>JAAOMT010000175.1:298051-343593 GCA_016748015.1 Geosiphon pyriformis | reverse complement strand
AAATATTACTATTTTGAACTTTTTCATAAGAAAGCAATAATGGTTATAAAATTTATTGAACAAAATTAAAAAAGTTATTTTAAGTTTTTTGTCAACTGATAATAATTAATATTGCTTAAAAAAATGTCAAAAAACATAATATTTAAATATATCTTTCGAAAATCTAAATTATTGGTATTTTGTTTTTTAGAATCGTTTTTTATTTTACCTAAATTTAATTATTAATTTAATCAAGATTAAAAAGAATAATTTTGTATATAAAAAAGCTAATTATTAAAAATTGTCTTTAAATTACAAAAGCTAAATTTTTAAATAATAAATTTAATAAAATCAAACATTTAATGTAAAGTTTAATAAATATAATAAACAAATAAATAAAATTTTAATTTAATTAAAATGAATTAAAATTCGTGAAAGATTTGAAAACATTAAAAATTTAGATATTTAAAAAAAATCAAAATAACTGAATAAAATTTAAGTAATTTAAAATAATTAAGTATAAAAATTTTTTAAAAATTAAAATTGGAAAACTGTAAAAAAAACTTAATTAATAATTAAACTAAAGACATAGTATTTAATTAATTATAATTATTAATATATAACTTTTATAACTTTTATAACTTTTTTAATTTAATTCATATTAATATTGATTTTTAAAAATTCAAATATTTGTATTTAAGTTTTATATATTTAAAAAATAACAAAATAAAATATATAAATAAATAAACATATTACACTTAATTAAGCATTAATAAATATAAATATAAACATAATCAATAAAACATGATAATAATTATTTCAATAATTTAATAATACATAAATATATAAATTAATTATATATAAATCTTCAGATAAAAATAAATAGTGTATATAAATAAAAATATAATATAAATATTAATGACCCACATATTGTAATAGATCAAAGAATCTCAGCACTTTCGATCATCAAACAGCCAATGTCACAAGAGTCTCCTATTTCTCCCAGTTCACCATTACTTTCACCACTTTCTGAAGGTGGTAATCTCGATGGTAAGACCGTAAGTACTATTCTTCCAACAAAAGATAAAAATTAATTCTAAAACACTTTTGTCGAAATAGAAGGGTCAACTCAACAACGACATGAAAGTGGAGTTCATCACGACCAACAACTTCAAGAGCAAGAATTACACGAAGTAGTAAAAGAATCGGGAGCTGAATCAGACGAATCTAACGAAGAAGAGGCTCAACCTGAAGAAAGGGCTGAAGAAATCAGCCTTTTAGAAGAGAAGGATGTAGAAGCAGAAGATAAGGTTGAGGGAGAATTAGAGGAGGTTTGAAACTTTCATAATCACTTTCAACTTTAACAAAATTAGAGTTTGGTTCTAAAAACTTTTGACACATCACTGCGTGTATGTATATCATCTTCTGCAGCCAAAAATAATATTTATGATAATTAATTTCAGATCTCGAAATTTTATTTTTACGTTTATATATTTACTACTCTCTATCATTACCACTCTCGACTTTATGACTTAAAAATTTTATCATCATTCATCACCCAATTTCCTCTATTTATTACTCATATTTATTGATCATCAAAAATTGTGTTATCAAATGCTAATACGTATAGGTGGTCAAAAATCATAATGAACTTTTTACCTTCTTTTCCACTCCCAATGTCTGAAAAACAGGAATATGATACAAAAGCTATTAACCAAAAAGACCCAGAAAATCAAAGAAGTGATTCGCTGAAAACTGGTAATCTAATTCATCAATCATTGTTTTTAAGCGAAAGAAGCATCGATATTACCTATCCTATATATGTGTCTGAAGCCTGTTGCCATCCAATTTTTCTTAGAAATTCGAAGTTTTGTTTTACCGCCAGACGCCGTTAAGCTTCCAAAAGTTTCTATGACAGATTTATCACAGATACATTTGCGAGCGTTGAAACGGAGTGGGAGTGACGGTAGTTCTATAAAAATCGGAGAAGTTATCACCCCTAAACACACTTCACCATTGCAATCTCCTAATAAATCTCAATCAGAAGAGAAACTTCAAATTTCAAATGAGAATACCAGTAGCATTAGTCCCAATCTACAAAATAAACATTCGCCGGTCATTATCACTAGTGTAGAAAAGAAAGCTTCTGCCATTGACGACGAAGCTGAAGAGAGAGAGACTACTGAAATTTTACCTAAAAGTCCGATAACCTCTGAGCCTCAAGAACTTGAGCCGAATGATGAAGAGAGAGGTAGGTTGGCGATTGTAGTGGACTGGCAGAGTATAAAACATGCAGAACGAACACCAAGTCCAACTACCACAGATAAGCATCTATTATCAGTTACTGAAGTGAGAAAATCTACAGCCGAAGCTCTTAAACCAACTCTTGAAGAAGAATTAGCGGTTAGCGAGAAAAATGAGGTAGAATCAAAAAATAAAGAAATCCTGACTGCCAGTGTGAGAGAAGTAATTATTCTGGTTTTAATTGGGTTGACAATTTCAAGTTATATATCACATCGTAATCTTGTTTTCTTCACAGGATGAGACCAAAAAGCCTGTCCTGAAAATACCGCGTAAATCCTCTAATCCCTCTACAACTTCCTCCAATTCATCCACTTCTTCAACGTCACTGCCCTCTTCAATTGATATACCACGTAGCAACATCGCAGCAATGTGGCATCAACGTGAAAAAGATCACCAAAATGAACCAGCAAAGCCGAATAGACCACCACCCTTACCTCCAAAGAAAAAAGCTACACTTGATAAGTGGAGTGGATTTAAAGCGGGCACAACATCTACAGACGCTAATAAAACATCAAAAGTGGCGGGTAGTACAGTATTTGTAAAAGCACCAAGTCCCATTAGTCAGTTGGGTGATAAATGTTCAAGTGAATCAATAACAAATTCAGATATTAACATTAAAACTGGTTCAAAGATAACAAACCTCTTAGAAGAGGATATTGGTTCTCTAAAAGAAAATATTAAAATTCAAAGCGAGGTTATTGAAGGTTTTGTACAAGAAGTGGGCTTTATTTCTGAAACTAAGGAAGAACTAGAATCCAGGAATGAAAAGATTATTTCTCCCTCAAAAGACAACTTTGTGAAAGAAAAATTGATTGAGGTTGTCAGCAACCAGGAAAATGACGAGGCCAAATCTTCAGAAAAAATCGAACAACTTGATGAAATCAATGAAACGAAAATCGAAAAAGAGAGTGAAACAAAAGAAGAGGAAAAGAGAGGTTTACCTAAAATTCTAGAACGATTGCTGCCTCAGGAAACTGTTGAGGGGAACAAGGTAACGTGAAAATTAAAATTAGATTTATTCAAAGATACTCTATTTGAAGTCTTACAAATTAGAAATGTCCAAAATAGGAGAAAGGAACAATGGATTCTCAATCAAAACCTCCTACCACGGAAGATCAACCAGCCGGTAAGAAAAAATCTCGAATAGCGTTGATGATTGAAGAGCAAGAGAGAAAACGTCGAGAGGAAGAGGAAGCTGCCGCAAGGCCTGTTCATGGGGGTGGAAGAAAAGTATTGGATAAGTTACCCTGGATGACACAAGTGAGTCAAAATCCGATTAGGTAGATTTCCGAGGTTTGAATTAATAGTAAGCAATGGATTTTTAGAAAACTTCTGAAGAAAATTCAAAAAATACATTATCTTCACGACCGCCACCACGAAAAATCTCTTCGTCTTTCCTTCAAAACTCTACTGAAACTACCGAATCTGGATCAACTACAGTAGAACCACCAAAAATTAAGACTGGTAGAATCGATTCTGCCATTTCACAACGATTAGAGAGTGTTTTTGGTAGTGGAAAAATTCCATTACCTGGTATGGGTCGAGGTATTCCCATTGGGGGACGCAAAGTAATGAGAAGTAACGATGATGGCGAGCGTGATGAAAGTGATGAAGTTGGTGAACATCGGGTCCAGGTTATGCCGGGATTGAAACGTTCGGAAGCTAAAACAAAAGATCAGGAAGGCGTTGATAAACCTGCAGATCAAGATCAGAAAAAAGAAAATCAAGAAAATTTTGGAGATGAAACATCTGGTGATAAACAGATAAACAATGAGAATAATAAAACGGATACAGATGACGTTAAATTTGAAACAAAAGCTGTTCAGCCGCCGGCTGCGTCCAAGACTCTAAGTCATGTAAATATAAATATCCTAAAGAATTATCGCCCTTTGGGTTTTTGCCAAAAACTTAAAAGAAATAATAATTTATATTATAGATGACCAAAGATCGACCACGTAGACCACCCCGCTCCCGGCCACCGATTCCAAAAGCCGTCAAAGTTGTTCCATTGCCGGCAAACCCCAAAAAAGTTGAAGAAACTGACTCCGAGACGCACTTAGAAGTATCAACAGATGAAATCCAAGATCCCTCTACAGCTGATCCTACATCAACCATCGAGTATTCTGAGGGAACAATTATTGAGGTGCAAGAGGGTATCAGTGAGACTAAAGAGGCGGAGACAAAAGATAACGAGGTGACCGTGGAAAAGGTGCTGAGGACCGGAGATGAAAATGAAATTAATGAAGATAAATGATTCCCAGAGGATAAAATCCAGTATATACGGTTAATGATTACTTTATCAGATATGCATTAATTTTCATAGCTCGTAATACAAAAATAAAAAATAAAATAAGGTAACTCGGCAATTGTCAATAAGTTAACCGAGTCAGTCAGCGAAATCACATGACCGAGTATCGAGTCTAAAATACGCGCTTCTATATTTATTCAATTCAATAAATAATTTAATTAAATAAATATAAAATATTTTTATATACTTGGTTATACAAACCCAATAAAATTATTATTGAAATTTAAAAATAGTTTTTGGCCAGTTTACAGTTGAGTATAAAAACGAAATATTAACAATTTTGAAAAATGAAGATTATTTATGTAATTAATTTTTAGCTTTATTTTAGTTGAAAGTTTATTGCAAAAAATAAAAATTATACCACATTTCTAAATAACAAAATATAATTCACGCAATTGCAAAATTGGGTTAAAAAATTTATAACAACATTTAACATATATAATTTTAATGAATATATTTAGTGCAAAAACAACTATTACAGCCATTTTTTGAAAATTATTTTAACTTACAAAAAATAATTCACAAAATTGATTTTTGGCAAACTATTTAAAAAACCAAAAAAACTTTTGAAAATACCAATAAATTATTTTTATAACAATGTATTACAATTTATTTAAATTAATTAATAATATAAAAAATTAAGTTAAGACACTAATTAAGATCGAAAAAGATTACACAATAGATTTTTGTATCGTTTAATTTTGCCAAATTAAAAGAATCATATTTGTCTATTTGCAAGTAAAAAAACACAACTAGATTTACCTTATTTCTACTTACAAAACCATGAAAGGTAATTAGTTAGCCCAATTAATCGCGTGTCTTAATCACGTGTCTTAAGTACGAGAAGTTCGCGTATTCTCCAAGTTGTTATATGATCTACCGTGTTGTTTTTGATTCGATTACTTAGGAAACTTCAAATATCAGCGTATAATTTTTGCTATTCTAAGACATATATTGTACCTTTCAGCACCAATGGACAGTTTTATAATTCGAACCAAACTCAATTACACACCACAGAAAGAAAGAAAGCTCCTCAAAGAATGCAATCTTCAAGAACTAGGTAAGCAGCCTCCAATAAAATTTGAGCAAACTTCCTATGCTTCGCTATCGAAAGGACATCAGATGGCACGGGCAAGAAATACGTCGTACTGGGAAAATCGGAATAAAAAATTAAAGGAACAGAGACCAAATACGGTATATAAGATTAATTATTAGAAAGAAACTTTGAATGTTTGGAAAATTGAGAAATGGGAAAAACTTGGGAAAGTTGTTGCGTGATAACCGCTTCGGTTACGGCTCGCTTCGATTTGTAGGCTTTCCAACTTTTTTCGGGAGTTGTTGCATATATAAATGGTGAGTAAAATCAAAAGATGATTCATCTGTGATTTGTATAGTCATTAATTAATAATATATCATTTCTGGTAAAGGTTTTACTGGAAAAACTAAAGATATTGATCTTCGAAGAATAATCATGAAAAACGGAGGCGAAATAAGGTAAATTCATTACCCTATATATTTTAAATAAATTAAATCTAACTTAAAATTGATATTACTCATCGATAGCTACCTATTTGGAGCTCGTCGATGCACTCACATTATTACTGCTATGGGATTATGTGGTTCTAAAACGCATAAATATTTGACCTCGAGACGAAATAATATAAAAATAGTGAAACCTGAATGGATAATAGAATCTGTCGCGGCTGGAAAGAGACTTCATGAAGCGAGATTCCGAGTTGTCAAAGACGAGGTAATTCCTAGGAATTTATTAAGGTCATTAACTGATCAATTTTATTCATTCCTTTATTGATTCCAAAACTTAGACACAGGCTAGTTTATTGGATATTATCAAAAATCCGGCGACTCCAAAAAAGAAATATGATTACCATGAACAAGAGAATAGATAAACTTTATTTCGTATGGACATTATGGCTTTGATCCTCAAGACAAAATATTGAATTTGGTCTTTGTTTATTATCAATAAAATTTTTAATTTTTGACATAAATTTCAACATTCATTGATTCTAATAATATTTTTGACGGTAAATTAATTTTTTGAATAATTGCTTGACAACCAATTTATTAACAGAATAAAAAGTTTAGACAATAGTCAAATTTAAATGAGTTAAATAAAACAATGGTATGTTTAAAATAATAAACCAATTAAATTTTCAATTATTATTAACTAAGGGTCAATAAAACGACTTCTCTTACGACCGTCTATGTACACTTAATATAAATCGCCCAACGTGGGGGTCGAACCCACAACCTTGAGATTAAGAGTCTCACGCTCTACCGATTGAGCTAGCCGGGCTATGATTATTTGTAAAGTACACTTAATTTATACTATATAAATATTGTTTTTAATGCTGTGCAAGAAGCTCTGTGAGATCCTTGACGCGTGTAATTCTCTAGCTTATTTCATAGAAATTATGAGTTTGTCACTGTCGAGACGCGCAGAGCAGGTTACAAGACGTAAATCACTGGCCCTTAGAGGTCCTCCAGCTCATGTGAATGAGGAATCCCCTTTAGATTGTATTAAAGAACCTATTGCACACCTCGCTTTATCTTTTGAAGTTCTGCAGAAAAACTTTGAGGGGCTACAAGGAGTACATGATTCATTTGTTGAGTTCAATGAATCTTTTTCAGCTTTCTTGTATGGAATGAAAATGAATGCCCATTGCACAGAGTTCAAAGAGGTTTGTTCTATACACCTTCTAATATTTGAACCTTTGATATCACGCGGAAAATCTAACTCATTTCTCGATAAAAAAATCTTAGGCACCAACTAAAGAAATATTTCCAAGATTCGCAGGCCGAACTGGTGATTATACAATATCAAACTTGAATGTCTAGTGCCTCTATTTAATTTCACGGATTATGCTTCTGTAGCAATTCAGATGACACCGCAAAAATCCCCATTTCGATCTCCTCGAAAGTCACCCTTCAGATTTAAGTCTCCTCGCAAAACAGCTTTTCGGACATTACAAACTCCCCCTGTTCAAACTCGTCGTTTATCTCTTGTAACGCCACAGGTCAACATACAACAATCACCAATCCCAACCCCAATGCCTGCTCCACATCTGCAGCCACCCATTACAAAGAAAAAGGGGGATTCGGTTCCTGTAAAGG
Organism: Geosiphon pyriformis; assembly: GCA_016748015.1. NCBI lineage: Eukaryota > Fungi > Glomeromycota > Glomeromycetes > Archaeosporales > Geosiphonaceae > Geosiphon > Geosiphon pyriformis. Next base: position 335,870 of record JAAOMT010000175.1, on the reverse strand, counting down.
TATCTCGATTTGTCTTATTTAAACTTTTACATTGATAGAATGATTGATCATCATCCACGGATGGATTTTTACGTATTCCTCATCAGAATTTTGTCAAAAGAATGATAGATGGGCTTCCCTTGAAATATAGAGAGCAACAGGTACAGGAGGTTAATGAACGTATTCATTTCTTTCGAAAATTTCATCATATATTCTGGTAAATCATTAGCCACACCGAAAGAATGTGGAAGATATCGTCAAACAATTGTTCGCAAATCCGAGAGGAATGTAAGTTAAGAACTTTATATTTCCCATTTAAAGTATGTGAAATGCAACATATACTTTATTTTTCACAGGAGGATCGATGAGATTATGGATCAGACCAAAATGCAACGGGTGCGTTGTAATGAATATCTCGTGGCTCTTGTGCATGCTAAAGAAGTGACAAAGGAAAGCACTAGCTGGGGACAAAGCTACAGATTAAATCCAATTAAGTATCCTTTAATGTAAGGCCACAGGTTAACTTCGAAAATCAGCATCAAGAGGCCAGCCTATCAACTTGGATTTGAAAATCCAACATAAAACTTGAGCATTCATTATTAAGTATCCTGGCTGGGGGTGCTTTTTTTGGTTAGGATCTGACCCATAGTCTCGGTGGATTTAATCAATTTGTGGTGTGACCAGCGGACCGACTTTATAACAGTAAAGATATTATGATTCTCGATTCACTAGCCATTTCAAATCTAGTTCCTATCCCTCTGGATTTACGACGAGATAACTGATTTGGTGAATTAATAGTACAAACTTTATTTACGGAACTTTGTGAAACGTGTAATTTTTCAAGAATAAAAACATCATATTACCGTAATTTTATCCTTGTAAATCTTTGAATGATAAAACTTGAATACTGCTAATATCTGTTATCCTATTGCCATAATTGTTTATTAGATAATATTTTTCACAGCAAGATAGCTAAATAGGTTGTGACATCAGAAGGCAGATAAAACTAACTTTTTTCCTCGCCCAGTTCGTATACTTTATTACTTTTCGTCGGTATCATCACTATCACTGTCTTCTACTCTTGGAGGTGTCAAGTCATATGCTCGCGTCAAGTTTTTTCTGAGCAGTTTATTTTTCTTATATTTAACATCATTCTTGGTATTCTCGGTGGAAGCTGTCTCAGCGTCTTTCAAAAATACTTTTTCTTCACCTTCCAACCATTTGGCATATTTTTCAAGTCGGGCAGCCTCCTCCTCTTCGGTCTCATTTGATCTGGAATTGGTTTTTAGGAATTTTTTTTTGCCGTCATAGATTTCAGCAGAAATACGGCGACCACTAAAAAACCTTCCATTATTTTTCTAATTACGAGATAAATATCCAATTAGATTCTTCTGGAATAAATTGATGAAGAAAAATAGGCTTAAACTATTTACCAAGACACAAGCTTCCGCGCTGAGTTGCTCTTTGAATTTTACAACTACAATCCCTTCTGGCTCTTGCTAATAGAAAATATGAATATTTAACAAAAAGGAAAAATATAAAAACCATAAGGCCTTAACAAAAATTACTCACGTCATACAACACAACGTTGGTAACTTCGCCGAGGTTCTCGCAATCTGATCTAATATCTTGTTTTAATTCCAAAAGCAGACCAGGGTCTTCCTATATTCAAATATGAATTAAGAGTAAGTGGGGTTTAAAATGAAAAATGAAATAAAAACTGCTCACCTCAAGCTCCTCTAAAGTAAACATATATTTCAAAACAACCATTTTACTGGAACGCTCACTACGTCTTCCCGACTCTTCATCGAACCATTCTAGCTTTCTAGGGAATAATAAAATCTTTTGAGCTCGAGTTATTTCAATTGAAAAGCTTCAGGTAACATACTTTCCCAGCTGTTGGATTTTCTTTTGAATTTCTCGCTTATTTACTTTAACATCAGGTTGTAAACCTGACACATTCTTCTGAGCTTCGGCGGGTTTCGGTTCTTTTTCTTTAAATTCGGCCTTTTTTTGTTTGGGAGCTATATTAATGTTAAGCGATACCTAATTTTTTTCCTATTCATAATTAATATGTGTAAAAATCAAACATACCAGCTGGACATAAATTTTGGATGGTTCATTGGAGCGTAGATCGGTGTCATCCAACAGCTGACACGCAAGAGTAACCGATTCTTCTTTTAAATATGTAACAACTGCATCACCTTTAGGAATACCTTTTTCATCAGTGTAAATTTTGATTCTCGGGCCGCCTAAGAAAAATGTATTCATTTCATATTAACTTAGTCAAGTGAGAAAACATAGCAAAGAAAGATCGAACGAAAAGAATTAAACGGACCTTTAACATAATCTTCCATCAGCAGTCCACATTTTGAAAATACTTGTGCAATTTCCTCAGAGCTTACATCCTTCGGAAGACCTGTAACATAGACTGAGGTATTTGGTTTCTTTTTGCCTTGATTGTTGGGCTTTTGCTTTTTAGAAGACTGTCCTGTCTTGATTAAGTGAGGGTTAAATAGTTGAGTCGGGAATTGTGAATGTTATATAGTTAACTTTAGCCGTCAAAGGATAAAAAATATAAAGGAAAGCTAAATACATCGTCCATTGTGTACACAATTTTCCGTTTGGTTTTTTGTTTTGAAACAACTGGTTCCTGTTCAAAATAGATAATTTTGAGGTAGTGCTACGAGGAAAACATGCGCTTCAATAAAAATATAAAGGCATTTACAGCTTCATCAATGCCAGGGATTGAGTATGCGGACTGTTGAGCTTCAATCAAGTCTTCATTATACTTTATTGTGAAAGAAATGAGTATTTTGTGAAAAATATACGCGCAGTTAAAAAAAGTACTTTTCCTACCATGGGAAACCAAGCCTTATGAATTTCGTCATATTCGTAAGAAACCCCATCATTTGCTATGTAAGTCCACTTCTCAGTCTCTTGAACAAACTGCATGCGAGGGTCAGAAGCAAAATCAGGGTTCAAGTTCGAAGTTCCAAGTGATGGTGGAGCCTCCTTGATTGTATGGTTTGGGTCATTTGGTTCATGAAACATGCTATTAACAATGAAGTTGTGGCACTGTTGGTTCGATCAAATTGACTTTTTTTAATAAACGAGTCGTTTGTTATCTGTCTGTTACTAATAAAATTGAAATTGAAATTCTTTTATTTAAACGTTATTTGATCGTTTTCAAGAATTTGCTCCTTTCAACATGTCACGTCATCGCAATGTCAGAAACATTAACGTCCAAGGTTTGTAGAGAAGAAATCCACTCCGGCAAAAACTCTCTTTTTAGTAACTTTACAATTTCTTCAATTTTAAGACGTATTTGAAGAGGAAGGATATCAAGACTATGACTCTAGTGATGGTATAACTCCTTTAAAGTAGTTAAAAGATTTCAAACTACAACCCTCACTCATTAAATTTTCCCGAGTAGATTTTGCTGAAATGACTAATGAAGAGAAGGGTATTCCAAACCAAAATTCATTTATTTTAACATTTTTAATTGCCTCGTACAGCTACTGTAACAAAAATGTTTCCAATTTCAATCAAATATGAATCGCTTGAAAAATCAAATCATTGATCTATACAGCACAGATGGAAGTGGGTTTGAGGGAAGTGAAAGCCATAATAGGAGACAATACGGGAATAACAGATAAAGAGATTGAAGATTCATTATGGTATTATTATTTCGACAGTCAGAAGACAATAAATTGGCTTTTGGGTGTGTACAAATTCTCTTAAGATTTTTTAAATCTTCAATTATAAATAATAACAATAATAATAATTTTTGAAATATATCCAGACCAAAGTTATAAGAACCAGCTGAAGGAAATTAAAACTTCTTCCGTGAAAAAAACAAAGTTACAAGACCCTGTTATACCTCCTACAAAAAAAGGTGAGTTTTTAATAAGCTCAATATCTTTATTCCCATTAATTAGCCGGCATAATTGGATGGCGGCCCAGAAAGATTTGTTCAAAGGAAATCGACATGATTCTTTTATTTGTTTCAGCCAGAAGATTCAACTCAAAGAAGAATGGTCAGAATCCAAAAGATCTCAAGCTTTCATTTAGCCTTGGTTTTTTGATTAATCGAGTACATTCTCGGGTCAATGTATTCCTCTTTCCAAAAATAAATCAACAGATTCATGCCAACAACGTGACAATTTTTCTCTGGGAAGTGTAACTTTTTGCCATTCGACAAACACTTCGCCTAATCTAAATTTGAATCGAAATCGCACGGCTCAATCTGAAATAAAACCCTTCAAACAGTATTCTCCCACATTCGTTACCTCAGCAGATATTTGGTCATGGTATAATATAAAATGGACGAGCAGATGTGAAGATTTCATTTTCCCTCTCAAAAACCTAAATCCAAATAGCCCAGCAAGTGTTTATAGACGGGGAGGCCTACTTGGTGGAGCCGATTCTAATAAGTCCCAAGCATCCCTTTCGGAGCTTTCATTTAAAAGGCGCTTGAGCCCAAATCAAAATGAATCTAGCAAAGTGGGAGAATTTGAATCCTTGGATAGTAGTCAACCAATTGATACCTCCTTCTCCGTTATGGATAATCGAGGTCAACGTCCACCATCTTTTTCCAATAACTATCAAAACCAAGAGCCGCAATCTTTAGCGTCTTTAGCATCATTAAGTGCTAGACAATCCACTAGACCTACGCTAGGATCCTTGGGGACAAGGGCCTCAAACTCTAATGACTTTTATAATTTTTCAAAATCCTCCTCATCCCTAAATCCAAATAATATCCTTGATAAAGGCCCATCTTTATCTTTGCTAGCACAAAAATCCCTATCTCAATCTAGTGGTAGAGTAGCCTTGACAAGTCTTGGCGCATCTAATCATTCATTAAAAAATTCGCAATTATCAGCCACGCAACCTATCAGGTCTGAAGGCAGTAGAACTGATTCATCAAAGAATAGTGAAATTTTTTCTTCAACCAGTTCATCCAGTTCATTTCTTCGTCCACAAATTGCCCAAACTTCGATTAGTAAATCTTTTTCCACCGTTTCTCTGCCTCGGGATCAGATAGGCAGCCAATTAACACATCCATCATTTGTAAATCTTCAAACAATAAGTCCTCAACAACCCAATATTTCCCCGGATACTAAAGTCATAGAAAATAAGACCTCACTATCATCATTAATTCCAGTTAACCCTTTCATTGCATCGCCATCCATTTTTGCTATTGCCATCTTTGCAAAGTTTGAAGATATCTCCCCAGTAATTATTGACCATTTCTCGTTTGATATATTTTCGTCAGGCGGAAATAAAAATGCTTTTTCCTTTGAGGAGCCAAGCCCTGATGATTTAATTTTGAAGGCACAGAGTCAAAAAACTAGTTCAAAAGGTTTGTTTAAGATCCAATATTCAATAGAAGCCGAGGATTAAACAACTAAAAAATTTTCCGTTACAAAAGGCAAAAACAGACAAATAGTTTCAACCCCTTTATCCACGAAAACCTTCCAATCGATTCCTTTATCCTCTAGCTCTAAAACTCCACAAGCTACTCGTCCGTCACTATCAAGTCCAAAATCTAAGTTCCTTGGAACAGAAACATTTGGTGGTTTTAATGATGAATCTATCGTTGAAATTCTAGACGATGAACAGGAAGAGCAATTAAGATTTGACATTTCTGCATTGAACTTGGATTCGCCAGCAAAAACTCTCAGGGAGACAACATTTTCGCCTTTAACTGGACTTAATAAAAATAATCCCACCTCTTCATCCTCTACTTTAAAAAACTCGCCCAAAATATCGCAAGTAAAGCCACCTCCTAAACTTTCAAAACGCATTGATGTTTTAGCTGAATACAAAAAACGTTCATTAGACAAAGAATCAATGAATTTAGTGGTAATTGGTAAGCACTTTTTAAATCTGCATATTAAACCATTTTTAACTAGACTAATTATGATTTTATTAAAGGTCACGTTGATGCTGGTAAAAGCACACTCATGGGACATCTTCTCTATTTGCTGGGTGAAGTGAATGAGAAAACGATTAAAAAATATGAACGTGATTCTCAAAAGATTGGAAAATCCTCTTTCGCATATGCCTGGGTATTAGACGAAACAGGGGAAGAGAGAAACAGGTCTTTTAATATTTCGATTCTTAAATTTATATCAATCATATAGCAATTTTTATATTTCAATCATTTTCAATGAAAATAGAGGTATAACAATGGATATTGCGATTACCAACTTTGAAACAGAACACCGGCGATTCACTTTGCTAGATGCACCAGGGCATCGAGATTTTATTCCAAATATGATTTCAGGAGCCGCACAAGTACGCAGAGTTAAACACTTGTAGCCTTTATATGAGGAGTTTACTTGATCACATATTGCTTTCAATTGAAACTTAGGCCGATGTTGCTATTCTTGTCGTAGATGCGACTACAGGAGAATTTGAAGCGGGATTTGAGGCTAATGGTCAAACAAAAGAACATGCTTTATTGGTGAGAAGTCTAGGAGTCCAGCAATTAGTTGTTGCTATCAACAAGCTTGACGTTGTAAGTTTTTAAATACGCAAAGATCTCCTGGTATATTTTGCAGGAAAAATATTAAAGCTTTTAGAGATCAACAGGTCAAATGGTCCAAAGAAAGATTTCAAGAAATTGAGACCAAACTTAATGGTTTCTTAACGCAAGTAGGATTCAAGCGAGACAAGGTCGCCTTTATACCTTGCAGTGGAATGACCGGGGAAAATCTACTGATAAGATCAACTACGAATCTTACTTGGTATACAGGACCAACAATGATACAACAAATAGGTTATTTAAGCATTTTACATATTTGCTTGCTATTCTAACTTTTATTTTTCATATTTTCTAATTGTTGAATTCTGAATTCATCAATTAGACGTATTTGAACCACCTCCTCGCTTATTAGAAAGGCCCTTTAGACTTGCTATCACTGATTTCTTTAAAGGGGGTATAGGTAATAGTGGTGGTGTTTCAGTGGCGGGTAGGATTGAGGCGGGAACAATACAGATCGGAGAGCAGATGATGGTGGTTCCGGGTGGAGAATACGGAATTGTGAAGGGTAGGAATTTTTTTGCTACATATATAGTTACCCACCATAGTAAGATTAAATTTTATAGAATTTATTTATGAAAAACTTGGTTCTCTTTCAATTTGTGTATATTTTTAGCCATTGAGGTTAGCGATGAATCAGCCAAATGGGCAGCAGCTGGAGATTATACTTTAATGACATTGACTGGGCTAGATATCATGCAATTGAGGTACTTTTTACTTTGGGTTTCTACAAAAGTTATTTTCTTGAATCTCCGTATTTCATTAAATCTCTTATATCCTTCAGCACTGGTGCGATTTTGTGCTCACCATTTCACCCAGTTCCAGTGACATCTCATTTTCTGGCACAAATTGTAGTGTTTGACGTAAAAGTGCCTATAACAAGAGGACTTCCGGTCAGTGTCAGTTTTGATTCAAGAAAACTACGTCTAAATATATTAACTTTATTCGTGATTAAAAATTTAGGTCATCCTTCATCATCAAAGTCTTGACGAACCAGCCTCGGTGATTAAATTGGTTGCTGTAATGGATAAAAGTACAGGTGAAATAATAAAGAAAAATCCTAGGTATATTATGATTAATTCCAAACTTTTAAATTTGAAGAAATTATGTTTTCAAGTCTTTGAAATTATAATGGTGATCTAATGAGGTTATGTCCTTATTGATGAAGACATCTTTCTAAATCGACGACAGCAACTGTTGAAATCAAACTAACAAATCGTCCAATTCCGCTCGAGACTTTCAAAGAGAATAAAGAATCTGGCAGAGTTACCTTGCGAAGAGGTGGAGATACTGTTGCTGCTGGTGTTGTAATTGATGTAAGACTTTTAAAGTTAATATGATTCAAATGATATTTAAATTAATCCCGACCTTTTTTTACATTGTAGATTCTTTCTTATGGATCATAAGACTATTTAATATATAAATTTTACCTTTTCCCACTTGCTCCTATTGACTATGCTTAACCTCAACGTGAGTGATTTGGGGATCTAAACTTGTGTCGCAAGAATAATCGGCAAATTATTAGGGAATATCTACAATATTAGGCTTTGTCAAATCTATAAATTTTCATAACAGAAAATTGATTAGCGGAATTCGTTTTTTGGGGATCATGCGATCCAAGCTAATTATTTCATTAATAAAGTTGAAAAATTATCTGATTATTTACAATATGCATTACTATCATGTTTACGCGTCTCTTCCTCAGTTCATTTCGTACGAGTGCCTTGGGAAAAATACCAAAATCCAGGCTTCACATCATTTTCCAGCGACTGTATTCGACTCAGGATGTAATGTCATTTTACGACGATAAATTATCAAAGGTAGGTACCACTCTATTTTATGATTGTTTAAAAAATAAATTTTGGAAAATTGCTTTAAACTGAATAACCCTGATGACATTTAACCTATTTTAAAATAGCATGCAGAAAAATCCATTCAACCAGTTACGTTGAAACAACTTCTCCAATTTGGACAGCCGCCTCTTAGTACCGAAACTCTGTTAAAATCAGCCCGATATACGCGATCTGAGCTTCCTGTTCGCTTAGCTAGACGTGTCAAGAGACTTCAAAAATTACCCTTCATTGTAGGAACTAATCCACATATAAAGAGCATTTATCAGCTTTACTTAAATTCTTTTGAAGATATTCAATCGTTTCCAGAAATTAAAACTATAGAAAAAGATACAGAATTCGCAGCACTTTTAAAAAAGACTGTTGATTCACATTCTGAAAACATTCCAACATTAGCTAAGGGTAATTTCAATTTCTTTATTTAGTACGATTTGATCACTTTTTTCTTTTAGTTCTTTTTCTTCTTCCTCATATATTCTCACGTCATCTTTATCTCGTAGGTTTCCAAGAATGTAAGAAATATATGGAATATGAGGATATAGCCTCGTTTTTGGATGAAATGATTCGAGCTCGTATTGGAATTCGTCTGATCGCTGAGCAACATATTGCACTTCACAACGCCGAAAATCCAAATTATATTGGAATAATCAATACACGCACAAGTCCTCTAAAACTTGTAGAGAATTGTGCAGCATTTGTTGGAGAGCTTTGTGAGGTTCATTATGGATCAGCACCTGAGACCTTAATTAATGGGCAAATCGAAACAACATTTACTTATGTTCCTGTTCATTTTGAGTACATAATTTCTGAAATATTGAAAAATTCTTATCGTGCTACAGTGGAATTTAGTCAAAAATTTCAAAGAGATATACATCCACCGATTCAGGTCACCATATCTCAAGGAAAAAACAATATTGGAATTCGAATCAGAGATCAAGGAGGCGGCATTGCCTCAAAAGATCTTCCCTCTATTTTTGATTACTCTTTTACCACTGTACCACAAGTTGATGATCCTAATTCGTCTGATAACATATTTACTGGTGTATCTACATTAGCAATGCAAGCTGGCCTAGGGGGTCCTATTGCAGGATTAGGTTATGGGTAAAGCCCTATTTTGATTTTTAAAAATACTTGCTTCCCCATTTATATTTTCTTCTTATATTTTCCTTATTCAAGGCTTCCGTTGGCACGGACTTATGCGCAATATTTTGGAGGATCATTGAATCTGATGTCTTTACACAGTTATGGATGTGATGTGTTTTTAAGACTTAAACAGATTGACGAGTTTTTGGATTTACAAATCTGAATTTGTTAAGTATTTATTACAATTTATGAATTCGAGTTTTTTTTTAGCTTGAAACGAATATTTAAATTCCAATAAACAATTTTTCTTATTATAATTTAATTTGAATAAAAAAATTCACTTATATTATATATTTAAGGTTCTTTAAATTGTTAATTTGATTTAAGTTATTTAAATGTTACTGTATTTTAATTTTCAGACAAACAGTTCAGAAAAGTTATTAATTTGTTGACTTTTTTATTTTTATACTTATTTAATATTTTTGTAAAAAGTATTATATATGGTTTTATTAAAAACAATTTTATTTAAAAACCAAGAAAAGTAAATAGAAATATCAAGACTTTTAAAAATAAAACTGTTCTCTTTTTGAACAAATTTTTGTTTGTGGATAGCAAAATAGCTGTTTTTGGTAATTTTAATAACATAAAAACTAATTTAAAAAAAATTTATAATAGTTAATATTAAGTTTAATATTAATAATAAAAGCAAAATTTTTTTAAACTTTAAAACAAATACTCTTAAAATAAAAAAAATAAATGTTGGTATATTAAATATATTATCTTTGAATATAATTTATTACAATATTAAAAATAAAAAAAGTATAAATAATTAAAAAAATAGTTTTATTAATAAATAATTTTGAAAAAGTTTTTATTTTTTTAAAGTTTTAAAAAATTATTAAGTTAATATATAACAAAAAAATTTATTAAATCAAATTAAGCTTTTAACTAATTAAAAATTTATATAATTATTTGTTTTAAATTTAAAAAAAATTAAATAAAACTTATTATATTATTTTAATATTTAATAAAATTAATTTATTTTAAATTAGATTAAATTTGGTTTGTAATAAAAATTATAAGTATTTTGATTATATAAAATTAAAATATAAGATTTTTAAAAACTTATTTAAGAAATTTATTAAGTATATATTATTAATAAATAATTAAAATTATTTTATTGTTATTTATATTAAAAAATGTTTTTATTTCTTTTTAATAAACTTAAATAAATTTATTAAATTATGTATTTGGTTTTATTAATAATTTTAATACATATATAAATAGTAAATTTTTAAATTTTTTTAAAATTAAAGTTATATATATTTAAAAAAAACATAAAATTATTATTAAATAAAATTTTAAAATTGATTTTTAAATTAAATATTTAATATTGTTTTTTTTGTAAAAGTATTTGCTTTAAATATAATTTTAAATAAAATTTTCAAAAAAACTTTTGGTTTATTGTTTTTAAAATTTAAGATTTTAGTCTTTTTATATTTAAATTAAGTATTTAAAACCCAAAATAATAAAACTTTTGGGCTTTTTTAATGTTATTTTATTAAAATTAAACTTTTATTTATTAAAAACAAGTTTAATAATTTGTTTTTTTAATAACTAATTTAATTTAAAAGGTTGTTTTATAATATAAAAAATTTAATTAAACAAAATAACATAGTTAAATAGCACAAAAAAATAAACAATTTAATTTTAATTATTATAAAAACTAAGTTAAATATTAGATTAAAACATAAAATTATAAACAAATTTAAAAATATTAAAATATTATTTTTAGTATTAATTTATATAAAGTTAATTTAAATATTGTAATTATTATTAATATTAATATATTAAGCATTTTTTTTTTATTATGCATTTAACAAGTGAAGTCCAATCACTATCTAGTACATAGAGCCAAACTAAAAGGCTCAAACTAAATGTAACTCACACACTTTCTACATGTAACTAGCCACTCAGGCCAGACAAGGCAATACTATACATCTATATTAACCAACATATCACCACCCAGGCCAGAAAAAAAATCACACGGCATCCAACAACCAAAGCAAACAGCAAAAGACTCAGCCAGACTAAGCAATTTAACAACACCATCAGACAAAACCAAAGACATTCCATGAGCAAGCCCAGAAATAACACCACCATCATAAACCAAACTGGTCTTTTCCATCTTTATCTAGTGAATAGACCTCACCAATCATACTTTAGCACGATGTAATTCTACAACAAATCTCACAAAATTAGTAATCTGAGCAACAGCTACTTTCTTATCATCGAAAACACTACATGCCTCCTTATACCACTTATCTAACACAAACTCTTTGCAAATCAAAGCGTACAGCCCAACATTGATGGAACATTGAAATAAAACTTGTAACACAGCAGAAGCAGAAGACCTAAAAACACCAGCCAAAACAGACCAATGGGCAGAAGTCTCAGCTAAGATCTCTTCACAAATGTCAGACTCATGAGTGCAAGTAAAAAAATGGTCAGAGAACTCCACACCACCACACAACAAACACAACACACTAGGGTAATGCTTATCATACAACCTCTTCCTAACTGCTACTGGTAATCTCCTATAAACAGCTTTTATAAAATAAGTCTAAAGCACTGAGGACTTACGACTAGTGAAACCAGTGAGCATATGAGAATCAGGATGCCATACCATTGTAGTGACAACCCAATTTATGCGAACAATCATTGCCTCTAAAACTACATCAAAACCAGAACCAGCTTTCCAATGAACACGACAAACAGAATGAAAAATATCTCTAACAAAATAACAGACATTACCGGAAACAGGAGTATCTTCAGCAACCAAAAAGTATTTATACACTCTTACCAACAGAGAAAAAGGAGACTCAGAGACAGCCCCAGCAGCCAAATCAGCTTCCATATTCCCAGAAACCCCAGAATGGCCCTTCACCTTAACCTAACTCACACTAAGATCTTTATCCCTAACCAAATTGAAAATATGACATCTTTCTATCCAGCATTGATTATGAAAATCAGGAGCAGCCAAAGACATCTCAGACACACAAGCATCAATAGCAGCCTGGCTGTCAAGATGCAACACCACAGTGCATGAAAAAGAAACACACTTCAAAGACAAAGCAACAGCCTGTAATTTGGCCATAGTAGATAACAAGAGACCCCAGACAGCAATGCCAACACTCAGATTTAAGACTAGAAAGTAAGCAGCAGCACCACTGGCAACTTCAGCAGAACCAAAATTTTTCAAAGATTCATCCATAAAAACCTCAAAAAAACCAGACCATATGTTGTTACTGAAGGTCTTTGGTCTTTTCTTAGCTCTTGTATGTTTGTTGGAATGTTGTTAATTCACGACTATGGGAAGTGTTTGAACCTCTGATAACTGAATTTATTCTTTCAAATTATCTTTTATAATTCGAACTGCTGGGCTTATAAGTGGAATGGCCAATTCCTTGCCAGTTACTTTATGTAGTTACGTTGTAGTAAATGTCAACTCTTTCCCAGGAATTGCTTGTCTGGAAGCTCACTAAAAATGTGTAGTTACTTTGCTGTGAAAGTCAACTCTTCTATAGGAATCTCGTCTATAGGCTACTCTAATGATTGTAATAAAAAAATACAAGAAAATAAAAGAATTGTAAAAGAAATAGAATTTTGTCAAGGGAAACGTTTTCTATCCAGGCCTGGAGTCACTAACAGTTTACTGAAATTGGTAGCTAATCAATTTCAAAATTTTAGTTGGGTTTTGAGGATTTTCCAAGTGCAATAATTAAAGAATTTGGTTTTTTGAATTATTTGATATTTATTTCTTTTTGTGTGTATAGAAATAGTTCTAAGTAATAAATCTAAAGTAAGATACATTTTCTCAAAGAGAGAAGCTCTTCTTTTATACAACTTGTTGTAACACTATTCTATAAACTTGAACTTTGCTCTTTTCTACAATTTCGCTGAACTAAAGATACATTTCGGTAAACTACAAGTTATTTCTGCAAACTATTAAATATTTCGGTGAACTATCAATTATTTCGGCAAATTTCTACAAATTTTAATGAACTTTTGAATGTTACATAGTTCAGAGTATTGCATGATTAATTATTGCAATTATGTTACATTTGTGTTATGTACAAATTGAGTTGTTAATTAAATGATAATTTCAGATATTTTGCTAAATGTAATAAGTAATAATTGAAATAATAATATATACTAATTAATGATAGAAATTATAAGGGTAATTTCATGCTAAATAATATCTCTAATTTTGTCTGGTAACATAATCTTCTCCTCAAAACTGAGCTCTATCGAAGTCCAAGTACTGTCTGTATTTTCCAGATAGTAGTCCAAGATTATTGAAGAAATTTGGTCTGAAAATTGTTGAAATTTCAGTTCTGTGAGCTTTCCAATGTATTGAATCTTTAAGGGTTGTAAAATTGGGTTTTGTAGGATGTTTTCACAGGTGTGAAATAGGTCATAAAGTCTAAGGGCAGCTTTGAGCTTGTAGCGACTGTTTGTTGGTCTAGCTGTTGTCTTGAATTCGTTGTGAAGTTGTTTCTGAATAGCTTCTTTTGTGAGGTTTGCTGTTGTAAGTTCCAGTTTTCGTTCATAGAGTGTTTTTCCAATGTGAAAATATCTATAGATTAGAGGATATTTGGTGCTTTCCTCATTGAGACACAGTTGAAGTCTTTGTTAGATTGTAGCATTTGGTGAAATACTAATCGGAATAAGCATTAAGTTTTCTCTTAAAGCAAGCTTTAAAAGTTCTGGCAGGTGAATTCCAGAATAACTTCTTGTGTTCTTCTTATAAAGATGATATTTTTGTGAATTTGGGGCTAAATTTGTAACTATTTTTGTTTGGGTATAATTAATGTGGTTTTCAGTAACAGTAATAGATAATTTGGATATTGTTTTTAAAGCTAACATTAGTTTTTGGGATAATTGTTGAATGTTTTAAGGAATAGTCATTATAAGGTAATTGAATTGAAAGAAAAATAAATTGAAATTATTTTTGGTGTGTTGGTTTTTATGTTTATTTTTGATTTTGTTTTCAGTATTTTTGTTATGTCTTTGTGGAATTGTTTCTAAATTATAAGGGAATAACTATAGTAATATATCATTTAGGTGTTCAAGTTGGAAGGTTGTTCAATGACAACTATTGGTTCTAAATTTTGGGGAATATCTTCAGGATTAATTAATAGGGAATGTGTACCAATTTGTGGAATTAATGATTCAGGATTTTTTTTGGAATAATAGTGTTTTAAACAATTTCCATGTGCAACTTTTGCTAGAATTTTGTTATTAAGTTTTAACTTGTATGATCCATTGCCTAGGATTTTATGGATAAAAAATGGTTCATCCCATTTATTTTCAAATTTTCCACTTCATTATTTTTTAGTCTTAGTTCTATGTAAGAGAATTTTGTTTTTAACTTTAAATTTGTTGGTGACTGGTGGTAATTTGTTGTTATGCCATTCTTTTTGTTGAGCTTGGGAGTATTTAATGTGGGTTGCTGCTATTCATTGTTTTCCTTCCAATGTGCTAAGCAGAGTATAGGCTCTTTGCTGTAGTGTTTTCTGAAAGTTGTCTTCATTAATTGGTTGTATTGGGTATGTTTCCACTGTGAAATTAATTGGTAACGTTGCTGTCCTTCCATAGGTTAAATCAAATAGTGTGTGTTTTGTGGTATCTTGTTTTAGTGTTCTATATACTAGTAACACTAATGGAATAAAGATATCTCATTCTTGCTCAAAATCAGTTGAGACTTTGGCTAATAATTCACACAATATTCTATTGAAACGTTCTACAAGTCTATTTGTTTGTGGATGGTAGGGTGAAGATAATGGTCTTTTGACGTTGAATCATTCACAAATTTCTTGTATTAAGTTGTTCACAAAATGTGTTCCTTGGTCAGATAAAAGTTCAATTGGGCATCTATGTCTACAAATAATGTCTTCATAGATGAAGTTTGCTACTGATTTTGCATCTGCTTATTGAATGGCTCTGGCTTTGGACCATTTGGTGAGATAATCTATAGCTACTACAATATAATGGTTTTCTTGGTTGGTGATAGGTAGCAGTCCAACTAAATCAATACCAACTTGGTCAAAAGACTGTCTAACTTTAATTGGGTTTAAAGGTTCTGTAGGGCGAGTTCCCCCTTTTCTTTGACAACTATTACAAGACTTAACATATTCATGAATATCTTTTCTTATTTGAGACCAAAAGTAATATTCTAGTGTTCTCTGGGTGGTGCTGTCTTTTCCTAAGTGTGCTGATGAAAGGTCTGAGTGCATGTTATATAAAATGGTTTCTTTTTCATTTTCCCGTATTAATCTGAGTGGTTTGTCTGGATTTTTGAAGTTTTGATAATAAATGATATTGTGGTGTAGAAAATATTGTTTGGCTTGTTGTTGTAATTGGTGTTTTTTATCTGAAGACCAATCTGTTGAAATTGTTAATGTCTTCAAATATTGTTTGAGTTTGTTGTAGTTTTCAGGGTTCATTGTTTGTGGGCTGTTTTTGTTAGTTGGGTTGGGCGTTGGTTTGTGTTTTTCTAATTTTGCCTTATTCTTGAGAGACAGTCAACATTGGTGTGGAGTTTTTCTGATTTGTGGTGCACTATATATTGATAGTTTGCTAAGAATTTTATCTATCGGGTTTGTTTTGTATTGAGTTGGGTGTTTTTGTTTTGTAACTATTTGAGTCTAATATTATCAATGATAATATCAAATTTTTTAGGTCTGAGATAAAG
Organism: Geosiphon pyriformis; assembly: GCA_016748015.1. Lineage (NCBI taxonomy): Eukaryota > Fungi > Glomeromycota > Glomeromycetes > Archaeosporales > Geosiphonaceae > Geosiphon > Geosiphon pyriformis. The sequence goes on along the minus strand of JAAOMT010000175.1, from coordinate 319,651 downwards.
GTTGAAGTGGTGTAGGACCCAAATTACAGCTGCTGTTTCTAGTTCTGTGGCAGAGTAGTTTTTCTCAGCTGGTTTTAATGTTTTGCTAGCATAAGCGATTACTCGCTCATTTCCGTTGTCATCTAATTGTGATAAAATGGCACCAAAAGCAGTATATGAGACATCTGTAGCTAGTTGGAATCGGTTGCTAAAATCAGAATAGGTGAAAATTGGAGCTGTTGTAAGCTTTTCCTTGAGAATTTTGAAGGCTTTTTGGTGTTCAATGGTCCATTTGTATTCAATGTTTTTGGTGGTGAGCTGGTTGAGAGGTTTTGCAATTTCTGAGAATTCTTTAATAAATTTCCAATAATAAGAGGCTAATCTAATGAATCCTCTCAGTTCAGTAGTGTTTCAGGGAGTTTTGAAGTTTTTGACAGTGTTAATTTTTTTTGGATCAGGTTTGATTCTGTCCTTGCTGACAATATGGCCAAGAAAGGCCAAACTTGTTTTTCCAAAATAATATTTCTCAATGTTTAGTTTCAATCCTGCTTTCCATAATCATTGAAAAACTTCTTGTAGGTGTTTTAAGTATAAGTTAAAAGATAGGAAATAAACATTGGTATCATCAAGATAAATGACTACTGATTTCCAAAGGAGTATTTTGTACACAACATCCATAAGCCTTTGGAATGTTGCTGGTGCATTGCATAATCCAAAAGACATTACATTGAATTTGTAATTTTCTCCTTGTGTAGTGAAAGCAGTTTTGGGGTGATCTTTGGGATCCATGGCAACTTGCCAGTATCCATTTTCCAAATCTAGAGTTGAAAAGTATTTGGACTTTCCAAGGGCATTTAACATGTTATTAATTCAGAGAAGAGGGTAGGCATCTCCAATGATAACACTGTTGAGTTGTCAGTAATCAACACAAAATTGTATCTTTCCATTTTTCTTTTTAACTAAGATCACAGGTGAGGCCCATGGACTCATTGACAGTTGAATAAGCCCATTGTTAAACATCTGTTGTACTTTTTTTCAGATAAATTGGTGACTTTTTGGAACAATTTGATAGGCTTGTTGTCGTCTTGGTTTGGCATTTCCTGTATAGATTTGGTGTTGAACCAAATCGGTTCTTTCTAAGTCATTGTTGTTTTCAACAAAGATGTCAGTGTATTCTGCAATTAGCTCTTTGAGCTGGTTCTGTTGTTGTGGTTCAAGTTGTTCCATGTTGATTTGGAATAGTTTTTCCATAACAACATAGTAGTTTTTGGAGTTAGGGTTTGGGTTGATTTTTGGTAGTAAATATCCAATAATTTCAGAGAAATTGGGGACTGTTTGGGGTAATTCTTGTTAAAAGATAATACTGTAAATAACTCCAATTTCTAAGTTATTTAATAAAACTACAGGGTAATTATTGGGATTGTAAAAAGTAACTCAGACTTTCTTTGTTCCTTCTGGGATGTAAATATTTGGGATCGAGATATTATGTTCCAAGCAGATTTGTTCATTGGACTCAAAAATTTGTTGTGTGGTTATTGGCTTTAGGCAAGTATAGATTTCGGGGTGTTCTTCAAAAGGTGAAATAGTGATTGGTTGAGAAAGGTGTAAAATCTAGTGAGACTTATTCTGTTTATTGAGAGCTATGTTTACTGGAACTGTAAATCATCCAGTTGAACCAAAACCTTGTGTTTCTCTTTCACTTTTTTTCAATTGTTCTCTTTGATTGACTAACTGTAAGCCTGAAATGTTGATTAAGAGTAAATAGATAGCTTGAGCAATTTTCTCAGCATATTCAATTTTGAAAGGCTTATTGGTTTTGTTTTGTAACATTATTGTAATGTCTTCTGTATATTCAGCATCTATAATTTCTCCTTTAATGTTAATTCTTTTGCTTGCCAAAGATAATCGAAAAGCAATTTGGATCATTGCTTCTGGTGGAATTTTGAGAGCAATTTTGAAGTTGATCTTGGTAAGAGAATTTGGTGAAAGAACCAAAGTGTCTTTTCCTGGATATTATAGATCGTATCCAGCATCAATTTCATGTGCTTTTTCAGGCTTTATTCCTTGTCCATTGTTGTTGAAGTACTTGAGCTGTAAAGCAGGCTGACTTTTGATAAAATAGATAGGTGTTATTTCAATTCCTTCTGTTGCTTTAGGTTCACCAAATTTGATTTCATATTCATCACTTTTGCTGAGTAATGGAATGCTAAGGGCATAGCATTCAGGACACCATTGTTCATCACAAGGCATTATGCATTCCTCACATAATTTAATGTTCATTTGCTCTAGCCATTGAGCTTGAGCTTCTTTGGTCGGGTAGATGTGACTTGCAATTTAATGATATACTTTTACTTCATCTTTATAATTGAATTCAGCTAATTCCAAGATATATTTGATATATTCAGCTTCCTTCATTTGAAGGACATCTTCTTTGGTTCCTTTGTTAATTAAAACTATGGCAAGTTCATAAATCATTTCAGCATCATAGGGGTAGCGATAGAGTTTGTTAAGGGCACTGTTGTATGCAGCATTGAAAGATGTTCCATGTTTTACTTTTTTTGCAATAGAAAGACCATATTGACAAGTTTAATTGCAGACTTCTCCTCTAAATGCAACATCAATCCAGTCACATTCATCAGTGTTACAGGTGGTTCCTTCTGCGGTTGAATTAAATACTAAACTTGTAACTTGGTGCTCAAAGCTACTTCCATGAATGATGTTCAACAAGTGTTGTATTTAAAAGTGTTGTTATCTGAAGGTGTTGTTATCTGAAGGTTTTGATGGAGTCCTTTGTATAATGGACAAAGATTCAATAGTGTCAATAGTCAATGTATCCTCCCAAGAGTTTTCTAATTTCTTTCTCAGCATGGTGGCTGGATTTAGTCTGGTAGTCATGCCCTTTTGGTAAGCTATCTGATAATATATAAAATCCTATCCTTATTTCTGGGTCTTTTACCAGGCTATCCTTAATGTCAATAACTCAGCTCTTAATCTTTAGTCAATTAATATACAACAATAAAATCCAAGAAAGAAAGAAAATAAAATAAAATTAAAGAAAAATAGAGACAATAAGCCAAGGTAATTTAGTATGTTAGTATTCTATCAATAGCCATGATCAAGAGCTATTGTTCCAGCGTGGTTAAGTATCAATTATTATTAACATGAAGTGTTAATAGTGGAGAGTGGGTTGAGATATGGAATAATTATTTATTTAATAATTGGGAACTGGAATGTTGCTTAAATTAAATCTAAACTGAGAGGTCTGTCTTTTCAGCTTCTAATACTACTGCTATATATACATAATTGAGATTTCTCACCAGAGAATCCTAAAATTCCTGGAATCTGCGATTCCTCAGAGGAATCCTGGAATTCCACATTTACTACATCTAACTCTGATTGGCTAATTTATATCTAATATAATTCCTATAATTTATAAGTAACATTATTCCCTCCTTTTTAATATTGAGCTTTATCAAAATCTAATTCTTTTAATTCTCCCTCTTGAAGTATTTTCTGAATTTTGTTTTCGAGAATTACTTGTGTTATTTGAGTCTGTAATTTTTCAAATTGAGCATTAATGATTTTTCCCAATTGATTACTGATAAGCGTATCCATTGCTTTGTTAAGTAAGATTTCTGGTCTATCCTAAAATGCAGTGTGTATTTGGTATATAGCTCGAGCTTGTGTGGATAAGTTGTTTTTCCCCACAAAATGTTCTAGTTGTTGTAGTATGGTTGTGTCAAATAATTGTTTTGTTTTATCTGTATATAAGTTCTAAATATTCACATGTTGTCCCAAGTAAAAATAACAATAATTTCTTAGAAATTGTTGTGTTCACCAAGTCCAAGTTTTTCTGGTAAGTTCTTGGTGTAATTTGACTATTGGTTGTTCTTTTATGGCCAATTTTATCTTGGTAATGACCTTGTCAACAACCTTTTCAAGTTTTTTCGGTGCTTTGTGTTGTGTTATTTTTGCTGTATTTTTGTAACGAATGGTTTGTTGATTGATTGTAATTTCCATCTCCTGGTGTTGGATTAATTGAAAAATTTGTTGGGCTAGTGAATAGATATTGTCTATAATCTCCATTTTTCTGATCTCTTCTGTCATGTCGACCATGTTCTTATATATTCTTTTGTTGATCAATTGGACATGTTGTTGTCAATGATAATGATTGGTTCCAGATCTCGTGGAATCTCATCTGGTTGGACTAGTATTCTTTGTACTCCTAATTGTGGAATATTACTGGTAGATGGTAGTGTGATATTATGGTATGGTTTCAGTTAATCTTCATGTGCTGCTTTGGTTAAAATTTTGTTATCCAGTCTTAATTTGTAAGCTCCATTTCCTAGAATTTCTTCTATGTGAAATGGTCCATCCCATTTGGGGTCAAATTTTCCACTCCATTGTTTTTTCACTTTGGTACAATGTAGTAGTACTTTGTCTCCAATCCTGAATTCAACTGGTTTATTTGATAGTTGGTTATCATGTCTTTCTTTTTGCTTCTCTTGTAATCTTTGTATATTATCAGCTGCTCTTTGTTATTTGTTTTCTAATGTTTCTATTAAGTCATATGTTCTTCGCAACAATGTATTTTTGAAATTCTCTTCTGTTATTGGTTCGGTTGGGTATGTGCTGACTTCTATTTCCACTGGTAATGTTGCTGTTCTACCATATACTAATTTAAATGGTGTTGCTTGTGTAGTATCCTGCTTCATTGTCTGATAAGCAAATAGTACTGATGGTATCAACAAATTCCACTCGTTCTGGTTTTCTTGGCTGAGTTTAGCTATTGCTTCACACAATGTTCTGTTGAATCTTTCGACTAATCTATTGGTTTGTGGATGATATGATGATGATAGTGATCTCTTAATTCCGAATCTTTGGCTCAATTCTGTTAATTTTTTGTTTACAAAATGAGTTCCTTGATCTGATAATAATTCTTTTGAACATCCATGTTAGCAAATCAAATCTTGGTAAACGAATTCGGCAATGGATTCTGCATCCACTCTTTGAATTGCTTTCGCCTTTGGCCATTTAGTGAGATAGTCCATAGCTACCGCTATGTGTCTGTTTCCTCTACTGGTAATTGTTAATAGTCTGACTAAATCAATTTCCATGTGGTCAAATGGTTGTCCCACTTTGATTGGTCTTAATGGTTCATTGGGTCTTGTTCCTCCTCTTTGCTGACAAGCATCACAATTTTGCACATATTGAATGATGTCTGGGTACATTGATGGCCAATAGTATTTTTTTTTAGTTCTTTCCATGGTTGCTTCTTTGTGAAAATGTCCTGCTGTTGGATTTGAGTGCATGTTGAATAATATTGTCTCTTTTTCTGGCTCTGTAATTACTCTGGTTGGTTGATCTAGATCTTTTCTATTTTTTTGATAAAGTATATTTTGGTGAGTGATAAAATATTTTGATTGTTGTTTGATACTTTTTTGTTCTGTTTGAGATAAATTTTCCTTGAACTGTTGAGTGTTTATATAATGCTAAAGTTGTTGATATTTTTGTATGTTCATCTTTTGTTATATTTTTGTTGGTATTGTTCTGGTTTTGTTATATTTTTGTGTTAAAATGTTCTTAGATTTGTCTCATTCACAACAAACTGTCAGCATTTCCGTTGTTTTTTCCTTTTTTATAATATATAGTATAATTGTATGGTGCGAGTGTCATTTTTTATCTTGACTGTCTTCCATCTCCGAATTCCTGTTTTTGGAGTGATGTTAATCCCTTGTGATCTGTGTATACTTCAAACTTCTGGCTCAAGTATTCTTTCCATTTCATGACTGCCCAGTATATTGCTAAGTGTTCTTGTTCTGGTGTTCCATAGTTCTTTTCAGCTGGTGTTAAACCTCTGCTGACATATGCTATTGGATGTTCTCTACTGTCTGGTCCTTTCTGAAATAGTACTGCTCCCAATGCTTGACCAGACACATTGGTGGTGATGATGAATGGTTTGCTATGATCTGAATAGATCAGTACTGGAGCTTGAATGAGTTTTCTTTTCAGAATATCAAAAGCTTCTTGTTGATTTTCTGTCTATTTATATTTTGTATTCTTGGTTTGCAGTTGGTTGAGTGGCTGTGCTATCTTGGAAAAGTTCCTGATAAAATGTTGATAGTAGCTGGTAAATCCCAAGAATGATTTCAGTTCCGTCATATTGGTCAGTACTGGAAAGTTCTTTACTATTTCTATTTTCTCTGGATCTGTCTTGATGCTGTCTTTGCTGATTATGTGTTCCAAAAATTTTAGCTCTGTCTTCCCAAAGAAGCACTTAGTTGCATTTAACTTTAGTCCTGCTCTTCTTAGTCTTTCAAACACTTGTTGAAGATGATGAAGATAATCATCAAATGTTTTTGAAAATACATTGGTGTTGTCTAAATATACAACTACTGATTTCCACAATAAGCCAGTATAGATGATTTTCATTAGCCATTGGAAAGTTGCTGGGACATTGGTTAAGCCGAATAACATCACTTCAAATTCGAAATTTCCTTCTCTAGTAGTTAATGCCGTCTTCTTTTTGTCAGCTGGATTCATGGCTACTTGCCAGTAACCACTGTCCAAATCTAATGTTAAGAACCATTTGTTCCCACCGAAAGCATCGAATAATTTTTGTATTCATGGAGTTGGATAACTGTCTCTCCGAGTTACACCATTGAGTTTCCTGTAGTCTACACAAAACCAAATTTTCCCATTCTTCTTACGGACGAGTACTACTGGTAACAACCATGAACTCATTGATGGTTGAATTAGCCCATTGTTAAGCATTCTGTTTATCTCTTGCCAAATGATTTCGTGACTGGCTGGCAGTACTCTGTATGCTCTTTGTTTGATTGGCATTGTATCTCCAGTCTTGATCTGATGTTGGATAATATTAATTTGGCCAAACTCATTTTCGCTGACAAAGATGTCGTTGAAATTGTTGAGTAACATCTTGAGCTGTATACATTGGAGTGGATCTAAATTTCCCATGTTCATTTGTTCCAATTGTTCTGGTTGGAGCAAATAATATTTGTCTTGTCCATAGATTGTTTATAATGTGATGTTGACATATTCACAAAGTTGTGGAAAGTCTGGAATGGGGTTTGGTGGTTGGTCTTTTATTTCTGTGGTTAAAAATCTGATGGTGGTTCCTTCTGGTATGTTAATGACATTGTCAGTATTGTTGTAGATGGAAATTTTTATGTGGCTATAGCTTTTGGCCAGTAGGTAGAGATTGATCAGCCCAATTTCTCCTGATTCACACAGGTTTGTTTCAGCTTCAAAAATCTGCTCTTGTTCTTTTTCTTTTCTTTCTATTGCTAGCATGTACTGGCTATATGGTGGAATAGAAATAACTTGACCAGTTGAGATAATTTCTCTTTGGTCAACAATTTCTTCCTCTGCCATATTAACTGGTACATTTATTCTACCCATTGATTCAAATCCCTGTAGTCCTTTCGCTGTTATTCCTAATTCCTCCTTTTTTCTCACTGATACTAACTGGGCTATTCTAACCAGAGGCAGGAATATTGCTTGTGCTATTTTTTCGTTGAGTTCTATTATATAGGCTTTTTCTGAGTTATTTTGTAGCATAGTGATGATATTTCCTACATATCCTGCGTTAATTATTCCTCCTCTTATATTAATTCCTCTTTTCACTAAACTACTCCTAAATGCTAATTGAATCATTGTTGTTGCTGGAATTTCTAGTGCTACTTTCAGATCAATGCAAGTGCGTGAATGTGGCTCCAATTTGATGACCTCTTTTCCTGAATACCTCAGATCAAACCCTGCATCAGTATCATGTGCACGTTCTGGCATAATACTTTCCCCATTGTCACTATACCATTTCAATTCTTGTTTCTTGGAGAGATTTGGTAGTGCAATGTATTGTTCGTAGTTTAAATTGGAGTTTGAATCTGAGTTGAAATCAGTATTATTGTTGTTGCCATATTGAACAGAGCTGGATCTGGTGTTTTTGTTGTCATCATTGTCAGAGTTTGAATTGGGATTGAAATTTGATTCCAATTCTAATGCACATCTGCTGATTGGTTCTTCCTCTTTAGGGATCGTGTAGATTATGCGTGGTGGTGGATTGTAAATAAGGTCACAATTGTCACAATATTCAAAGTTACTGGGAATTAAACAATGGTGACACAGTCTTGTATTCAACTGTGCTAGCTGTTATTCTTGCTCCACTCTAATGGATGCCAAGTTTTGGTAATGTCCATAAAATTCTTCGAGTTCCAGAAAATTTATGACTGGCTCTGTGTCCCAGTCAAGCTCGATGGGTTCTGGTGGGTTGTTTTTAATTTTTCTGATCTCTTCGGGTATTACTCCTTCTATTTTGACAATTGCTATTCTCCATATTTTGTTATCATTATGTGGACAACTGTCCAGTCACTGCACGGCTCTTCTCCAGACTGCTTCTATTGGGGTTTTTTTTCTTACCCAGTTGCTTATTAGAATCATGTATTGACACGACATGTCGCATGTTCCTCCATGTCCTGAGATGTTATTTCACATCCCTTCATCTAGTAGAGTTTCCCCATAAGCAAAACAAGGTTGGTTATCCCATTTTTCTTGCCTCTTTAGTCATCCAAAGCATTCGAGTAAGCATAAATAACAGTAGAACTTGGTTGCAGTGTGGTATTCTTCATCATCGCCACAGCATGTGCCCATTGACGACAGTTTCTTGCCGCAATCGATGCATACTAGCCTTGGCTGTCAATAATTGGATTGTTGTAAAGTGTAATGGGTGTAGAAATTATAAATGGCGGCCATTGGTGGCATTCCTTCTTCTTTTTCTTTTCCCTTTCCCTTATCTTTGTTTCCTTCCCAACTTGAGACTTCTTTTTGTTTGTTGTCAGTCCAAGTCAGATCATTAGTTTCCCAGGTAAGTTCGTTGGTTTGCTTTCCTTTCCCGTTGTCGTCCCATGAGAGTATTGGTCGCAGCTTGTTGTGCTCTTTATCAGCCCATGACACTTGGTAGGCTTTCCAGGTAGGTTTTGGTTTCTCTTCCTTGAAGTCGATGAGTGATGCAGTGGTGTTAGTAGCCTTAAAGTGGCCACACATTGCTGGTACTCACGTGTGTTGCCCATTTTGGCTGAGTTGAAGCTCTTGGGTATTTCAGTCCAGAGTGGTGTTTGTTTTGGACAGCCAGTCATTATCAACTAGAGCTTGGTACTGGGTGGCTTCCATGACGAATATTTTGATTGGTATAATGATGCCATTAATTTTGATTGGCAAGTCATCGATTTTACTAATTGAAGTCTTGGTCGTTCCATCAGCCGTAATGATTCTGGCACTAGCAGCTTGATCAACTCAGCAACCTAATTGATTCATGAGTTGTCATGTGATGATGCTACTTGCTGAACCACTGTCAAAAATTAGTTTGATGAAATGGCCATCAATTTTCACATCAGTGTACATGGTGGTAATTGGCTTTTCTTCCAGTGCAGCTCCACTAAATAATAGTGTGATTGATGGTTCCTCGAGTTTGAATGGAAAAATGGCATCCAGAGATTTGTTTTCCGTAATTGTAGCAGGTAAAATGTTACTGGTAGGTGGTTGTCCAAGTTCCTGGTCATTGGGTGTGGCGTCTTCTGGAGTAACCAGAAGACTTAAATAGTTTTGGAAATTCGGGTTCTGGGGTTGGCCAGCACCCGAATTCTGCTGGCGTAATCCATATGGTTGCTGTGAAAAACTGGGAATTGGTTGATGGACTACTATCACTGATCTTCAGCTCTGTTGAGTTATTTTCAGTCTTTGGGTTCTGTTGGATGGTAAGCTTTGGGGTGGTGTTTGGATTTGTTGGGGTTGATAAATTATTTGTGGCTGTGGTGGTTAATAAATCACTTGTGGCTGTGGTTAATAAATTGGGGCTTAATATACTGGAGACTGATAGATTGATAACTGCATCATTAGTAGGTAAGTGGATTGATTTTGATTTGGATATTGATTCGGAGTTTGGAACCAGTGATCGGGGTTTCAATATTGATTTCTTGATTGTTGGTTATTTAAATGCTGGCAACAGTCAATTTGGATATGTCTTTGTTTACCACAATAGTGGCAGATATGCGTTTCCTGTGGCCACTGTTAATTGGTCGATGAAGATAGACGTGGTTGATTTTGGGCCCGATTAGAGTTTCTTTGATTATTATGTCATTGTGAAGGCTAATAAATGGTGTGATTGTCAGCTAAGTATCCTTCCAATCTTTTATTAATTGATTCACCGAACTTCTCCAATTTGGAATCTAATTCAGATGATCTGTTTATTACTAGATTAACGGCTTGGGTGTGATTAGCTTCTGACTTAGCAGATTCAAAATCTCTGGCATGGGTGACTGCATCTTGAAGTGTGCCTAGATGCAATGGACGTACATGTTGCAGGATGCTGCTGCGCAGGTCATGAATAAACTGGTTAAGTATCTGTAGTACTGTGAAATAGTTGGTGTCAATTGCTTGAATTTGGTGCAGATTTCGATGGAAGCGTCCCAGGTAAGTGATGACTGCTTCAGTTTCTCCTTGTTTCATAGTGATGAATGTATTAACTAGGCGATTAATGCTGTTATTGTTGCTGAAGTATTTTAGGAATTCCACTTTGAAGGTATTGAAATCTTGGGGTTTATTAACCAAGCTCTGATACCATAAATTGGCAGTATCCTTGAGAAAGTAGAAAATGGCTTGCATTGCTTTGGCATCATTCCATCCATTGGCTGTGATGGCCTTTTCTATATCATTCAGCCATACTTGAGTGTCATTCTCTTTGCTGGTAAAGTTGTCTAGTTTTGTGATTGGTGTGTAGGCCATTGGATTTAAGTTAAGTGGTTGTGGTGGCTGTTGAAGCAGTTGTTGTTGCATTGGTTGTTGGGGTGGTAGTTGAAGTGGCTGTTGTATGGGTTCGGCTATGGGATTAATCGGCAGTTGATTGATGACGATTACCAGAGGTAAGTTTTGCTGATTAATTAATTCGGGGTTTTGATTTCTTTGATTTGATGAGGTTTGAATATTCAGAGTTTCAATTTCCGAATTTTCTAAATGTTGCTGAGTTTGAATGTTCAGGTTTTCTAAAATTTGGTTTTGGTAATTAAATTCCTGATCCTCGTTTTCTTTTTCTTTTGATTCAGTAATTTTCCAGAGACTGACAGTTCTGAAATCTGGTTGATAAGGTGGTGATCGAAATCCTAATGGTGTTGGCAATCTTGATTTAAATCTTTTAAAACAATTGCCATATGCTCCTAATAGTTCATTTTTCTTTTGTTTACTCTGAAATGCAATTCTTGCTAGCGGTGTTTTTGTACTGGTAGACGCGTCTGCTGATGCAATATTGATAGTACTTCCAGGCATATAATAATATGATGGATATATCAGAGATTCAATTCTTTGTTTTTTCCAGTTAGGAATTTGTATTCCTTTGGGTGTTACTGCTGGTGTTTGTAGTTTTTCTTTGTCTTTGTTCTGACAAGTAATAGGGAATGTCTTTTGTGTATATCTTTTAATTTCTTGGTTGATTTCTCTGATGATGGGTGCAAAGCTGTGATTTCTTGGTAAGTTGGTATGTTGGATTAGTTCCGAATAGAAATTTTCTCTTGCTGATTCAATGTCAACTGGTCTTCCTAAGAAATTGGTGATTCTTTCATTGACGTAGAAGTTGAAAGCTGATTCTGCTGGATAATGGTTGTTGTTTAGGTTTAGCTGCTGGCTGTACTGTTGAAATAAAGATTTCGCAAATTCTAAATGGTTTGTCCCTATTATTTCTGATTCTGTCACTTTTGGTTTGGTGTTGTCAGTGCTGGTTCTCTGTAGAATTATACCTTACAGGGAGCACCAAATGTTACAGATGGTTCCTTCTGTGGTTGAATTAAATACTAAACTCATAACTTGGTGCTCAAAACTACTTCCATAGATGATGTTCGGCAAGTGTTGTATCTGAAGGTGTTGTTATCTGAAGGTGTTGTTATCTGAAAGTGTTGTTATCTAAAGGTTTTGATGGAGTCTTTTGTATAATAAACAGAGATTCAATAGTGTCAATAGTTAATGTATTCTCCCAAAAGTTTTCCAATTTCTTTTTCAGCATGGTGGCCAGATTTAGTCTGGCAGTTGTGCTCTTCTGGTAAGCTATCCGATAATATATAAAATCCTACCCTTATTTCTGGGTCTTTTACCAGGCTATTTTTGACGTCAATAACTCAGCTCTTAATCTTTAGTTAATTAGTATACAACAATAAAATCCAAGAAAGAAAGAAAATAAAATAAAATTAAAGAGAAATAGAGACAATAAGCCAAGACGATTTAGTATGTTAGTATTCCATCAATAGCTGTGATCAAGAGCTATTGTTCCAGCATGGTTAAGTATCAATTATTATCAACATGAAGTGTTGATAGTGAAAAGTGGATTGAGATATGGAATAATTATTTATTTGATGATTGGAAACTGGAATGTTGCTTAGATTAAATCTAAACTGAGAGGTCTGTCTTTTCAGCTTCTAATCCTACTGCTATATATACATAATTGAAATTCCTCAATTCTCCAATTTTTCATGACAGAAATCCTGGGATTCCTGGAATCCTGCAATTCTTGATGGGAGGAATTCTGGAATTCTGTGATTCCTTATTGGAGAATTCTGAAATTCCTGGAATCTTGCGATTCCTCAAAGGAATCCTGGAATTCCACATTTACTACATCTAACTCTGATTGGCTAATTTGTATCTAATATAATTCCTATAATTTATAAGTAACATTGGGAAGCTGCTTTCCACAAGTAAGACAGAGTGTTTTATTCTATTTTCTGCTTTTTTTGATCAAATGGCCCCATTGTTCTTGATGGCAGGTATTGCAATAGTAGCAGGTGTGATTTTCATATTCTTCCTCTGGTGAAATACAAGCTCCCATTGACGATAGTTTCTTGTAGCAGTCCTTACATTTAAGGGGAATATAGGAGCATTGTTTTATTGGTTCAGGCTTTGAGTAAGAGATATTCCATCCAGGGGTTTTGGATTCAGAGTGTGATATAAAATGTTCTTGTTCAGTTTCATCGGCCCAATTGGATGTTGATCCAAGAGTCATAAATGTTTCAATTATTGGTTTTTCTTTTTCTGTTTTGAATTCAAAAGCTGGGGCTTTTTCAGAGCGTTTGTTGAATGTACCACAAGTGACAGGTACTCAGGCATGTTGTCCTTGGTAAAAGATTTGTAGTTCTTGGGTTTTCCAGTCTAATTTCGCATTGGCTTTTTAAAGCCAGTTGTTTCCGACAAGGGCTTGATATTGGGAAGCATCTATTATAAGAACTTTGACTGGAATGATAATTCCATAAAGAGTGTTACCAGACAAAATTAGAGATATTATTTAGCATAAAACTATCTTATAATTCCTATCATTAATTAGCATATATTATCATTTCAAATTATCACTTATTACATTAGCAAAGAATGTCTGAAATTATTATTTAATTAATAACCCAAATTATACACAACACAAATATAACCTAATTGCGATGATTAATCATACAATACTCTGAACTATGTAACATTCAAAAGTTCGCCGAAATTTATAGAAATTCACTGAAATAATTGATAGTTCACCAAAATATCTAATAAGTTCGCAGAAATAACTTGTAGTTCGCCAAAATGTATTTTTAGTTCAGCGCAATTGTAGAAAATAGCAAAGTTTAAGTTTATAGAATAGTGTTACAACAAGTTGTATAAAAGAAGAGCTTCTCTCTTTGAGAAAATGTATCTTACTTTAGATTTATTACTTAGAACCAATTCTATACACACAAAAAAAAATAAATACCAAATTATTTGAAAAACCAAATTCTTAAATTATTACCTTTGGACAATCCCCAAAAACCAACTAACATTTCGAAATTGATTAGCTACTAATTTCAGTAAACTGTTAGTGACTTCAGGCCTGGATAGAAAACATTTCTCTTGATAAAAATCTTATTTCTTTTACATTTCTTTTATTTTTCTTTTCCTTTCTTATTACAATCATTAGGATAGCTTACAGACAAGATTCCTGTAGAAGAGTTGACTTTCACAGCAAAGTAACTACACATTTTTAGTGAGCTTCCAGACAAGCAATTTCTGGGAAAAAGTTGACGTTTATTACAACGTAACTACATAAAGCAACTGGCATGGAATTGGCCATTCCACTTATAAGCCCAGCAAGTTCAAATTATAGGAGATAATTTGAAATTAAAAAAAAATTCAGTTACTGAAGGTTTAACTACACCCAGAAAATGTAAATTCACAGCAAATAAGTATCAACAACATTACAGAAAAGAGACCAAAAACCTCTGGTAACATTTGGTGCTCTCTCACGGAAATAACACAGCAACAAATTCAAAGTGGCGACCGCCTCAGACATCACAATCTTAGAGTACTATCAATCGATCTATACACACTGTAAATAATGATTTGAAATACGTGACGGAATAATAGCTTTCAAGAAAACACTTTTTCAATACATCGAAAATCGAATCAACAACTACCTCTTTGGGAACTATAACATTACAACAGTTAAAAGAGATCTTCTTGAGAACATACTACACTATTCCAATACTGAATTAGAAAACATTAGTGCTGAAGCTTGTGCTACTTATTTTGAGGAACTCGATTATAATATCATTCAATTCTGTGAAGAAAAATATTCTGCAAACACACAATTTGTCTTTGAACTCGAATCTGAACCTGAAACCAGTAGCAACAAAAAACAAAAAGATAACTGACCTGTTTATACAACACTCAATACTCCCAAAATATCATTCAAACATCTACAAACACCTGAACAAAGAACCAGCTCCAAACTTCCACTTACTATCACACCTTTTCCAGCTTTACTTGCACAAGCACAAACACCTAATTCACCCTTGAATTAATTTACAAGACCAGAAGATTTTACATCACTCAGAAGTCCCACCAGACAACAAGAACCCTTTCAAACTAGTTTTAATCTCCTTGATTTTCTAGCTGAAAATCAAAATGAACACTCTGAGACAGCAGCAAACGAAGAAAACAACTCTGAAATAACTAAAGAAGAATCAATAGACAGTGAAAATGAAGAAGACGAAATGACAACATACATCGCAAAAATCTCTGACTTTAATGAAGAAGACATTGAGACCAGTCCTCAAGAATGGCTCGACCAAGTTACTAAAGCCGGAGATGCAAATAGATAGAATGCCACCAGAATGTTAAGAACAATTCCATACTTTCTCAAAGGAACAGCAGAAGAATGGTTTGAAAACCTGGCCGCCCCATTCAATGATTGGAATGCTTTCAAAGCAGCCTTTCTTGAACAGTTTACTGACAATAATACCTCCATCACTCTTCGCAATCATTTTCGAAATATCAAACAAGAACCCTCCAAATCTGTTATGATTTATATTGGGAAATTCAACAAACTTTTTAAACGGATTCACCAACTCGAGACAAACAATTATTATTCTGATGCTCAAATCTTGGATCAATTTATTGCTGGTCTAAAAGATAAACTAATTAAAAAGGTTCGCCCACACGTGCCAAAAGATTTAAACTCTGCCATACAGCATGCGAAAAGATACGAAATGGCCATAGAAGAGGCCAATTGTATAAAACTTGTAAATTTGGCAATTGGAAAAACCAGCTCAACAGCTGAGGGAAAAATTGACCAATTCACAAAGAAGGTCAAAAACTATTTTACCAACCAACAACAACAAAGATATCAGCCACCCCAAAGACGAAATCAAAATAACTTTGCACCACTTTCCAATAACCAGCCCCAGAATTGCCATTACTGTGGAATCTCTGGCCACTGGAAAAGAGATTGCAGAAAGCTACAACGAGACCAACAAAATAGGGGTAATTAACGTTACTTTCCACCACAGCAATCTTATTATCAACCATCATTACTAGCTTACTATCCACCAAGATCCCAATACCAAAATAACTATTATCAGCCTGTCCCACAATCAATCCAACAGCAATACCAACAACCACCCACACAACATTATCAAGTACCTGTTCGAAGACTGATTACACAAAATCAATCCACACCACAAAACCGATACCAAGTAAACAACAGTAGAATCAGTTCGAACAACCAATTGGTTTCCTGAAATATCATTCAACCAAGACCCAACTACTACCACACTCAACCCAGTTATTTAACAATGCCAGAAGAACAGTATTTTTACCATACTGCACTCTCAGAAGGTAGAGCTACAGCACAACAATAACAAAACCCTTCTTATAACCACACCACTATTCCACCAGTCCAAATTGCTGAAAATGCCAATCTCTCTGATATCTTTCCTTTCGAATTTGAAGCAAATGAATCACCATTCTTGCTTAGCAATGCAGCGGCTAATGAGCAAAAAGCCATTACTGCAATGTACACAGAAGCTGAAGTAGAAGGAAAGCCAATTCGCTTGATCCTAGACAGTGAATTCGCCGAAAGCATTATCACCTACCAATTAATATAACAATTGAAAAGAAATGTTGACCGACCAGCTCAAACAGTAATCGTTACTGCTGATGGCATGAAAAAGACCCCAGTAGGAGAAATTGACAATTTTCCATTCACTCTTGATGGAATCACCATTCCAGTCAAAGTTCTTGTAATGGACGCACCCCAGTACCAAGCTTTCGTCAGAAATGATTGGCTTCAAAAAGCCAATGCTAATCTGAATTGGAAAACACAAGAGTTAACAATCTCCTACCAAGGACAACACGCCCGAGTACCTGCCATTTGTGATACATTCAACAAACGCTCTGAAAAAGCCCCGGCTTTTAAATTTGAACCAGAAGAAAAAAAACCAATAATCAAAACATTCATGGCACTTGGATTAATGTTCAACTGGGCTGATAAAACAGAACAAGAACATTTTATCCCACACACTAAACCCAAAACCTCTGGATGGAATATACCTTACTCAAAACCTGAACCAAGGAAACAACGCCCTTATATTCCCCTTAAATGTAAGGACTGCCACAAAAAACTATCGTCAATGGGAGCCTGCATTTCACCTGAAGAAGAATATGAGAATCATACTTGTTATTACTGCAAGGCTTGCCACAGAGAGTGATAAGGCCATCTAATAAAAAGGAGCGGAAAATGGGACAACACCCCTTGTTTGACTTGTGGAGATATGCTACTGGAAGAATGCAATTAGATTGATGTAGCAATGAGAGGAGGCGTCTGCGATCAGACCTGCCACTATGCTTTATCAATTTCAGAAAAAGTAAAAAAAGGAACACTCTTTAATGCAGCATACAACAGTGCTCTCAACAAACTTTATCACTACCCTTATGATGCCGAGATGATTTTTGACTTAGCAATGGCATTAATTAATAGAACTATCAAAGAAGATGTTTGTCAAATGAAGAAAGCAGAATACATTGAATACACTATGGAATTGGCTGGATTTGATTACGAAGATGAAGTAGAAGTCTACCACCAAATTGCAAGTCACACCTACCTGACCCAAGAAGCTCAAATTCAATGATTAGAGCAAATGAACATTAGACTATGTGAAGAATGCATTATGCCTTGTGATGAACAATGGTGTCCTGAATGCTATGCTTTTAGTATCCCCTTGCCCAGCGAAAATGATGAGAATGAAATTGAATTTGGAGAATCTGAAGAAATGAAAAAAATTGAAACAACACCCATCTACCTTATCAAAAATCAGCCTGCCTTACAACTTAAATACTTCAACAACAACGGACAAGGAATAAAACCCGAAAAAGCACACGAAATTGATGCTAAATATAACCTAAGATATCCAGCAAGAATACTCTTGTTCTCAAACTCAAATCTCTTACAAAAATCAACCTCAAAATTGCACTCAAAATCCCGCCAGGAGCAATAGTTCAAATTGCCTCCCAGTCCTCTCTGGCAAGCAAAGAAATCAATGTTAGAGGAGGAATAATCGATGCTGGATATACTAGAGACATAACAGTAATGCTTCAAAATGAAACTGACAAACCATTCAAGCTCAAACATGCTGAAAAAATTGTCCAAGCTATTTATCTACTCTTAATCAACATTTCGGGTTTGCAACTAGTCAATCAAAGAGAACAATTAGGAAAAAGCGATAGAGGAACCCAAGGTTTTGGTTCAACTGAATGATTTACAGTTCCAGTTAATATAACTCTTAACACACAGAACGAATCCCACCAGATTCTCAGACTTCCACAACCGATTACTATCTCACTCTTTGGAGAACATCTGGAAATCTACACCTGCCCAAAGCCAACAACCACACAACAAATTTTTGAGTTCAATAAACAAGTCTGCTTGGAACATAATATTTAGATCCCAAACATTTATATTCCAAAAGAAACAAAGAAAGTCCGAGTTACTTTTTACAACCCCAATAATTACTCCATAATTTTATTAAATAATTTAGAAATTGGAGTTATTTACAGTAATATATTTCAACAAAAATTATCCCAAATAGTTCCTGATTTCTCTAAAATTATTAGACATTCAATACCAAAAACCAACCCAAACCCCAGCTCCAAAAACTACCATGTTGTCATGGAAAAACTATCTCGAATCAACATAGGACAACTTAAACCACAACAACAGATCCAGCTCAAAGAGCTAATTGCAGAATTTGCTGACATCTTTGCCGAAAACAACAATAACTTAGGAAGAACTGATTTGGTTCAACACCAAATCTATATAGAAGATGCCAAACCAAGGCAACAACAAGCCTACTGAGTTGCCCCAAAAAGTCACTAATTTATCTGAGAAGAAGTACAACGAATGCTTAACAATGGGCTTATTCAACCATCAATGAGCCTATGGGCCTCACCTGTGGTTCTAGTTAAAAAGAAAAATGGAAAGATACAATTTTGTGTTGATTACCGACAACTTAACAGTGTTACCATTAGGGATGCCTACCCTCTTCTCCGAATTAATGACATGTTGGATGCCCTTGGAAAGTCCAAATACTTTTCAACATTAGATTTAGAGAGTGGATACTGGCAAGTTGCTATGGATCCCAAAGACCGCCCCAAAACAGCATTCACCACTCAAGGAGGAAATTACAAGTTCAATGTAATGCCTTTCGGATTATGCAATGCACCAGCAACATTCCAAAGACTCATGGATGTTGTTTACAAAGGCCTCCTTTGGAAATCAGTAGTAGTTTATCTTGATGACACTGATGTTTATTCACCATCTTTTGAGCTACATTTAATTCACCTGCGAGAAGTTTTTCAATGATTACGGAAAACAGGATTGAAACTGAACATTGAAAAATACTACTTTGGAAAAACAAGTTTAGCTTTTCTTGGTCACATTGTTAACAAAAATGGAATTAAACCAGACCCCAGAAAAATCAGTACTGTCAAAAACTTCAAAACTCCACGAAATACCACAGAATTAAGAGGATTTATTGGATTAGCATCCTATTACCGAAAATTCATCAAAGGATTCTCAGAAATTGCAAAACCCCTCAACCAGCTCACTACTAAAAATGTCGAATACAAATAGACAGAAGAACACCAAAATGCCTTCGAGATACTTAAAAAAAAACTCACAACAGCTCCAATCCTCGCCTACCCAGATTTCAGCAACTGATTCCGGTTAGTGACTGATGCCTCTTATATTGCCTTTGGTGCCATCTTATCACAGTTAGATGACAATGGAAATGAGTAAGTAATTGCTTATACTAGTAGAACATTAAAGCCAGCCAAAAAGAACTACCCTGCAACAGAATTAGAAACTGCAGCAGTAATCTGGGCTCTATATCACTTCAATCTGTACCTTAGACCCAAAGAATTCAATATTATCACTGATAATATTGAACTTAAATGGCTACAAAACAAAAACACCCAGCTGAATGCAAAACAAACCTGATAGACAGGATTTTTAGCTAATTACCAATACATCATACACCACAAACCAGGAAAACTCCACACCAATGTTGATTGTCTCTCAAGAATGAAACAAGATTAGAAAACAAAACCAACACCCATTTGAATTAACAGCATCAAAACAACAAACAATGAACCCTGAAAACTACAACAATTTCAAACAATATTTGGAGACATTAACAATCCCAACAGATTGGTCTTTAGATGAAAAACATCGGTTACAACAACAAGCCAAACAATATTTTCTACACAACAACATTATCTATCATCGAAATTTCAAAAACCCAACCAAACCACTCAGATTAATACAAGAACAGGAAAAAGAGACCATTTTATACAATATGCACTCAGATTCTTCATCAGCACACTTCAGAAAAGATAACACCACCCAAAAAACACTAGAATACTACTTTTGGCCTCGAATGAGAAAAGACATTCACGAATATGTCGAATCTTGTGATAGTTGTCAAAGAAAAGGAGGAACTCACCCTACAGAACCTTTAAATCCAATCAAAGTTGGACAGCCTTTTGACAGAGTTGGTATCAATTTAGTTGGACCACTATCTATCACCACTCAAGGAAACCATTATATTGCAGTAGCTGTAGACTATTTTACTAAATGACCTAAAGCCAGAGCCATTCAATGAGCAAATGCAAAATCAGTAGCAAATTTCATCTACGAAGACATCATTTGTAGACATAGATGTCCAATTGAACTTTTATCCGATCAGGGAACACACTTTGTGAACAACCTGATACAAGAAATTTGTGAATGATTTAATGTCAAAAGACCTCTGTCTTCGCCCTACCATCCACAAACAAATGGACTTGTAGAACGTTTTAACAGAACATTGTGTGAGTCATTAGCCAAAGTCTCAACCAATTTTGAGCAAGAATGGGATCTCTTTATTTCATCAGTGTTACTAGTATATAAGACATTAAAACAAGATACCACAAAACACACACCATTTGATTTAACTTATGGAAGAACGGCAACATTACCAATCAGTTTTACAGTGGAAACATACCCAGCACAACCGATCGATGAAAACAATTTCCAAGAAATGCTTCAGCGAAGAGCCTACACTCTGCTTAGCACATTGGAAGGAAAACAATGAATAGCAGCCACCCATATTGAACACTCCCAAGCTCAACAAAAAGAACGGCATGATGACAAATTGCCTTCAGTCACCAATAAATTTAAAATTGGAAACAAAGTTCTCTTATACAGAACTAAAGCTGAAAAACAATGGAGTGGAAAATTTGAAAATAAATGGGATGAACCATTCTTTATCTATGAAGTCCTAGACAATGGATCATACAAACTAAGACTTGATGACAAAATCCTAGCAAAAGTTGTACATGGAGATTGTTTGAAACACTATCATTTCAGAAACAATTCTGAACCATTAATTCCACAAATTGGTACACATTCCCCTTTGGTCAGTTCCGAAGATATTCCCTGAAACTTAGAACCAATAGTTGTCATTGAACAACCTTCCAATCTGAACACTTAATTTAATTTTACTAGTTATTCTCTTATAATTTAGAAACAATCTCACAAAAACAAAACAAAAATAACATAAAAACCCATATACCAAAAATAATTTTTATTTTTTCAATTGCTTATAATGACTATTCCTCAAAACATTCAACAATTATCCTAAAAACTAATGTTAGCTTTAAAAACAATACCCGAATTATCCATTACTGTTACTGGAAACCACATAAATTATACCCAAACAGAAGTAGTTACAAATT
>JAAOMT010000175.1:273878-296265 GCA_016748015.1 Geosiphon pyriformis | reverse complement strand
TTTTCTAGAAGTAGTTGAACCTCCAATAACTGAATTTATCTTCAAATTATTTTCTATAATTTGAACTTGCTGGGCTTATAAGTGGAATGGCCAATTCCTTGCCAGTTACTTTATGTAGTTACGTTGTAGTAAACATCAACTCTTTCCCAGGAATTGCTCATCTGGAAGCTCACTAAAAAATGTGTAGTTACTTTGCTGTGAAAGTCAACTCTTCTACAGAAATCTTGTCTGTAGGCTACCCTAATGATTATAATAAGAAAATAAAAGAAATGTAAAAGAAATAGGATTTTATTAAGGGAAACGTTTTCTATCCAGGTCTGGAGTCACTAACAGTTTACTGAAATTGGTAGCTAA
Organism: Geosiphon pyriformis; assembly: GCA_016748015.1. Taxonomy (NCBI): domain Eukaryota; kingdom Fungi; phylum Glomeromycota; class Glomeromycetes; order Archaeosporales; family Geosiphonaceae; genus Geosiphon; species Geosiphon pyriformis. Next base: position 295,911 of record JAAOMT010000175.1, on the reverse strand, counting down.
TCAATTTCAAAATATCAGTTGGGTTTTGAGGATTTTCCAAGTGCAATAATTAAAAAATTTGGTTTTTTCAAATTATTTGATATTTATTTTTTTTTGTGTGTATAGGAATGGTTCTAAGTGATAAATCTAAAGTAAGATATATTTTCTCAAAGAGAGAAGCTCTTCTTTTATACAATTTGTTGTAACACTTTTCTATGAACTTGAACTTTGCTCTTTTCTACAATTTTGCTGAACTAAAGCTACATTTTGGTGAATTACAAGTTATTTCTGTGAACTATTAAATATTTTGGTGAACTATCAATTATTTTGGCAACTTTCTACAAATTTCGGCAAACTTTTGAATGTTACATAGTTCGGAGTATTGCATGATTGATTATCACAATTAAGTTATATTTGTGTTCTGTACAAACTGAGTTATTAATTAAATAATAGTTTTGGATATTTTGCTAATATAATAAGTAATAATTTGAAATGATAATATATGCTAATTAATGATAGGAATTATAAGGGTAATTTCATGCTAAATAATATCTCTAAGTAATAATACTCCCAGCAGATCCACTATCTAAGATTAATCGAATTGGCTTTCCTTTTACTTCAGCTTCTGTGTACATTGCAGTGATGGCTTTTTGCTTGTTAGCTGCTGCATTGCTAAGCAAGAATGGTGATTAATTTGCTTCAAATTCGAAAGAGAAAATATCAAAGAGATTGGCATTTTCGGCAATTCTGGCTGGTAGAATAGTGGTGTTGTTTTTAGAAGAGTTTTGTTGTTGTACTGTAGCTCTACTTTCCGAGAGTGCAGTATGGTAAAAATCCTGTTCTTCCGGCATTGTTAAATAACTGGATTGAGTGTGGTAGTAATTAGGTCTTGGCTGGGCTGGATTTCGGGGAACCAATTGGTTATTTGGATTGACTCTGTTGTTGTTTGTTGTGAATCAGTTTTGTGGTGCAAATTGGTTTTGTTGAACTAATTGTCGAGCAGATACTTGGTAATGTTAAATAGGAGGTTGCTGATGTGGTTGTTGCATTGGCTGTGGAGCAGGTTGATAATAGTTGTTTTGATATTGAGGTCTTGGTGGATAATAAGCTGGTGGTAGAGATTAGTAATAAGATTGTTGTGATGAAAAATAACGTTGATTACTCCTGTTTTGTTGGTCTCGTTGTAGCTTTCTGCAATCTCTTTTCCAGTGGCCAGGAATTCCACAGTAATGGCAATTCTGAGACTGGTTATTAGAGAATGATGTGAAGCTATTTTGATTTTGTTTTTGGAGTGGTTGATATCTTTGGGGTTGCTGTTGTTGTTGATTGGTAAAGTAGTTTTCAACTTTCTTTGTAAGTTGGTCAATTTTCTCCTCAGCTGCTGAGCTGGTTTTTTCAATGGCTAAGTTCACAAGTTTTGTACAATTGGCTTCTTCCATGGCCATTTCATATCTCTTTGCATGCTGAATGGCAGAGTTTAAATTCTTTGGGGCATGTGGGTGAACCTTTTTAATCAGTTTATCTTTTAAATCAGCAATAAATTGATCCAAAATTTGAGCATCAGAATAATAATCATTAGTTTCAAGTTGGCAAATTCATCTGAAAAGTTTGTTGAATTTCCCAATATAAGTTATAACAGATTTGGATGGCTCTTGTTTGATATTTTGGAAGCAATTCTGGAGAGTAATAGAAGTGTTGTTGTCAATAAACTGTTCTAAGAAAACAGTTTTGAAGGCTGTCCAGTCATCAAAAGGGGTGGTCAAGTTTTCAAACCATTTGCCTACTGTTCCTTTGAGAAAGTAGGGAATTGTTCTTAACATTCTGGCAGCATTTCAGCCATTTGCATCTCCAGCTTTAGTAACTTGGTTGAGCCATTTTTGGGGACTGGTCTCAATGTCTTCTCCATTAAATTCAGGGATTCTTGCAATATATGCTGTCATTTTGTTTTCTTTGTTTTCACTGTCTATTGATTCTTCTTGTTCTGATTCAGTTTCTTTACTTTCCAGACTTTTTGAATGATTACTTTCGTTTTCTTGTAAGTAATCAATAATATTGGCACTTGTTGATATTGGTTTCTGCTGTTGAGTAGGATTTCTAGGTAACTGATAATCTTCTGGTCTGGAAAAACGTTTAAGTAGTAAACTTGGTGTTTGTGGTTGAATAAATGAAATTAGAAATAGTGTAATAGAAAGTGGTAATTTGACACTGGTTCTTTGTTCAGGTGTTTGCAAGTGTTTGGCAGTTGTTGTTAGTAGTATTGGAGTATTTGAAGTTGTTCTTGAATATTGCTTCAATTTTTGTTTGCCTTTGTTGCTTGTTTCTGTCTTTGATTCAAAATCAATAGAGTATTGAGATTGCACTGGATATGTTTTTTCACAGTATTTGATAATGTTAAAATTAAGCTTTTGAAAGTAAGTGGCAAGTGTTTCACTGTTAAGATCTTCAGTTCCCAACTGTAAATAGTGCACTAAATTATTGTAAAGATTGCTTCTAACTTCTGAGATGTTGTAATTTCCAAAAAGATAATTGTTGATGCAATTTTCAATATATTGGTATACTGATTTTTTGATAACTTCAATTCCGTCTGAGATGTTGAATCTTTGCTTGCAGTGGGTGTAAATTGACTGGTAATACTCTAGAGTTGTTGTATCTGGTGTGGTTGCCACTTTGAAGTTGTTTTTGCTGTGTTGTTTCTGTGGAAGAGCACCAAATATTACCAAAGGTCTTTGGTTTTTTCTTAGCTCTTATATGTTTGTTGGAATGCTGTTAATTCACGACTATGGGAAGTGTTTGAACCTCCGATAACTGAATCTATCCTTTCAAATTATCTCCTATAATTCGAACTGCTGGGCTTATAAGTGGAATGGCCAATTCCTTGCCAGTTATTTTATGTAGTTATGTTGTAGTAAATGTCAACTCTTTTCCAGGAATTGTTTGTCTGGAAGCTCACTAAAAATGTGTAGTTATTTTGCTGTGAAAGTCAACGAATCTTGTCTGTAGGCTATCCTAATGATTGTAATAAGAAAATACAAGAAAATAAAAAAATTGTAAAAAAAATAGAATTTTGTCAAGGGAAACGTTTTCTATCCAGGCCTGGAGTCACTAACAGTTTACTGAAATTGGTAGCTAATCAATTTCAAAATGTCAGTTGGGTTTTGAGGATTTTCCAAGTGCAATAATTAAAAAATTTGGTTTTTTCAAATTATTTGATATTTATTTTTTTTTGTGTGTATAGGAATGGTTCTAAGTGATAAATCTAAAGTAAGATATATTTTCTCAAAGAGAGAAGCTCTTCTTTTATACAATTTGTTGTAACACTTTTCTATGAACTTGAACTTTGCTCTTTTCTACAATTTTGCTGAACTAAAGCTACATTTTGGTGAATTACAAGTTATTTCTGTGAACTATTAAATATTTTGGTGAACTATCAATTATTTCAGCAACTTTCTACAAATTTTGGCAAACTTTTGAATGTTACATAGTTCGGGGTATTGCATGATTGATCATCACAATTAAGTTATATTTGTGTTCTGTACAAACTGAGTTATTAATTAAATAATAGTTTTGGATATTTTGCTAATATAATAAGTAATAATTTGAAATGATAATATATGCTAATTAATGATAGAAATTATAAGGGTAATTTCATGCTAAATAATATCTCTAATTTTGTCTGGTAACAATGTTATGCAATCCATCCCTCACAACAGAGAACTTCCCAAACTCCAAAATGTCCAACCCAAGCAGCTCAATAGGGTCAGCTAAACCAGAAGATAAGAAACCCTTACCCCTCAAAAACTCAGAAGAAACTGTGAACCAATGAGACACAGAACCATGCAGATCCAACCTCTTCCAACGGCAAAATGTCTTTCAATCCATCAGACCACCTTTTTTATTAAAAAGCCGATCACCAAAAGTGATACCAAAATGCCTAAGAGAGATGACCAAATCAAAATACAGAGACTTCTCAAGAATAGCAGACATAGGAAAGTGACCAGGACTACGAAATGCAGTGAGGAGATTGTTCATCAAAGATAGTCCATTGTCCAAAAAGATTTTTACCAACCCAGCCAAAAAATTGTTTACTGGATTGACACGCAACCTGATGGGAAACTGCAGGGGATCTAAAGAAGCCCAACCAAAAATCTGCAAATCCAAAAATCTTGACTAAACAAACACCCAAGAACACCAGAAGCATTAAAGAACATTATCAAAGCAGCCATCTTTTCTTCGAACTGTACCTGTTCAAAAGGTTTCAGGCTATACAATAATGGATAATGCAAAGCAGCATCAGAAAAGTCATGAGGAAGACAAGCTTTAGACCTGAGACCCTTCCTAACTAAGGCATCCCACTTGCAACAAACATTAAAAGAGACAAAACTGAACTGAATACAATAGCTGACAATAGGCTGTAGGATAGCTGACACCAAATATGAATACTGTTTGTCCGTAATTGCCTTTTTAAGTACAACATTGACAAAAAAGCACACATCTGCATAAGCTTTGGCAACACTTGGCTTGGACAGTCCTTCAGTAGACAAAAAAATACCCAGATAGTGATAAGCCTCATTCTTCTTAGCAATCAAAATTGGCTGACCACAAATATTTAGCTTAGCAACCTTAACCCCCTGATTTATGGGAATAGCCACTGTTTTTTTACTGTTGATAGAAATATCATTGATCATAAAAAACTCACTGGCAATGTTCAATGCATATTGAGTAGAAGCCTGACAATTTCCAATCCAGATTGTATCATTAACAAATATGCCAGCTGAAAAATACAAAGTCAAACCACCACCACCCTTGATCCTGCCAGTTTTCGAAACAAACTTAGTATCAATTCAGTACTCACACAATTGTTCATGTCTCTTAACCTCACACAAAAGCGGATCATAAAAAATCTTTCACAGAAGAGGTGAAAAAACCTCACCCTGATCTAATCCATTATGCACTTTGTAATCACCAGATAAACCAAAGTCAGTCATTACCCTGTTAACCCTATCCTCGTGAATACTACTGAAAAACTTTATAAACTTCTCACACATCTTAATATACTACAAGCTAGCTCTCAAATAGTGCCACCCCACTGAATCATAAGTCTTCCACATATTCTGCAAAACCAACCAAATCTCTTGATTTTTTTCAAGAGCATCTTCAACTACTAAGCTGACAGCAAACACTGAAGATTGTGTAGACATATCCTTCAACACCAAAAAATTGTCACCCTGAAAAATGTTGAACTTGCTGCAAGCCACTGAAATACAATCAAACAGAACCTTAGACAGAATTTTCCTGGCAGTTTCAATCAAAGCAATGGGCCGAGTGTTTGTAAAGACCCCATCTCAGTCATAAGACTTAGGGATCATTGAAACCCACACCTTTTTTCACAAAACAGACACCACACCAGCAGTCAAACATATATTAAATAGTGCTAACAAGCACCCCAAAACCACCTCACCACCTTGTTTCCACAACTCATTCAGAATACCAGACAAACCAGTGGTCTTGCCATCAGGCAGACCACTAATAACAGAAAGCAACTTACTCATGCTAACTTCATGCATAATACCAGAAAAGACATCATTTTGAACATAACTTAATAGCACATACTACCAAGCCCAAAGATCAGAGATCACTGCATGCACTAATCATTTTCTTGTCCATCCTTCCATTATTTTGTCTACACTTGCCTTCACCTCTTCAGACTTCAAAACCAATTTGTTATCAACCACCAGATGATCCAACACTATCTTGCAAAAGAGTCTGTTTAATACACTTCTAATCATACTATCTTTGTCAGAACAGAAATTTTCCATGCGCCTATCAATTGTCTTCCTAATAGAGATTTCTTCAAAGAACCTCAACTCAAACATTTTTGTCCTCCTGTAATCTTTGCGGACCAACAACAAATGCTTAACAATAACATTAGATTTAACACTCGAGCTGACCAGGTCTCTGAAAGCACAAGCCTTGACATTATCCAGAGTTAACCACTTACTTACAAGAAGATTAACATCAGACAAGCCACCAGAGCAAAATTTCTTGACAATCTTGGCCATCAACAATTCCAAACCAAAAAACTTGAAAGAATGCCTGTTTTTCGAATGCCTAAATTTGCTGAACCAATGTCTTGAAAATGTCTTATCAGCAGATCCTAACACAGCCTTTTGCAATATTATCCACATAGCATCCACATTACTATGTGCTTCAGCACCAAAGAACACATCACCCAATGACAAGAGTTTTGCCAAGGAAAGATCCCTAAACTTAGCCCATTTAACACTGTCTGATAACCAGCAACAGCAGAAAACAAGCTGCCATTCACAAAAATGTAATCAATTGTTTTTACAACCTCTCTTGAGTTGCTCCACATATGAGAACCAGCTGAATGACCAAACTCAAACCCAAACAGAACTTGAAACTCACACTTCTATCAGATCCATTCTTATTAAAGTCCCCACTTAAGACAACATGAATACTGGAATTGACAGCTTTTGCAATAAGAGAGTTAACCTCAGAAGCCTGACCAAATCTAGTCTCAGAAGAGGCACCAGCATATAATCCCAAAAGAGTAACCAAGAGCTTGCCTTTGAATAAAAGCTGAACAAAAACAACCCTACCAGAAACCTCCTCCACCTTAGAAACATAACAAGCCAAAGAATTGTCCATAATTATAGCAACACCAGCACCAATGAAACTTTTATCCAATCCTAAAGAAAAAATTTACACTTCATCAAACTTATTTGCAATCCATAGCCTAGTAGAAAACCTCAACTTCGTTTCTGTGATGAATGAAACCAAATTGCCAGAATTTTGATGCCAACACACAACATCCTCTTGCTTGGCAGGGACATTGATTCTACGAACATTACATGTAGTAAATTTCCAAACCAGACCACTCATTAGGATGAATGAAGTAGAAAAGAACCTGAACCAAAACACAAGAGATCCAATTTCGCCAAAACAGAATTGACCAAAGCCTCTATAGCTGACATTTTAAACTCCAAACTATCTATCTTGATGGTTAAAACCTTTGAACTACTTGAATTAAAACCAGCACTTAACTTAATACTCGAGAGAGGGGGAGGGGACAAAGCCAACACACCATCCAAAGCCATATTTGAATCCAAAACAGGAGCTACTAGCACAGAGCTGACCAAAGAAGGAGCATCAGAAGATATTACTATGGGCACCAATTCAACAAAACTCAATTTCCTAAGAATACCAGAAACCTGGTCAGCCAAAAGTTCAAAAAAGCGCTCCAAAGATGCCAAATGAGCAACCAAGGGAGACTCATCAAATAGAAAAGAAGGAGCACCACCACCCAATCCCAAAACATTAGATGAAGAGAAGCCTAAACCATAACCAGAGCCAGAAGAAGAGCTATCAGAAGAGAAAGTAAGAGAGACTACTTGAGCTCATAATTTGCTACCAAAGGCAGTAGGGCGAGAGATAGGAACATTTTTCTTTGTATACAACTTGGCTAATTGAAGATAATCAATACCAAGAGCATTTTTTTTAAAGGGAACAGCAGGCACAGGAACAGCAACATCAGAAGCATTACACTCCAAGGCTGAATGACCAAATCTCCCATACTTTCCACACCAAACCAAATCCAACCTAGCCCATGAAAGTTGCACACTGCCAAAAACAGGCACAGTATAAAAGGTGGATTCCAAATCCACCTCAGACTCAAAGCCAACTACTGCACAACAGACCCTATTGTCAGTCATCAACAATTGATTAATGGTGCAAGTTTTCCCACCAGCCTTATTTAAAAGAGTACCAAGATTATGTACAGTTGTTCCCACTGGCAAAGTAAACAACAGTGCCCTAAACTGATCCCTAAATGCCCAAGTGTCATGATCACCCACAGTTTTGGCCACATGCACTGAATCTTTTCTGATTAAGAATGACCATTTTGAGGCCAACTAATTGGCCTGACTTGATTTGGCAAACTCTACCACAGCTTTCTGCCACATGCCAATTAACTGAATTTTAATTGACTTAATTTCTCCAAACTTGGTGACTGCAGTGACGATTATGTTCTTAGGCATGTCTATGAGAATTTCCTTAATCACCACAGCCTGATCTGATCTCATTTCTTGTTTCTTAAGATCACTGTTTATGTTGATCCCTTTTTCTCTGGCCAATGATGCAGTCATTTCCATGCTTTTTTCTGATGTAAATGTTAATCAGATAATCCCTTTAAATTTTGAGAGGGTAGTGGTCCAGCTAAACCCAAAAGAGATCCACCATTCATCCCAGACATGCTAACATCCTCATCCTTACCAGATAGACTTTCCACATCAGAATAAATACTGCCACTAGATCCAGATTTGCTCAAGAATATATCCCTTTCATCACCAGAATGTTTTATATTACCAAAAACAACTTTTTTCTTCTGAGAAAAAGAGCCACCAGTAGGACCATAAAAAGCACCCTTAAGAGCCTTCTTCTTAAGTGTGGTGCTACTAGCAGTAGCCTTCATATCCACGAAAAATAAGTTACTATTAGGTAAAGAAATATTGATATAGACTAAAAAAACAAAAAACTTCTTTTTCAGAAAATGTGCTTTTTGGGGATTTGTGGAGATAAGAAAGAAAGAAGTTTAATTCAAATAATTTAATTTCATATTAAGCATATTTGTAAGATTTCTAAAATAATTAACCAACTTTTATTAATTTGCTATTTAAAAATAAACTTTTAATTATTATTTTTGGTTTTTATGCCAAAATTTTTATAAAAGCCAAAATAATATAAACTAAAAATATTAATGATTTAATTATAAAAACAATAAATAAAATTTTTTTTGTAATTTTAATAAAAATAATATTAAATAAAATATTATTTTTAAGAAATATTTAAGTTTTTATTTATTTAATTTTTTGTAAATATTTTTAATTAAAATTTTAATTTGGCATAATTTAAAAAATATAAAAAAAATTATTAAAAATAAGTTTTTAATTAATATAATTACTAATATAACATATATATTACAAAATTTAAAATATAAATTAGTTATTGTTTGCATATATATATTATTCTAATTCATATATGTTAACTAAATTTACTAGTAAAAAATCAGCCAATCTGTATATATACTTAATAAAAACTGTATATAAAAGACTGCTAATTATAGTTAAGAAAAAATTATATAATAAAACATATTTGGATGTTTTGTACTTATTGTACAATAAAATAAAACTGCCAAATTATATGTTAATTTGTTTTAAAAATATTAATGTTTATAAAAAAAATTTTTTGAATTTTAAAAATTTAAAAATCTTTAATAAGTATTAACACTTTTTTTTTTTACTGTTTTGTAGATTTTTTCTTTGTGCTTATTAGATATAAGTTTGTATACTATAATTTATAAAAGTTTTGTGCTAAAAAAATAAGTTTTAGAAACTGTTTTGGTATTTGAAAATAATAAAAGAGCAATCTTAACTATTTTAAAGTTTATAAAATATTTAGTCAAATTGTATTATTTAAGGATTTGGCTTTTCAAATTTAAATATAGAATTAATATAAAAAAGACCAATTCAATTAAAAATAATAATTTGGTGTCTGTTTTATTACATAAATTAATAAATAATATAATTTAGATGTTAAAAATTATAAGTTTTTTATAATTAATTTTGATAAATATAGTTTATGCTCTTTTTTTTGGTTTAAATAATAAAATTTTGGTTTATATAGATTTGTAATAATGTTTTATCTGGCTTAAATGACTGGTTATATGTATTAAAAGTGTATATTGTATTTAGTGTAAACTATTTAATTTGGTTTTTTATACTAAATAATAATTGAGCTTTACTTATTAATAAAATAAATAAAAAAATATTACAAAAAAAAGTTTTAATATTAATTATAAAGTTTTTTTTAATTAGTTTAAATAGTTTTTTAAATTTTAAACTTTAAAATAAAATTAATAATTTAATATTATTTAATAATAAATATTGTAAATAAATTTAATAAAAAATTGTCTTTTTTAATAATTTATATTTTAATTAATAAAATGTTTTTAAATTATATTTTTATAGTTTAAATATTATTAAAAACAAACAAAATAATAAAAATTAAACAAAAAAATACATAATTTTGAACAAAATTCTTAAATTATGTAATTAATATTATTTTTAAGCTATATATAATAATATATTAAATATTATAAAAAAATTAAGCTTAATATATAATTAAAAATTATTAAATAACCAGTTTTTTTAGCATATCTAATAAACTTTAATATTATTATAATTTTTTGTTTTAAAGTTTTTTTAAATATGCTAAAATTGTTATTTAATAAATAAAATATTTTTAAATCAATAAAAAAGATATATGTTTTTATAATTTATAAACTTTGTAAATAAAAAAACATTTTAATAAATATCTATTTTATTGTTTTAATTAACATTTATCTAAAATTCTATTGAATCAAATTTTTAAAAAATATAGTAAATATAATGTTTTTAATAATAATAATTTTTTGGTTCTTAAAAATACATTAATTTAATTATAAAAAATACTTTAAAAAAAAACTTAAAATTTTAATTAATATATATATAAAACATAATTCTATTAGTTAGTATTATTTAAAAAATAGTTTAATTAAAATATATAATAAATTTATTGATTTTTTGGTTATATTTATAAAAATAGAATTAACAAAATTATAATAAATTTTAATTTATTAAATAATTATAAAATTTATAACAATTAAAATTAAATTAAAATATTATTGTTTTTGTTTTAAAAAATCTTTGATAATTTTTTTTGTATAAAATTAAAAAATATAAGTATTTATAAATAATTAAAATTGATTTTAAATTTATTATTATTATTATTTTTATTTAATGAGTAAGATCCAAACACAGCCTAGTACTATACATCAAAAAAATAATCTAAATTAAGTGTAAATCATGTATTTTCTATATATGACCAGCCACTCAAGCCAATCAGAACAACACTATGCAGCTATATGAACTGAGACTGAACCACCAAGACTTGAGAAAAATAAACAAGATTTGTAAAAACCAAAATATATACCAAAAGTATCAGCCACACCAAGCATTTTTACCACACCAGCAGAAAACCCCGAAGATAAACCAAAAACTGAGATAATAGCTGAGCCATCAGAAGGAATCAAACCATGTTTTTTCATATATGCACGGTGCTTAGCATGAACCAACCATATATTATTTCTAAAAGCCAAACTAAAAAAGCACACAAACTTAACAATCTCCAAACCAGCCATTTTGGAATTGCAGAAAATGGAAATGGCCTCCTGGAACCAACCATCAAAAACAAAACCCTTAAAGAGAGCCATAGACACAGAGGAACCAGAAGTACAAAACAACAACAGCTGTAACACACATGAAGAAGCATGAGTGGAATTAGAAAGTGTTTTCCAAGAATCCACATGGGAGTTCAACAACTGACAGCAGGCAGACTTGTCAACCCTACAAAAGAATACATGATCTGACACCTCCACTTTACTGCAATATAAACATAAAACACTGGGATAAAGTCTACTATAAAGGCGCTTTCGAACGACAACAGACAAACAATAATGCAAAGCCTTCATGAAGTAAGTGCATGCATTGGCTAAGGACCTGCTGGTAAAACCAGTAGTCATGTGCAAATCAGGATGCACACCAATAAAGAGTGGATTCAGTCAATCTCAGAAAGCAGACTGTTCTCCAAAAACTTACAACCAGAACCAACCTCCCATTATGTATAACAAACAGAATGAAAAATATCACAAACAAAGTGTCTAAAGTTGCCAGAAATCATATTACTATCAGCCACAATAAAACATTCATCCACACGAGGAGGAAGACACCAACTTAAAAAAGAAGCAGTACCAGCAATCATGTCAGCACACTCATTGCCCAAAACACCAGAGTGACTTTTCACCTTGTGCCAGTTGACTCTTAAATTCTTATTATAAATAACATTAAAGATATGTTGACACTCAATCCAACACTGATTACAAAAGTCAGGACATGTTAGACTCAATTCCGACTTGCAAGCATTCAAAGCAGATTGACTGTCCAAAAATAAGCAAACAGAACTAGACAAAAGAACACACTCCAGAGCCAGTGCAATAGCCTGCAATTCCACCATAGTAGAAGACATTAAACTCACAACACCAACACCCAAACCCAAACCAATGTCCTCAAAAAAGGCAGCAGCACCAGCGCTACAGTTGACTGTGCCAAAGTTCTTCAAAGATTCATCAGTGTACACAGATAAAACACTAGCATCAACTTGTGAAAAATGATTGCAAATAGACATAAAGTCACTGAATTTAAGAATGCTCAAAGAACCAGCATCACACAAAGCCATGGGACAAGTCAAAGAGAAAGTTATATTGTTGAGAAATGCTGCAGACAACTTAAACCAATCTGGAACAGGGCCACAGGTGTCCAACTTTTTCCACCGCTTAAAGATGTATCAATTAAAAACAACACCATGATGATCCCAAAGTTGCTTCACATATGCAATACTATACCACCAAAGAGAAGGAAGAAACTTGATAAACTTTGATTTACTCAAAACAGCAGACATGGGCATTTCATCATGGAACCAAAAAAAACTGGCCATAGGACCATCCAAAGATAAATTACAATCAAGAAGAATATGAATCATGCCTGCCAAAAAATTATTAGAAGCACTGACATGAGTACAAACAGAAGAGACCAATGGATGAACAGGGTGCCAACACCAAATTTGGAGGTCATGAGACTAGTAAGAAAATAATCAACCCAAAATTCCATCAGAGTTCACAAAACTAACTAGTAAAGCAACCTTACTTTTAGACTGAATTTACAAAAAAGATTTCAAACCATAAAAGGAGAGGTGGTGAATGATATTACAAGGAAAGTCAAGTGGTAGACCAAACTTAAGCTTCAAGTCTTTACAAATTAGAGCATCCCATTTGTTACATACACTAATAGGAACAAAGCTAAACTGCATTCTGTAGTTGACAATAGGGTGAAGGACTACTAACACTAAATATAAAAGCTGCTTATCTGATACAGCTTTCCTTAGGACCAAATTGGTGAAAAATCAAACATCCGAATGCACCTTAGCCAAACTAGGCTTTGAAAGACCCTCAGTCGAAAGAAAAATACCCAAATACTAATGAGATTTCTCTTTTTTGACAACAGTGATAGGAAAGCCACTGATAAAAAGAGAAGAATTGCTGATCCCACTATTAATGAAAATAACCACCATCTTTTCATTATTAATAGAAATGTTATTGATCCAGAAGAATTCACTAGCAATATCAAGAATGTATTAAGTAGCATTCCAACCCAAATTGTATTATTAACAAAAGCACCAACAGCAAAAAAGAAAGAAAATCCAGCCCAAGATTCAGCATGACCACTCTTGGAAATAAAATGAAAATTGATCCTGTATCCACATACACTCTCCTGGTGCTTGACTTTACACAACAGAGGATCATAAAACACACACCACAGAAGAGGGGAAAAAACTTCACCTTGGTCCAAACCATCATGTACACAGTAATCATCTGTTAAACCAAAATCTGTCATGACTTGGTTGGTACAACTCTTATGAATATTACCAAAAAATTGAATGAATCTGTTGCACATTTTAATTTTGACCAAACTTTTCTCAAGATGATCCCAGCCAACTGAATTATACACCTTCCACATGTTCTGCAAAACCAGCCAGAGCTCCCGGTGTTACAGGTGATTATTTCTGCTGTTAAATTAAATAACAAACCTGTAACTTTGTGCTCAAAGCTAATTGCAGTTGATAGTGATCTGAAGGTTTTGTATCTGAAGGTTTTGGTTAAGTCCTTTGTATAACGAACAGAGATTCAATAGTGTTAATAGTAGATGTATTTTTCCAAGAGTTTTCCCAATTTCTTTCTTAGCATAATGACCAGATTTAGTCTGGTAGTCATGCCCTTTTGGTAAGATATCTGATAATATATAAAATCTTACTCTTATTTCTGGGTCTTTTACCAGGCTATTCTTGATGTCAATAACTCAGCACTTAATCCTTTTAATCAATTAGTATACAACAACAAATCAAAATAAAATAAAGAAAAAGAAATAAAGGAAAATAAAGAAAGAAAAAAAATAAGCCAAGACGATTTGCAGATTAGTATTCCGTCAATAGCCGTAATTAAGAGCTATTGTTCTAGCATGGTTAAGTATCAATTACTATTAACATAAAGAGTTGATAGTGAGTAAGTGGATGGAGATATGAAATAATTTATTTATTCGATGATTGCATTACTAGGCTAAGGATTCTATGGTATCAATTCTGTCTCTTCTGCTTCTAACACTACTGCTATATATACATAATTGGGATTCCTCAATTCCTCGATTTTTCATGACAGGAATCCTGGAATTTCTGGAATCCTGCGATTTCTTTGAGAGGAATCCTGGAATTCTGGAATCCTGCAATTCCTGAAAAGAATCCTGGAATTCCATATTTACTATGCTTACTTCTGATTGGCTAATAATTATGCTAATATATTTCCTATATTTCTATGAGTAACATTATTCCCTCCTTTTAATATTGAGCTCCGTCGAAATCTAACTCCTGTAATTTCCTCTCTTGAAGTATTTCCTGGATTTTGTTTTTGAGAATTACTTGTGTTATTTGGATCTGTAATTCTTCAAATTAAGCATTGGTGATTTTTTCCAATTGATTACTGGTCACCATATCCATTGCTCTGTTGAGCAATATTTCTGGTTTATCCTGAAATGCGGTGTATATTTAGTATATGGCTTAGGCTTGTGTGGATAAGTTGTTCTTTCCCACAAAATATTCTAATTGTTGTAGTATTCTTTTGTCGAATAATTGCTTTGTTTTATCTGTATATAGATTCTGGATATTTACATGTTGTCCCAAATAAAAGTAACAATAGTTTCGTGAAAATTGTTGTATCCACCAATTCCAAGTTTTTTTAGTCAACTCTTGATATAGTGACTCTTTTGTCAATTCTTTTATTGCTAATTTTACTTTCACCATGATTTTGTCTATAGTATTTTCTGTTTTCTTCTGTGTTCTGAGTTGAAATGTCTTTCTAATATCTTGATATTGAATGGTTTATTGATTAATTGTAATCTCTATTTCCTGGTGTTGGATTAATTGGAAGAGTTGTTGTGCTAGTGAGTGAATGTTGTCTGTAATTTCCATTTTTCTGATATTTCCTGTCGTGTTTACCATGTCATTATATATTCTTTTGATGAATCAATTTAACATGTTGTTGTCGATAATAATGATTGGTTTCAGATCTCATGGAATCTCATCTGGTTGGACTAGTATTCTCTGTACTCCTAATTGTGGAATATTACTGGTAGATGGTAGTGTGATATTGTGATATGGTTTCAGTCAATCTCCATGTACTGCTTTGGTTAAAATTTTGTTATCCAATCTTAATTTGTAAGCTCCATTTTCTAGAATTTCTTCTATGTGAAATGGTCTATCCCATTTGGAGTCAAATTTTCCATTCCATTGTTTTTCCACTTTGGTACAATGTAGTAGTACTTTGTCTCCAATCTTGAATTCAACTGGTTTGTCTGGTAGTTGACTATCATGTTTTTCTTTTTGTGTTTCTTGTGACTTTTGGATATTATCAGCTGCTCTTCTTTGTTTGTTTTCCAATGTTTCCATTAAGTCATATGTTCTTCTCAGCAATGTTTTTTTGAAATTCTCTTCTGTTATTTGTACGGTTGGGTATGTACTGACTTCTATTTCTACAGGTAGTGTTGCTGTTCTACTATATACTAATTCAAATGGTGTTGCTTGTATAGTATCTTGCTTCATTGTCTAATAAGCAAATAGTACTGATGATATTAACAAATCCCAATTATTCTGGTTTTTTTGACTGAGTTTAGCTATTGTTTCATACAATGTTCTGTTGAATCTTTCTACTAATCCGTTGGTTTGTGGATGGTATGGTGATGATAATGGTCTTTTGATTTCGAATCTTTGGCTTAATTCTGTTAATGTTCTGTTCACAAAATGAGTTCCTTGGTCTGATAATAATTCTTTTGGACATTCATGTCGACAAATCAAATCCTGATGAATGAATTCGGCAACAGATTCTGCATCCGCTTTTTGAATTGCTTTCGCTTCTGGCCATTTAGTAAGATAGTCCATAGCTACCACTATGTATCTGTTTCCTCTGCTGGTGATTGTTAATGATCTGACTAAATCAATTCTCATGTGGTCAAATGGTTGTCCCACTTTGATTGGTCTTAATGGTTCACTGGATCTTGTTCTTCCTCTTCGCTGACAAGCATCACAATTTTGCACATATTAAATGATGTCTGGGTATATTAATGGCCAATAGTATTTTTTTCTAGTTCTTTCCATGGTTGCTTCTTTGTGAAAATGTTCTGCTGTTGGATTTGAGTGCATGTTGAATAATATTGTCTCTTTTTCTGGCTCTGTAATTACTCTGGTTGGTTGATCTGGATCTCTTCTATTTTTCCAATAAAGTATATTTTGGTAAGTGATAAAATATTTTGATTGTTGTTTGATACTTCTTTGTTCCATATGAGATAAATTCTCCTTGAACTGTTGAGTATTTAGATAATATTGCAATTGTTGATATTTTTGTATGTTCATCTTTTGTTGTATTTTTCCGTTGGTATTGTTTTGGTTTTATTATATTTTTGGGTTGAAATGTTCTTAGATTTGTCTTATTCGCGATAAACCGTCAGCATTTCCATTGTCTTTTTCCTTTTTATAATGTATAGTATTGTTATGGTTAAAACACATAGTTTTTATTAATTATTACATGTATTAGCCACTGATGTCATATAATTAGCCACCCTATTTTTAGATAGTGATCGTTGACCTAATCAATGACCTGATTGTTGACCTGGTCATTGACCACTTTAGATAGCTATATAAGCGATGATTCCCTTAGCTGTAGAAAAAAATGATCAAAGTAATGAAATAAACAATATTAATTACTTCCTTTCATAATCGCTTATTCTTCTTTCCTTACCTTTAAGTATCTACTTGTTGGCATTCACATACCTTATCTTTTCTCCTTCTTGATTTGTATTTGTTAGAATTAGCCTGAGAAGCAATTGGCTTGCTCTTGTAATTCATTGAATAAAGAAACGATTGAAAAGTATAATGATACCTGTTATTGATTCTAAGAATCGCCGAGTTGAGGCATAGAATAATAGCAGCGGTGTTATCTTGTTGACAATCATGGACTATTCCTCTATCTTCAGATTTAAGAAAAGATTAGTGACTGTGATTTTTATAAAACTGATCACACACATTGAATTCTTACTTATTCAATTCACTCCCTTATTGTAATTTTTTCTTTGTTTATTTCCATCACCATACAATACTGTTCTCCCTTGCTATCTGTTAACTTGTTACTCCAACCTGTAACATAAAAGTGGTGCTCCCTGTGAGGTTGTCAAAATTCACTTATTCCCTCATTGTATGGGTGATTACTCATATCTGTCACAGCAATCAGAAAAACACTTTGTAGCACACAACAGAAACGACCAAAGTTTCATTGAACTTAATTCTCTGCCCTCCTGCTTGATCTGCTTCCCCCTTGAAAAACAATCCAGTAGACAATTCCAAGACTTTTGAAACTGGTTCCTGAACAAGCATTCAGCTGAAACCTACACAGCTTATACAACCTATTACTTTGACCAAGCTTATTTTGAAAATGACTTTGAAGAAAGAAACAACAGTATCAATCAGCTCTTATATTCTGCAATCTTTGAACAACAGCCCTCTGATTTCGAATATCTGAATCATCAAATCCACATTTGGATTGCTGCCCATCAAGCAACTGAAACTCCCTTTGAAACAGAAGAAGAAAGCTACCAAACTGCCTCTGTTTTTGATCTTTTATCAAGCAAATCAGACTCGTCTACACAAACAGTTATCCCTAAACCAATGGCTAATGACCCCATGCAAACAAACATTCTGGCCGCTCTTCAAGATATACAAACTGCTCTAGAGCGAAGAAACAACACCCCAATACCATTATTTAGAGATGATGCACAAGATCCAATTGAATGGTTGGATGACTTTAAAAGAGCTGCTACAGCCAATCAATATGACAATGAGTACAAGTTCCAAATTTTTAGTGGCTACCTTCAAGGATCCCCTGCTACCTGGTTCTTACAAGAAACAGATGCCAATGCCCAGCAAAGAATCATTAGATGGACACCAGCAAATGTGGGAGAAATCAACACTTCTTTCACTACCTGGTTTGAAAACAAGTTCAGAATCCCAATATTAATATCAAAATAGCATATGGAATTGGAAAGAAGAACCCAAGGTCCCGGTGAAGTTGTAACCAAATACGCCAAAGCAATCAGAAAGTTAATCAAATGAGTAGACACTGGAAGAAATTGGACAGAAGAGCAGAAAATTCACTTCTTTACAAAAGGATTGAGAACTGATCTATCATATGCTCTTTGGCCCCTCCTGGCCCTGAAAGATAATCCCACCATGAATATGGCCATTGAATTAGCACAAAGAATTGAAGATAACCAAAGGATGCACTTGGGATTCACACTACCAGTTTTTGCTCCTGTTCCTGTCATGGCTCCTGCCCTTCAAATGGCTGCTACTTCTTTTGCCACTCACACTCAAGATCCAAATAAACAGTTAATAGACAGACTTACAGCAAATCTTGCCTGGTTATTAGAACTCTTAGCCCAAGCAGTCAGAGAAAATTAGCAACTACAAAGACCCAGATTTGAACCACACTTCAATCAGCTCCAGCAACCATCTTATCAAAGACAACAAAATCGTGGCCCACCTGTATGCTATCGCTGTGGATTAACTGGACACTTTTCAAGAGATTGCAACAATTCTCCACTGCCTCCACCAGTCCTCAGAAACAATGATGCTCAGAACAATAGGATCAACAACAACAATGTGCCCAACCAAAGATTCAATCATGCCAACATCAATTTCTTTAGAGAGGATCCCCTAGTTGAAGCCACTGTTTATTAGCCTTTAAACTAGTAGATGCACCTCCAAAGAGTGAGAGTGCAAGCCAACCAGAAGAAAACCCCTTTTACACTTTTAACTTAACTAATGATGACCATGACATGGATAAACTAGCAATCAACCTCTCTGAATTCACAAGAAAGAAGAAGAAAGCCAAAGTTGATTTCGTTTTGGACCCCAATAAAGCTTCTACATCAACTGCTGACAACAATGAGCCCCCAAAAGCCAAAGTTTTTAAGAACTCTTCAAAGTTGGAACCCTCAGAAATAGTACAAAAATTCGGTCCTTATTCTGTTGTCAAAGACCTTATGGAAACCCCAGCACATATAACTTTTGGCCAATTGATGACTCATCCACAATTCAGAAAAGATCTTCACAAATCCCTAATTCCAAAGAAAAAAACACCCAAAACTAACAAACGCCTTCACCAAGCTGAACTTGCTGACAATAGCAATGTCACTTCTCTAATTTGTAAAGCCCAAGTGGCTGGCTACTTCATCAATTTGATTCTAGACAATGGATCATCTGTTAGTGTTATTGCCAAACACTTTCTTGAAGCAATTGGTAGAAAAATTGATGAACTATTCACATGACCAATGACCAATGTGCATGGTAATAAGAAGAAAGGACTTGGCATAACCAAAACTATTCCTGTCTGCATCAATGGCATTAGCATTGAAACTGATATGGAAGTGTCTGAAGCAAAAGAATACACTATCATTGTTGGCAATAAATGGCTCAAGAAAGCAAAGGCTTTACTTGATTATGAACTCTGTGAACTAACCATCAGATGTGGTAAGAAACCCATTGTGGTTAGGTGTTGCCATTAGACAACTCCCCCAGTACCCAAGCAGAGCCCAAAAGAAAATGAATCAGATGAATCAGATGATGAAGAAAGTGAGAAAGAAGAAGAACAAGAAGAACAAAAAGAAACTGCTGAACTCGCCTATACCATCTTTACTAGCAATGGCAAACCACTGGATAATGTCAAGGCAGATAAAGAAAAAATCATTGTCAATGACAAGCTGATCTGCTGGCCTTATTATGACATGCTTAGAAGAATCTTTGACAGAAAGCCAGGCAAGAAAGCCAAATACAGTTATTGGTGACATGATCCTTGTGCTTGGTGCTGGTGTGACAAACCATTGTATTCTCCTAGTGATGAATGCATGTCCTGCCTGATCTATTACAAAGATTGGGAACCAATCAGCTTGATACCCCAAGAGGAAATAAAAGAAGTCCAAAAGTCCTTTGAAAACGAACCACCTGAAATCCAATCACTGGTTGTAGAACAAAGAGAACTCTCTCCAGAAAAAAGAAAAGTAGACATTGAAAACCTGCTGGCTAGAAACAGCCCAGTTATCTCAAAAGAAGGTGAACCTCCTAGACGTACACATGTAATACAACACACCATCATTACCAGAGAAACTCACTTCATCTATTTGAAGCTCTATTAATCCAACCGGCACAATGATGAGTTTATCAAAAAAAAAATAACCCGAATGAAAACTCTTGGATTCATACAGGAAACCAAGAGTGAATGGGCATTTCCAGTTGTAGTGATATCTAAGAAAGGAAAAACTCTACACTTTTGTGTTGACTATCACCAATTAAATGCCATTACTGAAAAAGACATGTACCCACTTCCCAAGATTGATGCAATGCTAGACCAATTCCATGGTGCTGCTTTCTTCTCAACCATTGACTTAACTGCTGAATTCTGGCAAGTAGAGATGGATCCAAAAAGCAAAAAGAAAACTGCCTTCATCACCAAGTATGGTACCTACAAATTCACAGTCATGCCTTTTGGTCTCACAAATGCTCCTCCCACCTTTCAATGCTTAATAGACAAAGTATTTGAATCAGTAAAAGAAAACTTTGTTCTCATCTACTTGAATAACATAATGGTATACTCAAAAACCTGGGATGAACACCTTGAACATTTGCAAAAGGTTTTTGACCTCCTTAGAAATGCTGGTCTCAAAATCAATCCAATTAAATCATTCTTTGGACGTCAATCCACCCAGTTTCTTGGCCATCTTATTACAAAAGATGGAATCTTCTCTGATCTAGCCAAAATTGAAAAAGTTCAAAACATTAGACAACCAATGAATGTTCATGAACTACGCTCTTTTCTTGGTTTGGCCTCTTATTATCACAAGTTTGTCAAAGATTTCTCCAAAATTGCTGCTCCTCTCAATCAGCTACTTAGGAAAAACATCAATTATCACAGGGGCACTCATCAACAAAAAGCATTTGAAATTCTGAAGGAAAAACTGGTTACAGAACCCATTCTCATGCAACCTAATTTGGATCAACCTTTTATCCTCCACACTGATGCATCTGGCTATGGACTTGGTGCTGTTCTTTCCCAAAAAGATGAAGATAACAGAGAACACGCCGTAGCATATGCCAGTAGAACTCTCACACCAGCAGAAAGGAACTACTCAGTTACTAAGTAGGAATGCTTAGCAGTAGTTTGGGCTACCAGCTACTGGGACAAATATCTTAAGGGTGTGAAATTTTTGGTGGTAACAGATTACCAAGCTTTGGTTTAGTTATGCAACAAAAGAAACCTGGAACATAAATGGATAACTCGCTGGATACTCTACTTGGACGAATTTGACTATGACATTCAATACCACAAAAGAGCTAATCATTAAAACACTGACGTTCTCTCCAAACTTACCATCCAGTGATAGTAAAACCCTCTCAAACTGAACCAACTTAATTATTTATAACTTCCCCCACAAACAAACATGATAATGGACTTAGACAACTACTCTGCTTTAATGAAATTTTTGGGTAAAGGACAATACCCACTGGACTATACTCGACAGCAAAAAGAACATTTGCACAAACAATCAAATTTCTATTTGATTCGCCAGAACCAGTTATATAAAAGAAATAGAAAAGATCCTGACCACCCCCAGAGAGTTATTAGATTTGAAGAAAGAGAAATTGTGATCTACAATATACACACTGATCCATTAGCTGGACACTTTGGAAAAACAAAAACAATTCAGAAAACTTTAGCTTGCTATTATTGGCC
>JAAOMT010000175.1:105394-273777 GCA_016748015.1 Geosiphon pyriformis | reverse complement strand
TGCTCTATGGACAAATGGCAACTCTACCAATAGAAATGGATATAGAAACAATACTTTTTGAAGAAATAACAATAGGAGATTACAAGGACATTTTGCAAAGAAGACTTGGTACCATTCTTGACTCATTAGTAGAAGCACGGATAATTGCCTTTGAAAAGATAAAACAGTTCCAAGAGAAGCTCAAAAAGAAAAAGACCTATAAAACACTTTCTTTAAGTGTTGGTGACTTAGTTTTGGAATACCGTTCAGACAGAGACAATGTCTATGGTGATAAATTCTCTAACTGGTGAAAAGGACCCTTTATAGTCAACAAAGTTTTGAACAATAGTTCTTATATCTTACAAGATCAATATGGAATAATATTCAGTAATCGCCCTGTTCATGGCACGCGACTCAAGAAATATCACAAACAACCTGATTGGTTACCTGTTGTGGTAATACTAACCCAAATGATCAGCAAAAATTAGATATAAATAAATGCACTATTCCCAAAACAGAGGTATCTTCAATCGACATGAACAATTATTTCCTGGATCAAAACATTCAAAACACTTTCTATACTCTCCATGAGTACTGGATCAAGAACTATCCAAATGCTACTTTAACTATCGGAAAACAAACCACTATAACAAACAACAGTGGAACTCACACTGTTATTAGACCAAAGAAAACAACTACCAGAAGAGAAAAAATTGGTGGCAAAATGGATAAATACCTGCTGGAAAGCATAACAGCAGCAATACTTTCACCTTCCAGCACAATGTGAAAAACAATACAAGAAATCTTGCCCATAGACAAAAACTTGTCATATAGAAGACAATTAGAACTCTATGGTCGTCTTGGTGAAATCATAAAAGACATGAAGCTCATAAAGAAAACAACTTCAGAGATACAAGTGGAAATTTTGGGCATTATATATTTAGATGTCTCAAGAGTTTTGACCATTGCAAGAAGAGCCAGAACTCTTATACAAAGATTTGGTCTCTTGGATACAAAGCTTATTTCGCCTCAAGTACTATATACTCTATCCACAAAAGACTTCAACAAACTAGTTAGTTTTGAGTTAGACAAAACCCTTCACATAGACTATTTCATAAATAGTTTGATTTCGCCGGAGCTCAATCTCTTTGGAGAGGATGATGTTATGATTGAAACACATAGTTTTTATTAATTATTACATGTATTAGCCACTAATGTCATATAATTAGCCACCCTATTTTTAGATAGTGATTGTTGACCTGATCAATGACCTGACCATTAACCTGATCATTGACCTAATCATTGACCTGGTCGTTGACCACTTTAGATAGCTATATAAGTGATGATTCCCTTAGTTGTAGAAAAAAATGATCAAAGTAACGAAATAAACAATATTAATTACTTCCTTTCATAATCGCTTATTCCTCTTTCCTTACCTTCAAGTATCTACTTGTTGGCATTCACATACCTTATCTTTTCCTCTTTTTGATTTGTATTTGTTAGAATTAGCCTGAGAAGCAATTGGCTTGCTCTTGTAATTCATTGAATAAAGAAACGATTGAAAAGTACAATGATATCTATTATTGATTCTAAGAATTGCCGAGTTGAGACATAGAATAATAGCAGCAGTATTATCTTGTTGACAATCACGGACTATTCCTTTACCTTCAGATTTAAGAAAAGATTAGTGACTGTGATTTTTATGAGACTGATCATGCATATTGAATTCTTACTTATTCAATTTGCTCCCTTATTGTAATTTCTTCTTTGTTTATTTCCATCACCATACAATACTGTTCTCCTTTGCTATCTGTTAACTTGTTACTCCAACCTGTAACAGTATAATTATATAGTGCAAGTGCCATTTTCCATCTTGACTGTCTTCCATCTCCAAATTTTTGCTTTTGGAGTGATGTTAATCTCTTGTGATCTGTGTATACTTCAAACTTCTGGCTTAAGTATTCTTTCTATTTCATGACAGCCCAGTATATTGCTAAGTGTTCTTGTTCCAGTGTTCTATAGTTCTTTTCGGCTGGTGTTAAACCTCTGCTGGCATATGCTACTGAATGTTCTCTGCTGTCTGGTCCTTTCTGCGATAATACTGCTCCCAATGCTTGGCCAGATGCATCAGTGGTGATGATGAATGGTTTGCTGTAATCTGGATAGATCAGTACTGGAGCTTGAATGAGCTTTTTTCTCAGAATATCAAAAGCTTCTTGTTGACTTTCTGTCCATTCATATTTCGCATTTTTGTTTTGTAGTTGATTGAGTGGCTGTGCTATCTTGGAAAAGTTCTTGATAAAACGACAATAGTAGCTGGCAAATCCCAAGAATGATTTCAGTTCTGTTATATTGGTCAGCACTGGAAAGTTCTTTACTATCTCTATTTTTTCTGGATCCGTTTTGATGCCGTCTTTGCTGACTATGTGTCCCAAGAATTTGAGTTCTGTCTTGTCAAAAAAGCACTTTGTCGCATTTAACTTTAGTCCTGTTCTTCTTAGTCTTTCGAACACTTGTTGAAAATGATAGAGATGATCATCAAACGTCTTTGAGAATACATTGGTATTGTCCAAGTATACAACTACTGATTTCCACAATAAGCCAGTATAAACAATTTCCATTAGCTGTTGGAAAGTTGCTAGGGCATTGGTTAAGCCGAATGGCATCACTTCAAATTCAAAATTCTCTTCTCTAGTAGTAAATGCTGTTTTCTCTTTGTCAGCTGGATTTATGGCTACTTGCCAGTAACCACTGTCCAAATCTAATGTGAAGAACCATTTGTTCCCACCGAAAGCATCAAATAATTTCTGTATTCGTGGAGTTGGATAACTGTCTCCACGAGTTACACCATTGAGTTTCCTGTAGTCTACACAAAACTGGATTTTTCCATTTTTCTTATGGACGAGTACCACTGGTGATGACCATGGGCTCATTAATGGTTAAATTAGCCCATTGTCAAGCATTCTGTTTATCTCTTGACGAATAATCTTGTGGCTGGCTGGCGGCACTCTGTATGCTCTTTGTTTGATTGGCATTGCATCTTCAGTTTTGATTTGATGCTGGATGATGTCAGTTCGGCCAAACTTGTTTTCACTGGCAAAGATGTCATTGAAATTATTGAATAACATCTTGAGCTGCATGTATTGAAGTGGGTCTAAGTTTCCTATGTTCATTTGTTCCAATTGTTCTGGTTGGAGCAAATAACATTCGTCTCGTCTATAGATTGTTTATGATGTGATGTTAACATATCCACAAAGTTGTGGATAGTCTGGAATGGGGTTTGGTGATTGGTCTTCTATTTCTGTGGTTAAGTATCCGATGGTGGTTCTTTCTGGTATGTTGATGACATTGCCAGTGTTGTTGTAAATAGGAATTTTTATGCTGCTATAGCTTTTGGCTGGTATGTGGAGATTGATCAACCCAATCTTTCCTGATTCACAAAGAGTTACTTCCACTTCAAAAATCTGTTCTTGCTCTTTTTCCTTCCTTTCTATTACTAACATGTACTGGCTATATGGTGGAATGGAAATAGCTTGACCAGTTGAGATAATTTCTCCTGGGCCAACAATTTTTTCCTCTGCCATGTTAACTGGTACATCTATTCTACCTGTGGATTCAAATTCCTGTATTCCTTTCACCGTTATTCCTAATTCCTCTCTCTTTCCCACTGATACTAACTGAGCTATTCTAATCAGAGACAGGAATATTGCCTGTGCTATCTTTTCATTGAGCTCTATTACATAGGCCTTTTCTGAGTCATTTTGTAGCATAGTGATGATATTTCTTATATATCCCATGTCAATTATTCCTCCTCTTATATTGATCTTTCTTTTCACTAAACTACTCCTAAATGCTAATTGAATCATTGTTGTTGCCGGAATTTCTAGTGCTATTTTCAGATCAATGCAGATGCATGAATGTGGTTCTAATTTGATGGCATCTTTTCCTGGATATCTCAGATCAAACTCTGCATCAGTATTATGTGTACATTCTGACATAATACTTTCCCCATTGTCACTATACCATTTCAACTTTTGTTCCTTGGAGAGATCTGGTAGTGCAATGTATTGTTCATAGTTTAAATTGGAGTTTGTATCTGAGTTGGAATTATTGTCATTGTCATTGCCATTTTGAATGGAGCTTGAACCATTGTTGTCATCATCATTGTCGGGATTTGAATCGTGATTGATCGGCAATTCTGATTCTGATGCACAGCTGCTGATTGGTTCTTTCTTTTCCAGGATCATGTAGATCATGCGTGGTGGTGGATTGTAAATAAGGTCACAATCATTGCAATACTGGAAGTCACAGAGAATTAGGCAGTATTGACATAGTCGAGCATTCAACTACTCTAACTGTTGTTTTTGTTCTTCCCTTGTGAGTGCTAATTCTTGGTAGTGTTTGTGGAATTGTTCCGGATCCAGGAGGTTTATGATGGGTTCTGCATCCCAATTAAGCTCTAATGGTTTTGGGGGGTTGTCTTTGATCGTTTTTATCTCTTCTGACATCGCCCCTTCAATTTTTGCAAGTGCCATCCACCAAATTTTGTCATCATCATGTGAACAACTGTCCAGTTGCTGCACAGCTCTTCTCCAGGCTGCTTCTATTGGAGTTTTTTTCCTTACCCAGTCACTTATTAGAATCATGTATTGACACAACATGTCACATGTTCCTCCATGTCCTGGGATGTTGTTCCACATTCTTTCATCTAGCAGGATCTCTCCACAAGTGAGACAAGGTTGGTTATCCCATTTTCCTTGTCTCTTTGGTCATCCGAAGTGTTCGAGTAAACATAGATAACAGTAGAATTTTGTTGCGGTGTTGTATTCCTCATCGTCACCACAGCATGCACCCATTGATGACAATTTCTTGCCACAATTGATGCATATAAGCTTAAGTCGACAATGGGTAGATCGTTGTGGAATAGTGTAGGTATTATTATAAGCAGTGATGGTTTGGGTGGTCTCTTCTTCTTTCCCTTTTCCTTTATTTTCTTTGTCCTCTTCCCATTTCCAGCTTGAAGTCAGTTCGCTTTCATCATTGTTGGTCCATGTCAGGTCATCAGTTTCCCAGGTAAGTTCTTCCTTTTGTTTCCCTTTTCTCTTGTTGCTGTCGTCCCAGGAAAGTATTGGCAATAGTTCATTGTGCTCTTCGTCCACCCACAATACTTAGTAGGCTTCCCAGGTAGGCTTTTCTTTCTTCTCCTCCAGTTCAATCAATAGTTTCTCTCTTGGAGGAGTTTTGAAGTGGCCACACGTGGCCGGAACATGTATGTGTTGGCTCTAATACGTTAGCTGGAGTTCTTGGGTATTCCAGTCTAATGTTGCGTTGACTTTGAATAGCCAGTCATTACCAACGAGAGCTTGGTATTGAGTAGCTTCCATCACTAGAACTTTAATGGGAGTCACAATGTCATTGACTTCAAAAGGAAAGTTGTTGATTTCGCCGATTGGAGTTTTGGTCCCTCCATCGGCTGTGATGATTCTAGTACTGGCAGCTCAATCAACTCGGCGACCTAACTGATTCATGAGTTGCCTTGTAATTATGCTGCCTGCAGAACTGTTGTCCAGGATCAATTTGATGGATTGTCCTTCAATCTTGGTGTCAATGTACATCACGGTGATTGGTTTGGCTTCAAGAGCGGTTCCACTAAACAATAGCATTGTAGTGGTTTTCTCAAATTCAAATGGGAAGATAGTGGCCAATGACTCGTCTTCGGTGATAGTAGCAGGTGGAATATTACTGGTAAGTGGTTGTTTTTGGGTAGATGCCAGATTGTTGGTTGAAGTGTCTTCTGGAGTAACCAGAAGACTTAAATAGTTCTGGGAATTTGAGTTCTGGAGTTGACCAGTACCCAAATTCTGCTGGCAAAATCCAGATGGTTGTTGTGAAGAACTGGGGATTGGTTGATGGACTATCATTGCCGATTTCCAGCTCTGTTGAGTCATTCTTGGTCTTTGGGTTTCATTGGATGGTAAGTTTTGGGGTGGTGTTTGGATTTGTTGGGGTTGATAAATTATTTGTGGCTGTGGTTGATATATTACTTGTGGCTGCGGCTGTTGAATCGGAGGTTAATATACTGGTGGTTGATAGATTGGTTGCTGCGTCATGGGCAGGTAATTATTTTGATATTGGTCTTGACTCTGATTTGAATAATGATTCGGGGTTTGGAACCGGCAATTGGGATTTCGATATTAATTTCCTGATTATTGGTTATTTAGACGCTGGCAACAGTCAATTTGGATATGTCCTTGTTTACCACAATAGTGGCAGATACACATTTCCTGTTGCCACTGTTGATTGGTTGATGAAGATGGACATGGTTGATTTTGGCCACAATTAGAATTTTCTTGATTATTGCATCATTGTGGAGGCTGATAAATGGTGTAATTGTCAGCTAAGTATCCTTCCAATCTTTTATTGATTGATTCACTGAACTTCTCCCATTTGGAATCCAATTCAGATGATCCGTTCATTACTAAATTAACGGTTTGGGCGTGGTTAGCCTCTGACTCAGTGGATTCAAAATCTCTGGCACATGTGACTGCATCTTGAAGGGTGTCTGGATGCAACAGACGTACATATTGCAAGATGTTGCTGTGCAGGCCACGGATAAACTGATTGAGTATCTGTGGTGCTGTGAAATAGTTGGCATCAATTGCTTGAATTTGGCGTAGGTTTCGATGGAAGCATCCCAGGTAAGTGGTGACTGCTTTAGTTTCTCCTTGTTTTATGGTGGTGAATGCATTGACTAGGTAATTGATGCTGTTATTGTTGCTAAAGTATCTTAAGAATTCCGCTTTGAAGGCATTAAAATCTTGTGGTTTATTAATCAAGTTTTGGTACCATAAATCAGCAGTATCTTTGAGAAAGTAGAGAATGGCTTGCATTGCTTGAGTGTCATTCCATCCATTGGCTGCGATGGCCTTTTCTACATCATTCAGCCATATTTGAGTGTCATTCTCTTCATCCATAAAGTTGTCAAGTTTTGCAATTAGTGCGTAGGCCATTGGATCTAAGTTAGGTGGTTGTAGTAGCTGTTGAAGCAGTTGTTGTTGTTCTGGCTGTTGGGGTGGTAGCTGAAGTGGCTGCTGTATAGGTTCAGCTATGGGATTAATTGGCAGTTGATTGATGATGATTACCGGAGGTAAGTTTTGCTGATTAATTAATTCGAGGTTTTGATTTCTTTAATTTGGCGGTGTTTGAATATTCGGAGTTTCAATTTCCGGATTTTCTAACTGTTGCTAAATTTGAATATTTGGGATTTCAACTTCTGGGTTTTCAGTGATTGGGTTCTGGTAAGTGAATTCTTGATCCTCTGATTTTTTTTCTTCTTTTTCTGATTCTGCTGCTTTCCACAGGTCAGAAATTCCAAAATCTGGTGGAGGTGGTGGTGATTGAAGTCCTGATGGGGTTGATGATCACGAATTAAATCCCTCAAAGTATTCGCCATATGGTCCTAACAATTCGGTTTTCCTTTGTCTACTTTGGAATAGGAATCATCCAAATGCTAATGTTGCAGTTGATGGCAATACATCGGTTGATGATATGTTGATGGTGCTTTCAGGTGTATAGTAGTATGATGGGTTACTTGGAGATTCAACTCTGTTTTTCTTCCAAGCAGATGGCTGTATTTTTTGGGGTGTTACTGCTGGTGTTTGTAATTTTCCCTTGCCTTTACTAGCATAAGTAATTGGATATCTTTGTTGAATGTGGTGTTCAATTTCTTTGTTGATCTCAGTGATGATGGATGCAAAATTATGGTTTGTTGGTAGGTTGATGTTTTGAATTAATTCTCTGTAGAAAGTTTCTCTTGCTGATTCAGTATTTATTGGTGTTCCTAATAAAGAGGAAATCTTTTCATTGACGTAGAAATTGAAGACTGATTCGGCAGATATATGATTGTGGTTTAATCCCAAGTATTAACAATAGTGTTGAAATAAGGATTTTGCGAATCCTAAATGGTTTGCTCCTATGTTTTCTGATTCTGTCACTTTTGGTTTGGTGTTGTCGGTGCTGGTTCTCTGTAAGATTATACCTCACAGGGAGCACCAAATGTTACAGGTGATTATTTCTGCTGTTGAATTAAATAACAAACCCATAACTTGGTGCTCAAAGCTAATTACAGTTGATAGTAATCTGAAGGTTTTGTATCTAAAGGTTTTGGTTGAGTCTTTTGTATAACGAACAGAAATTCAATAGTGTTAATAATAGATGTATCTTTCCAAAAGTTTTCCCAATTTTTTTCTCAGCATGGTGGCCAGATTTAGTCTGGCAGTCGTGCCCTTCTAGTAAGCTATCTAATAATATATAAAATCCTACCCTTATTTCTGGGTCTTTTACCAGGCTATCCTTGACGTCAATAACTCAGTGCTTAATCCTTTTAATCAATTAGTATACAACAACAAATCAAAATAAAATAAAGAAAAAAAATAAAAGAAAATAAAGAAAGAAAAGAAATAAGCCAAGGCAATTTGCAGATTAGTATTCTGTCAATAGTCATGATCAAGAGCTATTGTTCCAGTGTGGTTAAGAATCAATTACTATCAACATAAAAAGTTGATAGTGGGTAAGTGGATAGAGATATGAAATAATTTATTTATTTGATGATTGTGTTACTAGGCTAAGGATTCTGTGATATTGATTCTGTCTCTTCTGCTTCTAACACTACTGCTATATATACATAATTGGAATTCCTCAATTCCTCAATTCTTCATGACAGGAATCCTGGAATTCCTGGAATCTTGCGATTCCTTTGAGAGGAATCCTGGAATTCTGGAATCCTGCAATTCCTGAGAGGAATTCTGGAATTCCACATTTACTATGCTTACTTCTGATTGGCTAATAATTATGCTAATATATTTCCTATATTTCTATGAGTAACACCGGTCTTTTTCTAAAGCATTCTCAATGACCGATCCAATTGCAAAAATAAGAGACTGAGTTGTTGTACTCTTTAAAACCAAAAAATTGTCATCACAAAGAACATCAAAAGTGCTGCAAGCTGAGGAAATTCTATTAAAGAGAATTTTGTGAGCCATTTCAATCAATGCAATAGGATAAGTATTTGTTAAAACACCTTCTCACTTATATGATTTGGGAATTATTGAGACCCAGGCTTCTTTCCAAGGAGTGGAAACAGATTCATTAGACAAACAACAGTTCAGAGGCACCAAAAGCATGTTCAGAATAGATTTATCACAATGCTTCCAAAGTTCATTCGAGATACCCAAGAGACCAGCAGTCTTGCCATCAAGCAGATTAGAAACCACTCCAAAAAATTCCTCAAAATCAATTGAACACATTACACCAGAAAAAGCTTCATCAAAAATGTATTCCAAAAACTGATACTGACAACACCAATCCTTAGGAACACCAGGAACTGTCTGACACTTCTGGGTCCAGCTTTTCATAATCAAATCAATCTTAGACTTAACCAAACTAGGCTCCAAAACCAGCTCATCATCAATAACCAAATGATTAAGCACCACCTTGTGAAAAGGGTGCTCCAATACACTCTTGATAGTATGGCCTTTATCTGTCTCAAAGCTTTCTATCCTTTTGTCAATAGCAGATTTAATGTCCGTCTCTTTAGCTCTTAGAGATTCTGCCAGCTTCAAAGCATGATAAGATTTTTTAGCTTCAGAGAGAGCAGAAC
Organism: Geosiphon pyriformis; assembly: GCA_016748015.1. NCBI lineage: Eukaryota > Fungi > Glomeromycota > Glomeromycetes > Archaeosporales > Geosiphonaceae > Geosiphon > Geosiphon pyriformis. The sequence goes on along the minus strand of JAAOMT010000175.1, from coordinate 264,140 downwards.
AAACACAATTAAAAGATGCACCAGAGTCCACCAAATCCTGAACAATCAAAGTGCTAACACCATCCAAAGAACACCAATGCTTCATAAGAGAAACAAAAATATCAACACCACTTCCACGAAAAGTCCTAACAATCTTTGAAACTAAAAGTTCCAATCTGTGAAACCTCGAAGACTCCTTGGTAAAGATGTGATCATTGTTCCTAAACCATTTCTTTTTCAATATTTCATTAGCCAAAAACACCATAACTTTTTGAATAACATCTCACATTGTGTCCAAGTCTGAAAACCTTGAAGCTGCAACAAACTCATTTAAGAACATTGCTGCATTGGCCATCATAGCATTCTTGAAATTATTCCACTTATCTTCACCAGCATTCTTGAAATTAAACTTCCACTAATCTTTATTCACCTGTTTGCAAAGAGAGTTCAACTATGTGTTTAAAAGACCACTCAAACCCACAGACATAAAAACTGCCTTGTGATCTGTGTTAAAATACTTACTGACCTCCAAAACCTCTTGGTGCACTATTGCATTAACCAGATTTGAGGAGACAAATATGAAGTCAATTGTCTTCATGAATCCCTTAAAGTTCGTCCAAGTAGGTTCTTTGATGGCCAGACTACCAGCCAAAAAATCAACAAGCCCCAAATCAGCACACTTTCTGAAACTTGCACACTTATGAGAGTCATCTTCATTGAAATTACGACTGAGGATGATGAAAGATGATTCATTCACTGCCTTCACAATAAAAGAGTTGATTTTACCAGCCTAAGAGAACCAAACCACTAAGAAAGCACCAGCATAAAGTCCCAAAATTGACACCGAAATTTTATCCCTGAAAAGCAGTTTAATGGAGAAAAGCTGACCAGGCACCTTAAAAACTCTGCTCATGTGCTTTGCTAAAGAAGAATCCAATATAACAACAACACCAGCATCCAAATGACCAGATTTTAAACCAGAAGTGAAGACCCAAACACCATCAAATCTATTAGCAATCCACAAGTAAATCTTCTTCTTTAGTTTTGATTCCGTAAAAATAGAAATTAAGTTACCTATGTCCTTATGCCAACATATAATATTATCCTGCTTTGCAGGATTGTTCATACCTCTAATGTTGCAAGTTGCAACTTTCCAAACTAAAACATTCATTGAGAAGGAGATTGAGGAAACACACCACCAGCCAAAACCAGACCATCAAATTGGGCAGACAGGCTCAGAACAGAAGCAGAAAGACCCTTCAGCATATTTTCTAACTTGATCATGTGGGGAGACACAGACAAATTCAAAACTGTAGCAGCCTTACCACTAGTGGTCTTATTCAAGCCCACTTCCATCACTATATCACTCTCTAGATTCTGTGAAGGAGGGGTTACCAGCAGCTGATATCCAAGGCTATGCTGGGAAACTGCCAGCACAAAAAAGTTCAACCTCTTAGCCAACTCACCAATTTGTTCTACGAGGCTGGTGAGACTGCTTTCAATATTAATCAATCATATTTCCAAATCATTTACACCAGAAGGAAGAGGTTTACCATCATCAATAGAACCAAGAAAGGAGAGAGTACCACAAAGAAAACCTGTAGAAAGAGCATTAATCACTGATGCCCAAGTTTTTCTATTGAAGACCAGAGGATGAGAGATAGGTGCCAATCTGAACTGGTCTTGGGCCAAAAGAGGGGTTTTTCTGTCTCTGGGAATTGACCCAGCTTTAACCAATTTACAAGCGAGAGATATATGACTAGAAATCTTACATACTGAACACAAAGCCAACAAAAGACAAAACCAGCGGAGACCAACTCCCTTTATAATAGGTGTTGTAGCAATTGCATTAACCAAATCCAACTCAGATTCGAAACACATTATGATACAATGAGCATGAGTATAATTGACAGGATTGCAATTGATGACACAAGTTTTTTCACCCATAGAACCAATGAAGTCCCATAGGTTATGAGCAGTCATCCCTACAGGGAGAGTATAAAACAAAGCCCTCTAAACATTTCTGGCATCCCATGTTTGTTTGTCAACATCAGCCCTAGCCATATGCACTGCATTTTTCCCAATAAGAATAGACCACTTAGAAACCAAAAAATCAGCTTGATTCTGATCATCTAACTTAATGATCACTTTCTGCTACAAACCTACCAATTGTATTTTAATCACCTTAATCTTTCCAAATTCAGACACAGCAGTTCACACAGCCTCAACAGATGTTCCTACTGGAATTTTTTTTAGCACAATTGCCCGATTTGTACAGTTGTTGATAGGACACTTGAGATTAGTGTTTATCATAATACCACAATTATTTGCCAACTTTGCTGCAGCCATCATTGCCTTTTCAAAAGTAAAAGAAGCACAAATGATTTCACCAAATTTTGAGGAGGTAAAGGCCCCCCCAAAACCATTCACACCAAAGAAAATTTTTCTGACATAAGCTAATTTTTTCTGAGATGACTTGCCAGCCACTATTCCAAGATCAATATCCAGAGCAAAAAATTTCCTGACTGAGACTTGCACCATATGTTTGAGAGGAAGAGAAGGAGAGAAAGGGATTGATCCATCCAAAATATCATCGTCATCATTATTTTCCATGTCAAAGTTAATAGTGCCAAAAGGTTTTCCAAGAATACACTTAGTAACAACTTTTTTGGGACCTTTAGGCATTATTTCAGTATCATCACCACCAGACTCTCCCTCACTTTCTTGCTAAAAGCTGGTTTCTTCCACCAAATACTCCTCTTCCATATCAACACTCTTAAACTCAGTAGTATCTCTACTTGCACTTTTAGCTGCACTACCAGAGGCACCACTAGTAGAAACATTAACTACCTTGATAGATTTGACCAATAAACCACCCTTGTGTTTCTTCCTAGAAGAAGAGTCAACCACAGCTGAACCAGACAGTAACTTTTTCTTGATATCCTTTATAACAAATATGCTACTGCTGACAGCAGTCTTGTATTCAAACAGAAAAAGTTGTAAAGTGTCTAACTGAATAGTAATAAAAGGTAAAGGCAGTAAAAAAAACTTCTCTTAACAAAAAAAAGCTCTCTTTTAGAAATTTGGAATGTAAGAGAGAAAGAAGTTTTATTCTAATATTCTATTCTATTTCTAATATATTATTAATTAACCAAAAATAATATATTTTATTATTAAAACTAATAAAATTTAAATTTAAATTTAAATTAATCTAATTTTTTGGATAATATATTTATAAACAATATTATTTGAATTAAAAATAATTATTTTATTTTAAGAATAAAAATGATTTACATATTTTAAAGTAGTTAAATTTTTGAAATTGTTTTTGCTAATTAATTGTTTAATAAGCATAGTTTTTGTTTTAATTAAAAAATTTATTATTATTAAAAAAAGTTGTTTTATTTGATAATATTATTTATATGCTTAATATATTAAAAATTATTACATATGTTTTAATTTAAGAAATATTGTTTGTTTTTTTTTGTTCTAAGTAATGCTATTTTTGTTAAAATAAATACATAATATAGTTTTAATTAGTCTAAATAACTAGTTATATATAATAAATATATAAATTATATCTAATTTAGAATATTTTTTTATTATATTGTATTAGATAATAATTGGGTCTTACTTATTAAACATAATAAAAAAATATTTTTTTTATTAAAAATTATTTGTATTTAATAAATAATTTTTATTTTATAATAATTTTAATAAATATTGTAATTATTTAAAAAATTAACTTAAATTTTTTCTTTGTTAACTTAAAAAATTTAATCTTATTATTTTAATTAGATAATTAGACCATTTTTTTGTTACTTAAAACCTGAAATCTTATTTTATTCATAAATAAAGTTTTGTTTTATTTATTATTAAAATCTTTGTTAACTTTTGGATTTTATTTGCCAAACATGTATTGTTTTTATTGTAAAATTGTTTTTTATTGTGTTTCGAAATAAAATTTACCATTTTGCCAGATTTTTTTTAAATAATGAAAATCAAAAAAATCACATTAAAAATACTAAAACTAAATTAGCTAATTTAAAAAAGATATGCTTACATAATTCTTTGTAATTTTTTTATATATAGTTTTACAACAGATTGTATATACAATAAAACATATTAAAATAATTGTAACCTATTTTAATTTAAAAAAAAAACAATTGAACCAACTATCATTTTATAAAAAAAATACAATTTGCATAATTTAAATTTAGAATACTATTATTATTTTATTATTTAATATATTAATACGTATATCTTTGTTAATTTTATTTTTAATATGTAAATTAATTATTTTATTAATTAAATCTAAATTATTTTTTAATTATAATAATTATAAATAAAACAATATTAAAGATTAAGCAATTATAATAAATACAATAGAGAAAAAACAAATTAAAAATTGTTCACATAAAGAAGAAAATTCTTTTACTCATAATAAAAACACTTTCAATAATGGCTTTCAAGTTTTTGACCTGTTATTTAGATGGCTTCACGTGAGTTATAAGGAATCATAAAAAGCTCGTCATAATCATGTTTAAATATAAAATTTTTGAATTTTCTACTTTAACCTATGTTAACAACGCAACGTATTTTTTCGCAGATTCTTTCCTCATGTCCCAAAGAAAAAGGTTATTTCTAATTAAACCTTTTGATTGCTTAAGCAAATTTTGGAATTCTTTTTTTTGAATGCCTTGACTAACTTGCCAAAATTTGATATCATTACTAGTTTTTCCTCGGTTTTGGCGAACATTTTCTTCGTCAAGCTCTCTGTTAGATGATAGTCTCCGGGATATAATTAAATACCGGTTCATGGAAGCTATGACCTGGACCCCTCGAAAACCAGAAGAGACTTTAAAAGAAGAAAGTAACCTGTCGCTTTGTGAACGTTTGTGCTATTTTCCTTTCAAAAGTTTTAAAGCTAATAATTCTTTCTATTTCAACATTCTGCTTAAAAACCCTTCAAAAGTTCCCAGTCTCACAAAGGAAACCGGTTCAGACCTCTATGTTCCGCCTTCCATCAAGATCCAAGACAACCCCTTATCACAATACGACACCAGCATTTCATTGCTTCTCGCCGCTGGGTGTCACTTAGGACACAGTACTTCCCTCTGGAATCCAGCGACCGCCCCATTTATATATGGCACGCGTGCGGGAATTAGCATCATAAATCTAGAGCAAACACTAGTTTATCTTCGTCGTGCATGTAAAGTCACTCGTGACATTGCATTACGTGGTGGAATCATTGTGTTTGTTGGAACACGGCCGGGGCCATTTGGGAAATTAACAATTGAAGCAGCAAAGCGTGCAGAAGCGTATCAAGTTTCCAAACGTTGGCTTCCTGGCCTAATTACTAATTCTTTACAAGTTTTAAGCCGGGATCCAGCTTACAACAATAGACAAGAAAATCAGCTCAGCACTACCAGAGGCCTATCATCAGCTATGCCTTCCAAACCAGACCTGATCGTTTTGTTGAACCCTCTGGAAAATGCGATCGCGATGGCTGAAGCGCAGTCTGCTAACATTCCCACAATTGGAATTGTGGACACAGATTTTGATCCAAGACGTGTTACTTACCCAATTCCGGCAAATGATGATGCGGTTCGTAGTGTCGAGTTGGTCGCGGGGGTACTGAGCGTAGCTGCTCGGGATGGTGTTAATCATCGGCGGCTGATGGAGAATGAGCTGGATTTGAACCGAAGGAATCATTTTTTGAATAGGCCTCGATTAGTATAATTTTTACAATCATAATACTGCATGAAATTTTCCGTTGAATGTCAAGATGTAAATTGTAAAGCAAAATTGAGCAATTATGAAAATTTTATAAAATTAATTTATATTTTATGTGTAATTAGTAAAGACTTCATTATTTTGAATTGTAAATACAATATCAATCAATATATTCTTAAATTGGGTGATTGTTGTACATATACCCTTTTATGTTTTTTTTTGTTAAAATGCCATTTTGTAAATTATGAATTTATTTAATTTTAACAAGCAGAAAAAAACTTGCATATTGAAAAACACAACAGTTACAAAAACAAAAGCTTGCAAATATAAAACATAAAAACCAAAGTGGTTTATAAACTTTAAGTCAAACAGTTAAATTTTTTACAAAACATGATATAGTTTTTAATTTGTTAAAAGTATAATTAATTTTTTATTTCTAAATTGAAATATTAATAAAACCAAAAAATAAAAATAATTAATGTTTTTAACAAGTTTAAAACTTAATTACTAAGTTTATATTTTTTGATTTTATATAATTTAATCTTAAATATTAGTTATAATTTAATTATTATTAACATTAAATTCAATCTGTAAGCTGTGTATTTTAATAAGAAATTTTGTTTTATAAAAACATTAATAAGTATTTTCTTGTTTTAAACAATAATTAAACTTTAAAAAATTAATTAAATAAAAAAATTATAATAATATATATATATATATATATATATAATTTTAATAATTTTAATTTGCAAAATAATTAAAATATTTTTATTATAATTTGTAATTATAATAACACAAAATAATTTTTAATTATTTAATAAATTATTTTAATATAATAAATATATATAAAACTAATTATAAAATTTTTTTTGTATTTTTATTTCTGAATTATTTAATATTTTTATTAATAAAGTATTTATAATTATTAAAACTGTTTAATAATACTCTGTAAAAATGTTTTTTTATATAAAATAACAATAAATTAGTTTTTATTAGTTTTAAAAGTTTTAAAATATTTAATAAAAAATTAATAACCAAGTTATTTTTTTTAATTATTACTTAAATAATTAAAAAAACCAAATAATTAAAAAAAAATTTTTTTAACTCTTTATTACAACTAATAACAACTTTTTTAAAATATTAAAAAGTTTTTTATTTAGTGTTTTTAATATTTCTTTTATAAAAAATAAAGCTTTAATTTCTTCTATTTTTTTGTTTTTTTTACTTGTTTTGTATTATTTGTATTAATTATAATATTTATTCTTATTATAATTGTAAATAAAAATACTTTAATTATATTATTTAATATATTAAATTTCAGTCAATTTTTACTAATTCTAAAAACAAAACAAATTATGTTTTTGCACATAATTTTATCTAATTAATTTATTAAGTTACTTAATTTTAAAAAAATTAAAAAAAAAATTTCTCTCTCATTCATCTTAAATTTCCAAAAAAGAGCCAAAATTTTTTCTGAAAGAAGTTTTTTTACCATTCAACACATTAAATTCAAACCATTTTTGTTTGATTACAAGACCACTATTGGTCTTAGTATTGCTATTTTAAACAAGTCTATCATGGAGTTTGGTTTTAATATTAGTGTTAAGTCTACTAAACCTAGAAAGAAAAAGAAAGGTGGTGCTTTGGAAAATAACATTGGTAATTGGAAATTCACTACTGCTAAGGTGCCAAATGGTTGTTTTTGGAGTTCTGAGACAGGTAATACCACTAAGTCAGATAGTGTAGACATAGAAGAGGAATGTTTGGTTGAAAAAACCAGCTTTAATTATGGAGATGATAGAGCTTTCACTGGAGGAAACTTGGAACAAACTTCTAAGAGTTCAAAGATTCAGACCAAAAGAGCACTGGATAAACCACTAGGAAAAATTGACTTCTTGGACAATAATAATGATAACATTTTTTTGAACAAACCTGTGGTTCTCTCTCCCCTTTTAAAGAATTTGATCAATGTTTCTGTTCGTAAATTTTTTGCTTTGGATATTGGGCTGGACAAGGTAACAAGAAAATCTTCTCAAAAAAAATGTGCAGTGGTCAGGAAATTGTTTTCAGGAATCAATGATTTTGGGGGGGCTTCTACCCCCTCAAAATTTGCTGGAATCATCAAAGTGACATTCACTTCTGAATTAAGTTTGGTGCAGGCTTTTAAAAAGGCTGAAGAGGCAAAAATCTTGGTTAATTCTGATCTCAAGAAATCTACTGGGCATTCAGATCAGGCTGTGGTGTTGAAAAAAATTCCAGTTGGAACATCAGTTGAGGCTGTGCATGCTGTACTATTTGAATTTGGGTCAATCAAGTCGATTAAAATGCAATTGGTAAGGCTGTGACAGAAAGCAGTAGTTGAGTTTGATCAGGTAAATCATGCTAATTTGGTTGCAGTAAAATGGTTTATTCCAATTGGGAAAGATGCAGTGTGTGTTGCTAAGTCTGATATAAACAAAGAATCATGAGATGCAAGAAACAATTATAGGGCACTGCTCTATACTCTCTCTGTGAGAACAAATGCTCATGACATTTGGGATTTTATTGGTTTTGTGGGTGGAAAGACATGTGTGATCAACCAGCATTCTGTCATGTATGCCTAGACCAAGTGTGCCATTGTTTGTTTTAATTCAGCTGAGTCTTTGGATGCCATTGTGAGAACAACACCTGTATTGAGAGGGGCCAGTTTGCAGTGAGCTTGTCTAAGTTTTTCTAAGTACACCAAATGTGGAAAAACAGGGCATATATCATTGGGCTGTTCTGTGAGTGGAAGTTTGTATTCTGGCAGGCCATCTCATATGTCACTTTTAGACATGGATAAAAGCAGATTGGCTGCTATCTATCCCAAGCATTTGGCTTCTATTGCTTGCCCTGTTGCTTTCAGTGGGATTTCATGGACAAAAATAGCTGGTGGATCTTCATTTTCTCCCCTCTCTGTGAAAAATGGTTTAGTCAATCCTGGCTTCTCTTTGGAGATAAAGCCTACTCTTTCTGTTGTATTTGACATTGAAAAAAATTTTTCTGTTTTGGAAAGCAGTCTTATCAGCTTTATAGAACAAATTAGTAAGTTGGCTAAGAGGTTGGACTTATTTGTGCCAGCAGTTTTTCAGCCTAGCTTTGGATGTCAGCTACCAGTGACTCTTCCATCACAGAATCAAGTGGGTAATATAGTGATGGGAAAGGGTTCAGGTGAGATTACAGGTGATGAGACTGCTGTGAATTTAGACTTTTCTGCCTCTTCTAAGATGAAAAAACTAGAAAACATGTTAGAAGAACTTTCTGCTTTAGTTCTAAGTCTGACAGCGAGATTTGATGGTTTAGTTTTAGCTGGTGGTGTATTTTTCAAATCTTTTTCTCAATAACCAGTCTAGTTTGGAAGTTTACCACATGCAATATTAGAGGATTAAACAATTTTGCAAAGCAAAATAATGTTATTTATTGGCACAAAGATGAGAACAATTTAGTTTCTATTTTTATGAAATCAAAGTTAAAAGGAAAAATTTGCTCTTGGATCATCAACAAATTTGATGGTGTTCAAGTGTTTACCTCTGGTTTGGAATCTGGTCATCTGGATGTTGGTGTTGTGGTTATAATGAACTTTTTTTGGTAAAGCATATGTGCAAGATTTTAGAAGTGCCTGGTCGGCTTCTGTCAATTAAGTTGCTTTTTAAGAACAAACTTTCAGTTTCAGTTTTGGGCCTTTATGCTGGTGCTTCTCAAGCAGTTTGCTTCTCTTAGGCTAGCAAAATCAACTCTCTTATTGCAAAGACTGTGAATAAATCTTTTTTTGTTATTTTTGGTGGTAATTTTAATGAAGATGATTCACATAAAAGTGCAAGTTTCAAAAAATGTCTTGATCTTGGTCTGATTAATTCTTTGGCTGGGAGCACAATGTTGAAAAAGCCTACTTGGGTGAACTTTAGAGGCATTATGAAAATGATTAATTATGTGTTGGTTTCTCCAAATCTGGCCAACATGATAGTACATTACAACGTTTTTGGGATTGATGAGCATTTCAACACAGATTACTAGGCTGTTTCTGTGTCCATAGGTTTGGGTGAACTATTGAATATGCATTTATACTCTTTTTGCAAGCAGATGAATAGAGATCATTGAAAATTTGATTTCAAATATGTTGGAGAAAAGAAATAAAACAATTTTAAGGGTGCTATGTCAGCCAATGCTGCAATGTTCTCAAGTGAATTCGCTGTCTCTGTAGTATTTTCAGATTTGGATACTATGTGGAATGTTGTTCACAAGATAATGTTTCTTTCAGCAAATAAAACATTCAAAAAGAAATGGTTTAAGAATTATGATGAAGTTTTCACCAAAGAGTCTTCTAGATATTATAAGCTGGAGTTATTGGTATCTAAGCTAATTAAGGCTTCCCTTTTGGTTTCTAGTGTGGAATTTGCATTATTGTTGGATATGTGGGTTAAGCTTGATACTGTTGGTACATTGGTGGTAAAATTTTTATTTTTTTCAGGTTCCAATTTTGACATAATTTGTTTAGCTCTGGCTAAAGTAAGAAAATTGTACTGTTCTTCTAAGTTGCTGGAATTTAGGTGTGCTAAAGAATCATGTATCAAGGTGGCTGTTAATAAGAGGATAGAAAGTTTTGAATTAGACAAGGATCACATCATCAGAAGTATTTTGGAGCATTCTTTTCGCAAAGTGGTATTGGATTATCTGGTTGTAGAAGATGAATTAGTATTGGAACCCAGTTTAATTAAGTCTGAAGTGGATGGAATTATGGAAAGTTGGACCAGGAAATGCAGGGTGGTATCTGATATCTTGGATAATTGGTCATGACAATATCAGCCTTTGGAGTATGTTTTTGATGGTGCCTTTTTGGATGTAATGCGTTCAGTTATTTTTGATGAATTGCTTAGTGTGGTTTTTAATCTGCCTGAAGGCAAAGCTGTTGGTCTTTCTGGAATTTTAAATGAGCTTTAGAAACATTGTGACAAGTCAATCTTGAATATGTTTTTGGTGTTTTTAAATTCCTGTCTGATCTATAAGTTAGTACTCAGTGCCTGGAAAGAAGCTTGGATCTTGATAATTTCCAAGCTATATGAGTGGAAGGAAGTTCTTATAAACACCCAACTTATTGTCTTAATTGAGACTGCTCACAAGATCTTTTCCAAAATTCTCTCGAATAGAATCTCATTAGCTTGTAGCACTTATAATGTTTTGTGTGAGAACAATTTTTCAGTTTTAAGGAGTATAACAATGCAGTCTCCTATTTTTGCCATTGGTTTGGTTATTGAAAATGCTTTGGAAAAAGATCGTGAACTCTGGTTGGTCTTATAGAACATATGGAAGGCTTATAATTCTGTTGGGTGGAAGCATTTTTGAAACAGTTTGGTTAGAATAAAAATGTGACACAGATTTATTAGATTTTTTGATGATATTCATAATAGTTATGTTAATAGGATTATAACAGATTTTGGTTTGTCAAATGAGTACAGGGTACATGATGGCTTAGACCAGAAGAAGGTATTCTCGCCACTCTTTTGGCACATATTTTATGATCCTCTTCTGTACAAGATCAAGAGACAGGCAAACAGGTATAGGTATAAGTTGAATTCTAATTTTATTTTTGGATGTGATCATGCCAAATCTTGGACAGGCTTCTTTTTCTTTTTTGTGGCAAGTGTTTTTGTTGATGACACTATATGAGTTGGCAGCAGTTAAAGTGCTACACAGTACATTCTCAATATTGCTAGTGAATTTTTTAACATCAATAACATTTCAATTAATAATAACAAAATTGTGATCATTCTCATCAACTGTAAAATTACAAATCACTCTCTGTTGATCAGCAGATCATCTATTTCTGTTGCCAAAAAAGAGAAATCACATTGCTACCTGAGAATTTTTTTGTCCACTAAGGATCATTCAAAGCCTAGCTTGGCTAAGGCAAATTCTGATGTCTGGTTTTTTGCTAACCTAGTCTTAAGAAAAGCAATTTTCAATAAACAGTTTTCATATTTAGTTTTGGCAGTTTTATATCCTATCATTAGCTATAGAATGCAATTCAGTTTTGTTTCTACTAGTGTGTACAATAAGTAGGACACTTTGATTCATAAAGATCTGAAGTCTAAGTCTGGTTTGCCATGTGACTTCCCTAATAATACTATTCATTATCCTTCCCTGTATGGTCTAAAAACCTTTGATCAGATTCAGGCTGAAAGCAAAGTAGCCTCAGTCATTTCTTTTATGAACTTTGTTGGAATTTTGGGTAGGCTGTTTTTTCACCGGTTACATGATTTTCAGATTCTTTGCTGGTATTCACTTTACCCTTTACAACACCCAATTTGTGTTAAGATTAACTCTTTAAATAATTTTTTAGCAGATATGGTGTGTATTTTCTATAGAAGTGATTTGTCTTTGAATGGCTCTCTGGCCAGTGCTTTTTGTCACTATAGTAGTACCCCGATGTCTCTTGTTCTTGGTGAATCAAATTATCTTAAGTATGTCTTTTTGCTTCGGCATTATAGAATTGCCTTTGTAAACCAATTATGTGACAAAAGTGAGGCTGTTTTCGAGTAGAAAACTTTCAAACAATAGAAGTGGTTAGACCTATGTGGTTCAGTTCCTGCATAGTTTGAGCTCTCAGTTTAGTTTCTTGGTGGTGCATCTTCTATGTCAATTTGTTCCTTGCCTTTGGACAATTGTGGCTCTTTGAATGTTTTTCAATCTTGCGAGTTTGGTGTTATTAGTGATGATTTGTTGTGTGCTAATATTGATTATCTTTCTGTCTATACAGATGGATCATTAAGTGGTTTGAGGACTCTTGATATGAAAACTAGAGCTGTTGTTTTTTTTGAAAACACAGGTATGAGTTTGGGTGTAAAAGTAACTGATTTGATGTTTTCTACCATGATGAAATTGCAGACCATTGCTCTGGCTCTTAAGTGTGTTCTTTTTTCTCACTCAGTCGATTTGTTCTCAGACAGTCAAGCTGCTTTGGATGCATGCAGGTTGGAGTTGGAATTGGATCACCTTGATTTTAGGAATAGGTGTTGAATTGAATATTGCCACATTGCCAGTGTTATTTGTTATAAGAATTTGGATATTATTTGGCATAAAGTTAAAGATCACTCAGGAGTTTTAGGCAATGAGTGTGCTGATGAGTTGGCCAGGACTGCTGCCCTCTCTAGTTGGCATCTGCCCCACTTAGTTAATGAATACTATCTTAGAGCTGGTAGTGCAACTGTTTCTGGCAATTCTAGACATTTTGTTCAGGATGTTTTTTGGTTTGTTTATTGTGTGTATTAGAAAGTTGATTCTGGTTCCCAGGTAGTGGCAAACTATTTGCATGCAGATATTAACTGGCTTAGATCTTTTTTGGTTTGGCATCCGGATTCTCACATGGCCACTAGTTTTACTAGCAAGTGGACAACTGGCTTCCAGACATATTTTATGAAAACCTTACACCATCAGCTTCCTGTTGCTTTGCGTAAGCAGCTTTATGATAAGTATTCCCTTAGTGTGATGTGTCTGTTCTGTGGTAATGTCAAAGTCTCAAACTATGCTTTTTTTGTTTATTTGATGCTGTTAGTTGTGCTTGGTTGTTTAATGTTTATGCGTTTGCTTGAGAAATGCACTCTGGTCTGGCTTGTTCTTTTTCAGGTATTGTGCAGCTGTTGTTTACCTGTGCCTCTGACATTTTAGTCAGCACTGTGCTGTGTAAGGGTTTTGTCTTCAGAAATTGGTTTCATGAATCTCAGAATATTATAGTCTTTGCATGCAAGCTTAGTTTTGCATTTTGGGAGGACATTTGGTTGGTTTGTACCAAATACTATGCATTTATAGAAAAGAATAGGCTTATTCTACATGATGGGTTTATTTCTTACATAATTTCTGGGCTTTCTTTGGTACTTTCAGCTGGTGTGGCTGGGTTATTGGGCATTGCCAAGGTGTTTGGTGTTGGTTTTGGGTTTTGTAAGCCCTGCTTATTCTTCTCAGGTACAGATAATATGGTTTCTGTTTATATAAGTGTATAGTATCATTCTGATTGGTCCGAATGGCTAATCACGTGTAGAAAGTGCATAATTCATACCTAGTTTAAATTATTTACATGATATATAGTGCTAAGCAGTATTTGGACTTCACTTATTAATAATAATAATAATAATAATAATAATAAAATTTTAAAAATTAAATTAATTAAAAATCTTTTTTTTTTGTTTTTTAGTAATTGTTTTTATAATATTTAAAAAACAATTGTTAATTATTAAAAATCTTATGAATAAATAATTTTATTTTAAAATATAATATTTTTTTAAGATTAAATTAGTTTATATTAAAATTATTTTTTAGTTTTTATATAATTTTATTGAATTAAAATCTGTTTTTAAAAATAGTATTAAGCTGTTTTTTATTAAGTTTGTTTTTTAAGTTTTTTAAATATTATTGTTTGGTTTAAGCTTATTAATATTATAAAACTGTTTTTTTGATATTTTTTAATATTTAAAGTTCTGATTTAAACTTTAATTAATTTTTTATAAATTTTTTAATTTTGATCATATATTATTGTTATTATAATACAGAATTTTTTATTAAAATTATTAAGTAAATTTCTTTTCTAATTTTTGTTTGTTTTATATATAATTTTTTTAAAAACTTAATTATAAATTCTACTTATTATTATTTAGTACAATATAATATTTAAGTATTTTAAACTAAATTTAATTTATATTTACTGTTACGGGTTGGAGTAACAAGCTAATGGATAGCAAGGAAGAACAGTATTGTATGGTAATGGAAATAAACAAAGAGAAAATTACAATAAGGGAGTGAATTGAATGAGTAAGGATTCAATGTGCATGATCAGTCTCATAAAAATCACAGTCACTAATCTTTTCTTAAATCTGAAGGTAGAAGAATAGTCTATGATTGTCAACAAGATAACACTGCTGCTATTATTTTATGCCTCAACTTGGCAATTCTTAGAATCAATAACAGATATTGTTGTGCTTTTCAATCATTTCTTTTATTCAATGAATTACAAGAGCAAGCCAATTGCTTCTTAGGCTAATTCTAACAAATACAAATCAAGAAAAGGAAAAAATAAAGTATGTGAATGCCAACGAGTAGATACTTGAAGGTAAGAAAAGAGAAATAAGTAATATGAAAGAAAGTAATTGATATTGTTTTATTTCATTACTTTGATCATGTCATTCTACAGCTAAGAGAATCATCGCTTATATAGCTATCTAAAGTGGTCAATAATCAGGTCAATGATCAGGTCAATGGTCAGATCATTGATCAGGTCAACAATCACTATCTAAAAATAGGGTGGCTAATTATATGACATCAGTGGCTAATATATGTAATAATTAATAAAAACTATGGGTTTCAACCATAACATTACTATACATAATTAGTAACAATAAATATTATAATAGAAAATACTCTTGAAAAAATTGTGAATTATAATTAATTTTGTAAAGAAGATTAAAATATGTAAAAAAATTTACAAATTTTTTGGTAGTATTCATATTAATTAAGTTAATTATATTATAATAAATTTTAAGTTATTTAATAATTATAAAATTTTTGATGACTTGAATTAAGATAAAAAAAACTTCTTTCTCTCATTTATCTCAAATTTCCAAAAAAGAGCCAAAAAATTTTTCTGAAAGAAGTTTTTTCACCATTTAACACAATAAATTCAAACTATTTTTGCTTGATTATGAGACCACTATTGGCTTTAGTATTGCTGTTTTAAACAAATCTATCATGGAGCCTGGTTTTAACATTAGAGTTAAGTCTGCTGAGTCTAGAAAGAAGAAAAGAGGTGGTGCTTTAGAGGATAATATTGATAATAAAAAATTTGCTGCAGCTAAGGTATTAAGTGGTCATTTTTGGAGTTCTGAAACTGGTAATACCACTGAGTCAGATAGTGTAGACATGGAAGAGAAATGTTTGGTTGAAGAAACCAGTTTTGATTATGAAGATGATAGAGCTTTTACTAAAGGAGACTTGAAACAAATGCCTAAGAGTTCAAAAATTTTAATCAAAAGAGCACTGAAAAAACCACTAGGAAAAATTAACTTCTTGGGTAATAATAGTAATAACATACTGTTGAACACTCCATTGACACTCCCCCCATTTTTAAAAACTCTGGTTGACATTTTAGTTAGAAAATTGTTTGCTTTGGATATTGGCTTAAACAAGATGTATAGAAAATCTTTTCAAAAGAAGCTTTCAGTAGTCAAAAAATTATTTTCAGGTATCAATGGTTTTGGGGGAGCCTCTACTCCCTCAAAGTTTTCTGGGATCATCCATGCAACATTTACTTCCGAATTGGGTTTGATGAAAGCCACTGAAAAGGCTACTAGTACAAAGATCTTAGTAAATACTGATTTTAAAAAATCTACTAAGTGCTCAAATCAGACTGTAGTATTGAAAAAAATT
Source organism: Geosiphon pyriformis (assembly GCA_016748015.1). NCBI lineage: Eukaryota > Fungi > Glomeromycota > Glomeromycetes > Archaeosporales > Geosiphonaceae > Geosiphon > Geosiphon pyriformis. Next base: position 247,997 of record JAAOMT010000175.1, on the reverse strand, counting down.
CCAGTTGGAATGTCAGCTAAGGCTGTGTGTGTTGCACTATCTGAATATGGTGTAGTGGTGTTGATCAAGATGCAATTGGTAGGTTTGTGGCAAAAAGCTATAGTCAAATTTGGTGAGATTGAACAGACTGATTTAGTCGCAGCTTATTGGTCTATCCTGATTAAAAAAGATGCTGTGTATATGGTCAGAGCTAATAAAGATAAAGAATTGTGGGATGTAAAGGATCATCATAGGGCACTGCTCTATACTCTGCCAATGAGAACAAATGCTCATAACATTTGGGATTTCATTGGCTCCATAGGTGAGAAAACATGTGTGATTAATCATCATCCAATTACATATGCTTGGGCCAGATGTGCTGTTATTTGTTTCAATTCAGCTGAATTCTTGGATACTGCCATGAACACTACTCTAGTTTTGAGAGACATGAATCTGCATTGGTCTTGCTTGGGTTTTTCTAAATGTGCTAAGTGTGGGAAAATAAAACATATGTCATTGGGCTGTTCTGTGAGTAAGAATCTTTCCTCTGGAAGATCTTCTTATAGGACACTTTTAGATATAGATAAAAGCAGACTGGCTACCATCTATGCTAAATGTTCAGCTCTTATTGCTTGTCCTGTTACTTTTGGTGGAATGTCTTAGACAAAAATTGCTGGTGGATCTTTGTTTTCTCTTTTCTCTGTGCATAGTAGTTTGGTCAATTCTGGCTTTTCTTCAGAGATAAAGCCTACCTTACCTGTTATGATTGATATTGAAAAAAGGTTTGCTGTTTTGGAGAGCAGTCTTACCAGTCTTATGAAACAAATTAGTGAGTTGGTTAAGAAATTGGACTTACTTGTACCAGCAGTTTTTCAGCCTAGCCCTGAATGTCAGCTGCCAGTAACTCCTCTATTGCAGGATTGAGTGAGTAATGTAATGATAGGAGAGGATTCAAATGGAACCACAGGTGGTGAGACTGCTGTGAATTTGGAATCTTCTGCCTTTCCTGAGATAAAAAGACTAAAAAACATACTAGAAGGGCTTTCTGCTTCAATTCTAAGTCTGACAGCAAGATTTGATAGTTTGATTTTGGCTGGCAGTACATTTCCCAAACTTTTTTCTCAATGACCAGTCTAGTATAAAAGATTGCTACATGTAATATTAAAGATATGAACAATTCAGCTAAACAAAAAAATATTGTGCATTGACATAAGAACATAAACAATCTGGATTTAATTTTTATGGAAACAAAGCTAAAAGAGAAGATCTGTCCATGGATTGTTAACAAATTTAGTGGTATTTATGTGTTTACTTTAAGTATGGACTCTGGCTACTTGGGTTCAAGTGTTGCTATAGTCATGAATAATTCTTTGGCAAAGCACATGTTTAAGATTTCTAAGATATTTGGTCGGCTTCTTTTTATCAAGTTGCTTTTCAAAAATAAACTTTCTGTTTTAATTCTGGGGCTCTATGCTGGTGCTTTTTTCTCAGTTCATTTCTTCCAAGCTGGTGAGATCAACTTTCTTATTGCTAAAGCTGTGAATGAGTCTTCTTTTATCATTTTTGGTAGTAACTTCAATGAAGATGGTTCTCATAGATGTGTTAGTTACAAAAAGTGCCTTGATTTGGGTTTGGTCAACTCTTTAGGTAAGAGTTTAGTTGCTAAGACACCAATGTGGTGCAATTCTCATAATATCACCAGAGTGATTAATTATATGTTTGTTTCTTCTAATTTGGTCAATTCAATAGTAAACTGCAGTATAACTGATGTAGTAGACCATTTTAATATTGATCACAAAGCTATTGCTGTCTTCATGGGTCTTGGTGATTTGTTGGATGTGTAGCTGTCTTTACTACAAAAGTGAGCTAATAAGGATTGTTAAAAGTTTGACATCAAAAATGCTAATGTAGTAAAATAGTGCGAGTTTAGGGATGCTATGGCAGCTAATGCTACTATGTTTTTGGATGAATTTGCTAGGGCTAGATCATTTTTGGGTCTGGACACAATGTGGGCTGTTGTTTGCAAAATAATAGTTTTTTTAGCCAATAGTACTTTTAGAAAAAAGTGGTTCAAGAGTTTTGATGATGTTTTTACCAAAGTGTCTTTTAGGTTTCATAAACTTAAGTTGCTAGTATCTAAGTTAATGAAAGCTTCTTATTTTACTTTTAGTAAAGATTTTGTTTCATTGTTAGAGACTTGGAATAGACTTGATAATAGTGGCACAGTGAGAGTAAAATTTTTTTTTCTTTTAGGTTTTAATTTTGATACTGTTTGTTCTGAGCTGGCTAAGACAAGAAAATCTTATCACTCTTCCAAATTGTTGGAATCAAAGCATGCTAAAGAGTTTTACATCAAACAAGCAATTTGCAAAAGAATAGAAAATTTTGAATTGGACAAGAGTCATATCATCAAAAGTGTGCTAAAGTGTCCTTTTCATAAGGTGGTATTAGATTATTTAGTTGTGAGCAATGAGATGGTCTTGAAGCCAAGGTTGGTCAAATCTAAGATAGATACAATTATGGAGGATTGGACTAGAAGATGTTGGGTGGTCAACAATGTTTCTGATTATTGAAGCTGTTAATATCAACATTTGGAGTATGTTTTCAATGAAGCTTTTTCTGGTGTGATGTGTTCAATTGGATTTGATAAATTGTATGGGATGATTTCTGATTTGCCTAATGGCAAAGCTGTTGGCCTCTCAAGTATCTTAAATGAGCTCTGGAAGCATTGTAATAAATCAGTTCTTAATCTGCTTTTGATACTTTTGAACTCTTGTTTGGCTTGTAAATCTGTACCCAGCTCTTAGAAGAAGGCTTGGGTCTTAATGATTTCTAAGCCTTATGATTGGGAGAGTGTTCTGTTAAATACTCATCCTATTGCTTTAATTGAGATGGCTTGCAAGATTCTTTTCAAGATTCTCTTTGATAAGATTTCTTCGGCATGTAGCACTTTTGATGTTCTTCATAAGGACAATTTTTCAGTTTTGAAGAGCACGTCAACTCAGTCTCTCATTTTTGCAATTGGTTTGGTTATTGAAGATGCTTTGGAAAAAAATTGGAAGCTTTGGCTGGTTTTGTAAGACATATGGAAAGCATACAATTCGGTTGAATGAAAACATCTTGAGAAGAGTTTGATTAAGATTAAGATGTACAGCAAATTCATTTGATTCTTTGGTAGTATTCATAGAGATTATACCAACAGGGTTATGATGGATTTTGGTTTGACAAGTGGTTATTGTGTACATAATAATTTGAACCAAGGAGAAGTTTTTTCTTCTCTTCTGTGGCACATATTTTATGATCCTCTGTTGTGTGAAGTCAAGTGTCAGGAGAGTGTGTATGGGTATATACTGAATTCTCATTTTGTTTCCAGAAGTAGTCACATTAAATCTTAGGCTAGGCTTTTTTCCTTTTTTGCTGCTGGTGCCTTTATTAATAATACAATTTGGATTGATAGCAGTCAGAATGCTACTCAGCATATTTTCAGTATTGCTAGTGATTTCTTTTAGATCAATGACATTTCAATCAATAATAATAAAACAGTGGCCATTTCCATTAATAACAGAGTTAGCACTCTTTTTCTCTCTATTAGCAGTGCACTTATCTCTATCACCAAAAAGAGTGAATCTCATTAGTATTTGGATATTTTTTTTTTGACTGAAGGTTTTTTAAAGCTTAGTTTGGCTAAGACACATTTGGACATTTGCTTTTTTACCAATTTGGTTCTAAGGAAGGCAGTCTTAGATAAACAGTTTTTGTATTTGGTGTCAGCAGTTCTTTATTCTATAGTCAGTTATAAAATGCAGTTTAGTTTTGTTCCAGTTGGTGTGTGCAACAAATGGAATGCTATGATTTGTAAGAGACTGAAACTCAAATCTGGCCTGCCTTGTGACTTTTTTAGTAATACAATTCACTATCTCTTTTTTTATGGTTTAAAATCTTTTGTGCAAATTCAATCTGAAAGTAAGATTGCTTCTCTTATTAGCTTTGTGAACTTCAGTAGAATTCTGAATCAATTGTTTTTTCACAGGTCTCATGATTTACAAGTTCTTTGTTGGCATCCTGTTCATTTTTTGAGCTCTCTTGTTTGTATTCATGCTAATGCTTCTAATAATTTTTTAGCAGACATGGTTTGTGTTCTTTTTAACTGCAGTCTGTTAATTGGTGGCTCTCTGGCCAATTCTTTTTGCTTTTATGGTGGAATTTCCATGTCTGCTGTTTTTGGTGAGTCAAAGTTTTTCAAGTTTTTTCTCTTTTTTCAACAGTATAACATTGTGTTTGTGGATCAGCTTCATGATCATCATGGTGCTGTTTTTGATTAGTACACATTCAAGTAGTGAAAGAGACTGGACCCCCATGGCTCTGTTCCTAAGTGGTTCAAACTTTCTTCTGCATTTCTCAATAATGTGAATTTGTCTTTGACTCTTCTCTCAGCATTGAGTGGTGTTGGTTCTCTGAACATTTTTGGCTCAAGCAGTTTTGTGTCTGTATGTGATTGTCTGTCTTGGATAGGTACTGGTAGTTTATCTGTATATACAAATGAGTCTCTAAAAAGTTTGGGTACAGTTGGCTGCAGAGCTGGTGCTGCTGTTTTTTTTGAAGACATTGATTTGGGTTTGAACATAGGCATATTGGGTTTAATGTTGTTTACTTTGGCTGAAATACAAGCTATTGCATTGGCTCTGGAGTGTGTTTTTCTGTCTAGTTCTGTTTGCTTGTTTTTGGATAATCAATCTGCTTTGGATGCTTGCAAATCAGAACTGGATTTGGTGTGTTCTGATTTTTGTAATCAGTGCTGAGTTGAGTGTTGACATATTGTTAATATTATTTGCAGTAAAAATTTGAGTGTTAGTTGGCACAAGATAATAGATTACTCTAGAATTCCAGGAAATAAACATGTTGATGTGATCACTGGTGACACTTCTGTTTCTGACTGGTTCTTTTTTCTCATCTGAGTAAACATTTTTTGGTGGCTGATGGCAGTATTATTTCTGGCAATTTTAAATATTTTGTTCATAATGTTTATTATTCTGTTTGTTGTATGTATTGAGAGGTTGGCTTAAGCTCGAAGTTTTTGGCTCATGGTTTGCTTTCTGAGATTAATTGGCACTGTTTTTTGTTAGTATAGTATCCTGATTTGCATATGGCCACCAGTTATATCAGCAAGACATTGGTTAATACATGCACTTATTTTATAAAAGCTTTGCATCATTGATTGTCTGTGGCCATTCATAAGTGCTTCTATAATAAATATTATTCCAGTATATTGTGCTTGTACTATGATAAGATGAAAGTGTTAAATTATGTGTTTTTCTGTAAAGTTAATAAGTCTGCTCGGCATCAGTTACTGGAATCCCATGTGAATTCTTGAAAGTCACTTTTGGGTCTCTTTTATTCCTTTTCAAGTATGCTCCAGTTGCTGTCAACTTGTGTTTTTGATTTCTTTTTATCAATGGCTCTTTTTAAGAGTTGTGTTTTTGATGGTTGTTTTCATGAGACTGTTTCCATCTTCCATAATTCTAAGATTGCTTGTCAAGAGGTTGTTAAATTTGTGTGCTCCCTTAGTCTTGCTTTTAGGGATAATATCTGGTTAGTTCATGTTAAACATCATGCATATATGGAGAAAAATGGCTTGATTCTCTTAGATGGTTCTACTCTCATATCAGTCTCTGGTTTGGCTTCAGGGTTTTCTGCTGGTGTGGTTAAAATGCTTAACATAGCTAAAGCTTTTAGCACACATTTTGGCTTTTGCAAATTTTGTTTGTTTTTTTCTGGAGTAAGTGATTCAGTTTTGGTTTATATAGCTATATAGTATTGTTCTGATCAGTCCAAGTGGCTAGTTACGTGTAGAAAAAGCATGATTTACATCTAATATAGATTATTTTTTTGATATATAGAACTAAGCAATATTTGGACTTTACTTGTTAAATAATAATAATAAAAAATTAAGATAAAGTTTTTTTTTGTTATAATACATATTTTATAATTTTTTTTATGTAAAGTTAAATAGCATAAACAATTCTTTAATTATTGTGTAAACACTAGTTTAATAGTTAAAATAGGCTGTATTAAAAACCAAAATAGTTTTATTTTATATTTTATTATAAATATATTTGCAAATAATACTATTTAAATAAATAATAATTATATAATTATTTAATATATTTTTAATATTGTTAGTGAATTTTTTAAAATTAATACTATTGTAATTAATACAGATAAATAATTACTATTTCTATTAACAAAAAATTATTGTAATTTTTTTGTTAATTAATTATTATTGCCAAAAAAAATATATATATAAATATCTTAAAATTTTTTTTTTATAAAAAGTCTTTTTAAGTTTAACTTGACTAAAACCAATTCAAATATAAATTTTTTTTTAATATAATACTAAAAAAAATTATTGTTATAAAATAATTTTTTTAGTATATTAATTATTATTATATCTGTTTTAATTATAATTAGTTTCTTATAAATTTTTAATTTTATTTGTAATAAATCTAATATTATACTAAAAAATTTTTCTTTAATATTATAATGTAAATTATTTTTCAATTTCTAATAATTATATATGTTTATATATTTTTTTTTAAAGGCTAATCTAAAATCTATTTACAGTAGTAAAATTTTTTGAAATTATTCTTGTATATATTTAAAGTGTTTTTTTAAGCTAAAAATATAAAATATTAATAATCTTTAGTGTTTTTCCTAATTTTTACAATAAAACTTTTATTAATTAATAATAATATAAATAATCTTAATCAAAAATTATTTTTCTAAAAAATTTAATTAATAAATATTAATAAATAATATTAGTAAGTTTTTTAATACTTTTAATTAAAATAATTTGGTTTTTAATATTATTTTTGTTTTTTTTTGATTTAAATTTTTTTTTAAAAATAAAAACTAAATAATAATTAAAATAAAAAAATAAAAACTGGCAAAATTGTTTTTTTTTAATATTAAAACTATTATATATATATTTATAATTTTATAAAAAAACATATTATAATACTTTTTTTTGATATTTTAATTTGGTATTTATTATTATTATAAATTAATGCTTATTACTATTGTAAAATAATACTTGCTACTATATTAATTATTATTTTTTTAAGATTATTATTGTGCTATATTTTGATTAACTAATTTATATTATTTTATAATTTTTTTATTAAATTTTTAAATCATAATACTATTATTAATAAACAGTTTTTTTATCTAGTTTTTATTTTATTTTATTTTTATTATTTAATGAGTGAGGTCCAAACATTATCTAGTACTATATATCAAAGAAATGATTTAAACTAAGCATAAATCATATACTTTCTACATGTAACCAGCCACTTAGGCCAATTAGAACAATACTATACAGCTATATAAACTGAGATCAAGTTACTTAAACCTAAAAAAAATAAACAAGATTTGCAAAACCCAAAACAAACGCCAAAAGCTTCAGTGATGCCAAACAATTTGACCATATTAGCAAAAAATCCCAATGCCAAACCAAAAACTGACACAAGAGCCAAACCATCCAATAGAATCAATCCGGCTTTTTTTATATAGGCACAATGTTTAGCATAAATTACTCAGACATCATCCTTAAAGGCAAGACCAAGAAAGCACACAAATTTAACAACCTTCAAACCAGCAATCTTGGAATTATGGAAGATGAAAACAGCTTTGCAAAACCAACTATTAAAAACAAAACCCTTATAAAAAGCCATAAACACAAAAGAATTAAAAACACAAGATAACAACAGTTGCAGCATACTTAAAAAGAAGTGAAAAAAACCAGAAAAAGCTTTTCAAGAAGTCATATGGAAGTCCAATATTTGATGTTATTACAGATGATTATTTGGGGTCTCAATTCAAATAACAAATCCATAATTTGGTGCTCAGTGACTAATCTAATAGATGATGATAGTAATATTGGTACATTGTATTTATTTGAAAGTTTTGATTGAGTTCTTTGTATAATGAACAGAAATTCAATGGTTGTCTTTTCAGTAGTCTTCCAGAATCACAATTCCATCAAATTTTTTTCTCAGTGTAATAGCCAGTAATCTGACAGAAATGCCCTTCTGGTAAGCTATCCGTTAATATATATAATTCTTATACCCTTCCTTTGGGGTCTTTTACCAGACTATTCTTGATATCAATAACTCAGCACTTAATCCTCAATTAATTAGTAAAACAAAGAAATAAAAAAAAATAAAAGAAAATAAACAAAAGCAATTGCAAGTTAATATCCTGTCAATAGTAATAATCAAAAGCTATTGTTCCAGTGTGGTTAAGTATTAATTGCTATCAACATATAGTGTTGATAGTAGAGAGTGAATTAAGATAACAAATAGTTATTTATTGATGTGGAAGGTTGTTTAAAACAAATTTAAACTGGGAGGTCTGTCTTTTCTACTTCTAATGTTACTGCTATATATATATAATTGAGATTTCTCAATTCCTTGATTCTTTATGCCAGGAATTCTGCAATTTCCGGAATCCTGCAATTTCTTTTGAGAGGAATTCTGGAATTCTGGAATCCTGCAATTTTTTGTACAAGAATCCTAAAATTCTTAGAATTCTGCAATTCCTCTTGAAAGAAATTCTGGAATTTCATATTTACTATGGCTACTTTTGATTGGCTAATTTATATACTAATATCTTTCTTATATTTTATGAGTAATATTATTCTTTCTTTTTAATATTGAGCTCTGTTGAGATTTCCTAAATCTCTTAGTTCTAATTCTCCATTTTTGAGTAGTTTTTGAACTTTTTTTCTGAAAATTATTTGTGTTATCTTGTCCTGTAATTCTCCAAATTGAGCATTGGTTATTTTTCCCATTTGGTTGACAGTAACAGTGTCTATTTCAGTGTTGAACAAGATTTCTGGTTGATCTTGAAATCCAGTATATAGCCAATAAATGGCTCTTGTTTGTATGGTTAAATTGTTTTTTCCCACAAATTGTTCCAGTTGTTGTAGTATTTTTGTGTTAAATAATCATTTTGTTTTATCTGTGTATAAATTCTGGATGTTCACATATTGTTTCAAGTAAAAATAACAAAAGTTTCTTGGAAATTGTTGTATTCACCAATTCCAGGTTTCTATAGTCAACTCTTGATATTGGGTGATTTTGGGTTGTGTTTCTATTGCCAGTTTCACTTTTGCCATTATTTTGTCAACAGTATTTTCTGTTTTCCTCTGTACTTTATCCCATAGTCTTTTTCTGGTGTTTGTATATTTGATGATTTGTTGATTGATTGTGATTTTCATTTCTTGTTGTTGAATTAATTGAAAGAGTTGTTGTGCTAGTGAGTAAATATTGTTGGTAATTTTCATTTTTCTGGAGTCTTTCATTACGTCTACTATGTCTTTATATACTCTTTTTATTGTTTAATTTTATGTGTTTGGTCTAATAATAATAATTGGTTCCAGATCTTGTGAAATCTCATCTGGTTGTACTAGTATTCTCTATACTCTTAATTGTAGAATATTACTGGTAAATGGTGATCCTATATGGTAATATGGTTTCAGTCAATCACCATGTGCTGTTTTGACTAAGATTTTGTTGTCCCATCTTAATTTATAAGCTCCATTTCCAAGAATTTCTTCTATGTGAAATGGTCTGTCCTATTTGGGGTCAAATTTTTCACTTCATTGTTTTTCTACTTTGGTATGATGTAAAAGTACTTTGTCTCCAATCTTGAATTCAACTGGTTTGTCTGGTAGTTGGTTATCATGTCTTTCTTTTTGTTTTTTTTGTAACTTTTGGATATTATCAGCTGTTTTTCATTGCTTGTTTCTAGAGTTTTTATTAAGTTATATGTTCTTCTTAACAATGTTTTCTGAAAATTATCTTCAGTTATTGGTTCCACTAGATAAGTATTGACTTCTATCTCAACTGGTAATGTTGCTGTTCTACTGTATACTAATTCAAATGGTGTTGCTTGTGTAGTGTCTTGTTTCATTGTCTGATAAGCAAATAATACTGATGGTATGAACAAATCCTATTTGTTCTGGTTTTCTTGACTGATCTTGGCAATTGCTTCACATAATGTTCTGTTAAACTTTTCAACTAACCCATTAGTTTGTAGATGGTATGGTGATGATAATGGTTTTTTAATTCCAAATCTCTAACTTAATTCTGCTAATGTTCTATTTACAAAGTGAGTTTTTTGATCTGATAATAGTTCTTTTGGACATTCATGTTGACAAATCAAATCTTGATGGACAAATTCGGCAATGAATTTTGCATCTGCTCTTTGAATTGCTTTTGCTTCTGGCCATTTTATCAGATAGTCTATGGCTACTGCAATGTATTTGTTGTCTTTGCTGGTTATTGTTAATGGTCTAATTAGATCAATTCCAATTCAATCGAATGGTTGTCCCACTTTGATTGGTCTTAATAGTTCATTTGGTCTTGCTTCTCCTCTTTTCTGACAAGCATCACAATTTTGAACATATTAGATAATGTTTGGATACATTGATGGCCAATAGTATCTCTTTCTGGTTCTTTTCATGGTTGCTTCTTTATGAAAATATCCTGCTGTTAAATTTGAGTGCATGTTGAACAATATTGTCTCTTTTTTTGGTTTTGTAATTACTCTGATTGGTTGATCTGGGTTCTTTCTGTTTTTTCAGTAAAGTATATTTTGGTGGTTAATAAAATATTTTGATTGTTGTTTTATGTTGTTTTGTTCTTTTTGAGATAATTTCTCTTTGAACAATTGGGTATTTATATAATGTTAGAGTTGTTGGTATTTTTGTATATTCATTTTTTTGTTATATTTTTGGGTTGAAATGCTTTTAGATTTGTCTCATTTGCAACAATTCATTAGCATTTCCATTTTCTTTTTTTTTTTTATAATGTACTGTATAATTAAATGGTGCAAGTTCTATTTTTTATTTGGCATGGCAATCATCTCCAAATTCTTGTTTCTGAATTGAAGTCAATCTTTTGTGATTAGTGTAAACATCAAACTTTTGGCTCAAATATTCTTTCCATTTGGTGACAGCCCAATAGATAGCTAAGTGCTCTAATGCTGGAGTTCTGTAATTCTTTTCAGCTAGATTTAAGCTTCTACTGGCATAAACTACTGGATGTTCTCTTCTATCTGGTCTTCTCTGTAATAGTACTGCTCCCAATGCTTGGCCTGATGCATCAGTAGTGATTATAAATGGTTTGTTGTGATCTGGATACATTAATACTAGAGCTTGAATAAGCTTTTTTCTTAATGTGTCAAACACTTCTTGTTGAGTTTTAGTCTATTTATACTTCATATTTTTGGTTTGTAGATGGTGAAATGGCTGAGCCAGTTTCGAAAAGTCTTTGATAAATAGCAATAATAGCCTGCAAAACCCCAAAAATGCTCTTAGTTTTGTCAAGTTGGTTAGTACTGAAAAGTTTTTAACTACTTTAATCTTGTCTGGATCTATTTTGATTCTGTCTTTGCTTACCACATGTTCCAAAAACCTGAGTTCAGTTTTTCCAAAGAAACATTTAGTTGTATTTAATTTTAATCTGGCTTTTCTTAGTTTTTCAAACACTTGTTGGAGATAATGCAGATGATCATCAAATGTTTTTGAGAACACATTGGTGTCATTCAAGTATATGACTACTGATTTCTATAGTAATCCAGTATAGACAATTTCCATAAGCTGTTGGAATGTTGTTGGAGCATTTATCAAGCCAAATGGCATAACTTCAAATTCAAAATTCCCTTCTTTTGTTGTAAACACAGTTTTTTTTTGTCAGCTGAATTCATGGCTATTTGTCAGTAACCACTATCTAGATCTAATGTTGAAAACCATTTATTTCTACCGAAAGCATTGAATAACTCTTGAATCTGTGGAGTTGGGTAGCTGTCTCCTTTTGTTACTCCATTTAGTTTCTTATAATCCACACAAAAACAGATTTTCCCATTCTTCTTTCGAATTAGTATTACTGGTGACAACTATAAACTCATTGATGACTAAATTAGCTCATTGTCAAACATCCGATTGATTTCTTGACAAATGATCTCATGGCTAGCTGGTGGTACTCTGTATGCTCTTTGTTTAATTGGCATTGCATCTCCAGTTTTGATCTAATGCTGGATGATATTGGTGTGGCCAAATTCATTTTCACTAGCAAAGATGTCATTGAAATTGCTGAGTAACATCTTTAGTTGCATTTGTTGGAGTGGGTCTAAATTCTTCATGTTTATCTGTTCTAATTGTTCTGGTTGGAGCAGATAACATTCACTTTGTTCATAGATGGTTTGTAATGTAATATCCACATATTCACAAAGCTGTGGAAAATCTGAAATGTGGTTTGGTGGTTAATTCTCAACTTTGGTGGTTAAATATTCAATAATGATTCCCTTTGGTATTTCAATGACACTTTTTGTTGTGTTGTAGATGAAAATTTTGATGTTTTTTGGGCTTTTAGCTAATATATAGAGATTAGTAAGTCCAATTTCTCCTGATTTGCAAACAGTAGCTTCTGCTTTAAACAACTAAACTTGATTCTTTACTTCTCTTTTTATGGCTAACATATACTGGTCATATGGTAGAATAGAAATTGATTGACAGGTTAAAATAATTTCTTTTTTGTCAATAACTTCTTCTTCTGCTATATTAACTGGTATATCTATTCTATTCATTGATTCAAATTTCTGTATCTCTTTAGCTGTAATTCCTAATTCTTCCCTGTTTTTCACTGACATTAGCTAAGCTACTTTTACCAGAGGTAGGAAGATTGCCTGTGCTATTTTTTTATTTAAATCTATGATATATGCTTTTTTTGAGTCATTTTGTAGCATAGCAATGATATTTCCTACATATCTTGCATCAATTATTCCTTCTCTGATGTTAATCTCCTTTTTCACTAAACTACTCCTAGATGCTAGTTGAACCATTGTTGTTGCTAGAATTTCTAGTGCTATCTTAAGATCAATACATGTGCGTGAATTTGGTTCCAATTTAATGGAATCTTTCTTTGGATATTTTAGATCAAACTCTGCATTAGTATTATGCATATGTTTAAGCATAATATCTTTATTATTATTGCTGAACCATTTCAGTTCCTGCTCCTTGGTAAGATCAGGGAGTGCAATATATGTTTTGGGGTTTGAATCAGAGTCCAAATTGTTGTTATTTTTGTTGTCATATTGAGTGGAGCTGGAATCATTGTTTTTGTCATTATTATTTTTGAAGTTTGAATTGGGATTGAAAGTTGATTCTGATTCTAATGCACAGCAGCTAATTGGTTTGTCTTCCTCTAGAATTGTGTAAATCATGCGTGATGGTGGATTGTAGATGAAATCACATTCATTACAATACTGGAAGTTACATGGAATTAAGCAATGTTGACATAATCAAGTATTCAACTGTTTCAAATACTGCTTTTGTTCTTTTCTGGTAAGTGCTAATCATTGGTAATGTTCATGGAATTCCTCTGGATTGTCTTTGATGTTACCAAAGACATCAAAAGTTTGGATGTATTTGGGTTCAGGAAGAGACAGAGGGTTGTTTTTGATTTCTAGGAGTTCACTGGTTGTCATACCTTCTGTTTTCACATATGCTATTCTCCAGAATTCATGTTTGTCATGAGAATATTCTTCCAATTGTCACAATGCTTTTTTCCAAATGTCATTGATTGGTGTTTCTTTGTGTACCCAGTCATTGATTAGAATTGTATACTGACACATTTCATTGTATGTTCCTTCATGTTTAGGAATGTTGTTTCACATTCTTTTGTCTGAGAGAGTTTTTTCACAAGCCAAACATGATTCATTGTTCTATTTCCCAACTTGTTTTGGTCTTCCAAAGTGTTCAATAATGCATGGGTGGTAGTAGAATTTGGTTGCCGAAATGTATTCCTCATTGTTGCCACAACAAGTGCCCATTGATGACAATTTCTTGTTGCAATCAATGCATACCAGTTTTGGGCAGTGATAAGTGAATTATTGGGGTGTAGTATAGAAATTATAAGTAGTGGTGCTGTTAGGTGTTGGTTCTTCTTTCTTCCCCTTTTTTTTTCTCTTTTTATTTTCTTTCCATTTCCAATTTATTAGTTCTTTTTGGTTGTTGTCAATTTCCTAGACTTGGTTAGTGTTTCAGGTAAGTTTTTCCTTCTGCTTTTTTTTGTTGTTGTCATCCCAGAATAGTATTGGTGGTAGTTTGTTGTGGTTGCTGTCACCCCACGAGACTTAATAAGCTTTCCAAGTAGGTTTTTTTCTTCTTCTTCAAAGTCAATGAATGGTTGCATCTTAAGGCTGGGTTTGAAATGGCCACATGTTGTTGGTACTCGTGTATGTCAGCCGTTCTAACTGATTTGCAACTCTTGTGTTGTCCAGTCAAGTGTCATGTTGGTTTTGAATAGCCAATCATTACCAACTAGAGCTTGGTACTGAGTAGCTTCCATGACCAGAACTTTGATTGGTACTGTAATACTATTGATTTTAATTGAAAAGTCATCTATTTTACCAATAGAAGTTTTAGTTGCTCCATTGGCTGTAATAATTCTGGTGCTGACAGCATGGTCAACTCAGTGACTTAATTGATCCATGAGTTGCTTGGTAATGATGCTGCCAGCTAATCCACTATCTAGAATCAGTTTGATGGCATAACTATCAACTTTTGTGTCAGTGTACATGGCGATGATTGGTTTGGTGTTGTTACAGATGATTATTTGGGGTCTCAAGTCAAATAACAAATCTGTAACTTGGTGCTTAATTGGTACTTGGGTGTTGATATCTGAAGGTTTTGGTTGTGAAGTTCTTTGTATAATGGACAGAGATTTAATAGTTGTTTTCAGTAGCCTCCCAGAATCGCAATTCCGTCGAATTTTTTTCTCAGCATGGTGGCTGGTAATCTTTCTGGTAAGCTATCCTCAAATCTATGAGTGTTTTACTCTTGTTTCACGGGACTTTTACCAGTCACTATAATGTCTGTATCTCAGCACTTAATCTTTAATCAATTTTTAGTAAAACCAAAGAAATAATTAAAACAAAAAAAATAAAAAAAAAATAAAGAAATCAATGAAAACAATTGCAAGTTAGTATCCCATCAATAGCTGTGATCAAGAGCTATTGTTTCAGTGTGGTTAAGTATCAATTACTATCAACATAAAGTGTTGATAGTAGAAAGTGAATTGAGATAGTGAATAATTATTTATTGATATTTGTGATGTGAAAGACTTCTAACTGATGAATCCTGTTCTTTCTACTTCTAGCACTACTGCTATATATACATATTTGATGTTCTATGAGATCACTTACATTCACGAGTGATGTGCTATGATTTCTTGAGCAATGCTCATGTTGCTGAGCAATGTGCTCTAATTTTCTAACATCACTCCACATTGCTGAGCAATGTGTCATACTTTTTGACATTGCTCCACATTGCTGAGCAATGTGTCATGATTTCTATCATTGTTTTATGTTGCTGAGCAATGTGCTTATGTGCTAAATACTATTCAACTATTGGTCTACTATTTTCCCTATATCTGTTTCCTTTTCATGAGTAACATTATCTCTTCTTTTTTTAATATTGAGCTTCATCAAAATCTTCGTTTTGAATTAATTCCAATACTTTTTTTTTAAGTATTGTTTGTTTGACTTTGTTTTTCACATCTTTTAATTGTGTATTGTTCATTCTTCTCCATTGGTTAATGGTTATGGTTTCCATTTCCAAATGTAACAGTATTTCTGGATAGTTCTGAATATGTTGTGCAGTTGGTAAATTGTTCTCACATGTAGCATTGCATTTGTCTTCTTTCCAATAAATTTTTCAATTTGTTATATTATGTTTTAGTTAAATATTTTTTTGGATTTGTCAATATACAATTCCTAAATGTTCAACTTCTGACCTAATTGGTAGTAGCAATATGAGATTGGAAGTTGTTTTGTTTATTGCTTCTAATTCTCTTTTGTAAGTTTTTCTGTTGGTGCCATGACAGGTATTTTCCCAAAAGTGTTCTTCACTTTTTCTATTAATTTATCTGTCCAGTTTTTGTCATTCTTTGGTGGTCACTGGTATAGTGTATTCTTTTTTTTTTGAGTGTTTTGATAGCAAATTGTTTGGTTGTTAACAATAATTTCCATATTCCGAGGTTGTTAACTTAAGGCCTAGAATAATTATTGAGCTATGGTGTGAATATGATTTGGTATTTCTATTTTATCTTGGTTGCTTTTGTTGCATATATTGTGCCTTTATATATTCTTTGGGTTTGTTCAATTTGATGTGTTTGGTTTAATAATTATGATTGGTTCCAGATCTCATGGAATTTCATCTGGTTGAACTAGTATTCTTTGTACTCCCAGTTGTGGAATGTTATTGGTGGATGATGATGCTATCTGGTAATATTGTTTCAGTTGATCACCATGTGCTGCTTTGGCTAAAATTTTGTTGTCTTATCTTAATTTATAAGCTCTATTCTCAAGAATTTCTTCTATGTAAAATGGTCCATCCCATTTGGGATCAAATTTTTCACTCTATTGTTTTTCTGCTTTGGTATGATATAGAAGTACTTTGTCTCCAATCTTGAATTCAACTGGTTTATTTGGTAGTTGATTATCATGTCATTTTTTTTGCTTTTCTTGTGACTTTTGGATATTGTTAGCTGCTTTTTGTCATTTGTCATCTAAAGTTTCCATCAAGTTATATGTTTTTCTTAGCAACGTTTCCTGAGAATTATTTTCAGTTATTGGTTTTGTTGGATAAGTGTTGACTTTTATCTCAATTGGTAATTGTTATTAGACAAAATTAGAAATATTATTTAGCATGAAATTATTTTTATAATTCCTATCATTAATTAGCATATATTATCATTTCAAATTATCACTTATTACATTAGCAAAATGTCTGAAATTATTATTTAATTAATAACTCAATTTGTACATAACACAGATGTAACCTAATTGTGATGATCAATTATGCAATACCCCGAAATATGTAACATTCAAAAGTTTGCCAAAATTTGTAGAAATTTGCCAAAATAATTGATAGTTCACCGAAATATCTAATAGTTCGCAGAAATAAGTGTAGTTTGCCAAAATGTATCTTTAGTTTAGTAAAATTGTAGAAAAGAGCAAAGTTCAAGTTCATAGAATAGTGTTATGACAAGTTGTATAAAAGAAGAGCTTCTCTCTTTGAGAAAATATATCTTACTTTAGATTTATTACTTAGAACCATTCCTATATACACAAAAAGAAATAAATATCAAATAATTCGAAAAACCAAATTCTTTAATTATTTGCACTTGGAAAATTTTCAAAATCCAACTAACATTTTGAAATTGATTAGCTACCAATTTCAGTAAACTGTTAGTCACTCCAGGCCTGAATAGAAAACGTTTCCCTTGATAAAATCCTATTTCTTTTACATTTCTTTTATTTTCTTTTCTTTTCTTATTACAATCATTAGGGTAGCCTATAGACGAGATTCCTGTAAAAGAGTTGACTTTCACAGCAAAGTAACTACACATTTTTAGTGAGCTTCCAGATAAGCATTTCCTGGAAAAGAGTTGACATTTACTACAACATAACTATACAAAGCAACTGGCACAGAATTGGTTATTCCACTATAAGCCCAGCAGTTCAAATTATAGGAAATAATTTGAAGATAAAATTCAGTTATCAGAGGTTCAAACACTTCTCATAGTCGTGAATTAACAGCATTACAACAAACATACGAGAGCTAAGAAAAGACCAAAAACCTCTGGTAATATTTGGTGCTCTCCCATGAAAATAACACAATAACAACAAATTCAAAGTAGCAACCACACCAGACACAACAACTCTAGAGTATTACCAGTCAATTTACACCCACTGCAAGCAAAGATTTAACATTCCAGACAGAATTGAAATTGTCAAGAAATCAGTATACCAATACATTAAGAACTGCATCAACAATTATTTTTTTGGAAACTACAACATTTCAGAAGTCAGAAACAACCTTTACAATAATTTAGTGCATTATTTACGATTGGAAACAGAAGACCTGAACAGTGAAACACTTGCTATCTACTTTCAAGAACTTAATTTTAACATTATCCAGTACTGTGAAAAAACATATCCAGTATAATCTCAATACTCTATTGATTTTGAAGCAGAAACAGAAACAAGCAACAAAGGCAAACAAAAATTGAAGCAATACTCAAAAACCACACCAAATACTCCAATACTATCACAAACAACTGCCAAACACTTACAAACACCTGAACAAGGAACCAGTTCAAAACTTTTACTTACTATTACACCTTTTCCAGCTTTACTTGCACAAGCACAAACACCTAATTCACTCTTAAATTGATTTGCAAGACCAGAAGATTTTTCATCACTCAGAAGTCCCACCAAACAACAAGAACCCCTTCAAACTAGTTCCAATCTCCTTGACTTTCTAGCTGAAAATCAAAGTGAACACTCTGAGACAGTAGCGAACAAAGAAAACAACTCTGAAATATCTAAAAAAGAATCAATAGACAGTAAAAACGAAAAAGACGAAATGACAGCATATATTGCAAAAATCTCTGAATTTAATGGAAAAGACATTGAGACCAGTTCCCAAGAATGGCTCGACCAAGTTACTAAAGCTGGAGATGCAAATAGATGGAATGCTGCCAGAATGTTAAAAACAATTCCCTACTTTTTCAAAGGAACAGCAGACGAATGGTTCGAAAACTTGACCACTTCTTTTAATGACTGGACAGCTTTTAAAACTGCCTTCTTAGAACAATTCACCAATAACAACACCTCAATCACACTTCGAAATCATTTTCACAATATCAAACAAGAACTTTCCGAATCTGTTATGACTTATATTGGGAAATTCAACAAACTTCTCAGACGAATTTGCCAACTTGAAACTAATAATTATTAATCCAATGCTCAAATCTTGGATCAATTTATCACTGGTTTAAAGGATAAACTGATTAAAAAGGTTTGCCCACATGCACCAGAAGATTTAAACTCTGCCATTCAGCATGCAAAAAGATATGAAATAACCATGAAAGAAGCCAATCATACAAAACTTGTAAACTTAGCCATTGGAGAAACCAGCTCAGCAGCTGAGGAGAAAATTGACCAACTCACAAAGAAAGTCAAAAACTATTTCACCAACCAACAACAACAGCAACTTCAAAGATATCAACTACCCCAAAGATAAAATCAAAACAACTTCACATCATCTTCTAATAACCAGCCTCAGAATTGCCATTACTGTGGAATTCCTGGCCACTGGAAAAGAGATTGCAGAAAGCTACAATGAGACCAACAAAATAGGAGTAATCAACATTATCCTCCACTACAGCAATCTTATTATCAACCACCACTACTAATTTACTATCCACTAAGACCCCAATACCAAAATAACTATTATCAGCCTGCCCCACAGCCAATCCAACAGCAATACCAACAACCCCCCATTCAACATTACCAAGTACCTGCTTGACGATTAGTTCAACAAAACCAATTTGCACCACAAAACCAATTTACAACAAACAACAACAGAATCAACCCAAATAACCAATTGGTTCTCCGAAATCCAGCCCAGACAAGACCTAATCACTACCACACTCAACCCAGTTATTTAACAATACTGGAAGAACAGGATTTTTACCATACTGCACTCTCAGAAGGTAAAGCTACAGCACAACAACAAAACCCTTTTAAAAACAACACCACTATCCCACCAACCAGAATCACTGAAAATGCCAATCTCTGATATTTTCTCTTTCAAATTTGAAGCAAATGAATCACCATTCTTGCTTAGCAATGCAGTAGCTAACGAGCAAAAAGCCATTACTGCAATGTACATAGAAGCTGAAGTAGAAGGAAAGCCAATTTGATTAATCCTAAATAGTGGATCTGCTGGGAGTATTATTACTTACCAGTTAATGCAACAGTTAAAGAGAAATGTTGACCGACCAGCTCAAACAGTAATTGTTACTACTAATGGCATGAAAAAGACTCCAGTTGGAGAAATTGACAATTTTCCATTCACTCTTGATGGAATTACCATTCCAGTTAAAGTTCTTATAATGGATGCTCCTCAGTATAAAGCCCTTGTCGGAAATGACTGGCTTCAAAAAGCCAATGCAAAATTAGACTGGTAAATCCAAGAACTACAAATTTCTTACCAAGAACAACATGCCTGAGTACCTGTCACTTGTAGTACATTTAACAAGCACTCCGAAAAAGCCCTGGCTTTTGAATTCGAACCAGAAGAAGAAAAACCAATAATCGAAACATTCATGGCTCTTGAATCAACATCCAATTGGGCTGATGAAACTGAACAAGAACATTTTACACCACACTCTGAACCCAAAACCCCTGGATAGAATATCTCTTACTCAAAGCCTGAACCAAGGAAACAACACCCCTACATTCTCCTTAAATGTAAGGACTGTTACAAGAAACTATCATCAATGGGAGCTTGTATTTTTACCTGAGGAAGAATATGAAAGTCACACTTGCTATTATTGCAATGCCTGTCATTGAGAATGATGGAGTCATTTGATTAAAAGAAGTGGGAAATAGGATAGAACACCCTATCTTACTTATGGAAAGCAGCTTCTCAATGAATATAACTGGATTGATGTTGTATTTAGAGGAGAAGTCTGTGATCAAACTTGTCAATATGCTCTTTTTATTGCAGAAAAAGTAAAACTTGGAACACCTTTCAATGCTGCATACAATAGTGCCCTTAACAAACTCTATTACTACCCCCATGATACTGAAATGATTTACAAACTTGCCATGGTTTTAATTAACAGAAGAACCAAAAAAGATGTCTTTCAAATGAAAAAAGCTAAATATATTGAATATACCTTGGAATTAGCTGGATTTGATTATGAAGATAAAGTAAAAGTATACCATCAAATTGCAAGTCACACCTACCCGACCAAAGAAACTCAAGCTCAATGGCTAGAACAAATGAACATTAAATTATGTGAGGAATGCATAATGCCTTGTGATGAACAATGGTGTCCTGAATGCTATGCTCTTAGCATTCTGTTACCTAGCGAAAGTTATGAATATGAAATCAAATTTGGTAAACCTAAAGCAACAGAAGAAATTGAAATGACACCTGTCTATCTTATCGAAAGTCAGCCTGCTTTGCAGCTCAAGTACTTCAACAACAATGGACAAGGAATAAAGCCTGAAAAAGCACATGAAATTGATGCTGGATACAATCTACAATATCCAGGAAAAGACACTTTGGTTTTTCCACCAAATTTTCTTATCAAGATCAACCTCAAAATTGCTCTCGAAATTCCACCAGGAGCAATGGTCCAAATCACTTTCCAATCATCCTTGGCAAGCAAAGGAATTAACATTAGAGAAGGAATCATAGATGCTGGATATACAGGAGACATTACAATAATGTTACAAAACAAAACTGATAAGCCTTTCAAAATTGAATATGCTGAGAAAATTGCTCAAGCTATCTATTTACCCTTAATCAATGTTTTGGGCTTACAGTTAGTCAGTCAAAGAGAACAATTGGGAAAAAGTGAAAAAAGAACACAAAGTTTTGGTTCAACTGGACAATTTACAGTTCCAGTAAACATAGTTCTTAATGAACAGAATGAGTCTTACCAGATTTTATGCCTTCCCCAACCAATCACTATTTCACCTTTCAGAGAACATCCTGAAATCTATACCTGCCTAAAGCCAACAACCACACAACAAATTTTTGAGTCCAATAAACGAATCTGTTTGGAACATAATATCTCAATCCTGAACATTTACATTCCAGAAGGAACAAAGAAAGTCTGAGTTACTTTTTACAATCCCAATAATTACCCCATAGTTTTATTAAATAACTTAAAAATTGGAGTTATTTACAGTAATATCTTTCAACAAGAATTACCCCAAACAGTCCCCAATTTTTCTGAAATTATTGGACATTCACTACCAAAAATCAACCCAAACTCTAGCTCCAAAAACTACCATGTTGTTATAGAAAAACTATCCCGAATCAACATGGGACAACTTGAATCACAACAACAGAACCAGCTCAAAGAGCTAATTGCAGAATATGCTAATATCTTTGCTGAAAACAACAATAACTTAGAAAGAACTGATTTGGTTCAACATCAAATCTATACAGGAGATGCCAAACCAAGGTGACAACAAGCCTATTGAGTTGCTCTAGAAAGTCACCAATTTATCCAAGAAGAAGTACAACGGATGCTTAACAATGGGCTTATTTAACTGTCAATAAGTCCATGGGCCTTACCTGTAGTTCTAGTTAAAAAGAAAAATGGAAAGATACTGATTACTGACAACTCATCAGTGTCACCATTGGAGATGCCTACTCTCTTTCCCGAATTGATGACATGTTAAATGCCCTTGAAAAGTCCAAATACTTTTCAACTCTAGATTTGAAAAGCAGATACTGGCAAG
Source organism: Geosiphon pyriformis (assembly GCA_016748015.1). Lineage (NCBI taxonomy): Eukaryota > Fungi > Glomeromycota > Glomeromycetes > Archaeosporales > Geosiphonaceae > Geosiphon > Geosiphon pyriformis. The sequence continues at coordinate 225,620 of JAAOMT010000175.1, read as the reverse complement.
TTGTCATGGATCCCAAAAATCGCTCCAAAACTGCTTTCACTACACAAGAAGGAAATTACAAGTTCAACGTAATGCCTTTCAGATTATGCAATGTACCAGCAACATTCCAAAGGCTTATGGATGTTGTGTACAAAATACTCCTTTGGAAATCAGTAGTTATTTATCTTGATGATACCAATGTTTATTCCTCATCTTTTGAATTACACTTAAAGCACCTGCAAGAAGTTTTTCAATGATTACGGAAAGCAAGATTGAAACTGAACATTAAGAAATGCTATTTTGGAAAAACAAGTTTGGCCTTTCTTGGTCATATTGTTAGCCAGGACAGAATCAAACCTAATCCAGAAAAAATTAACACTGTTAAAAACTTCAAAACTCCCTGAAACACCATTGAACTGAGAGGATTCATTGGATTAGTCTCTTATTATTGGAAATTCATTAAAGGATTCTTGGAAATTGCAAAACCTTTCAACCAGCTCACTACCAAAAACGTTGAATACAAATGGACTACTAAACACCAAAAAGCCTTCAAAATTCTCAAGAAAAAGCTTATAACAGCTCCAATTCTCACCTATCTTGATTTTAGCAACTGATTCCAACTAGCTACAGATGTCTTATATACTGCTTTTGGTGCCATCTTATCACAACTAGATGACAATGGAAATAAGCGAGTAATTGCTTATGCTAGCAGAATATTAAAACCAACTGAGAAAAACTACCCTGCCACAGAACTAGAAACAGCAGCCATAATTTGGGCCCTACACCACTTCAACTTTTATCTCAGATCTAAAGAATTCAATATTATCACTGATAATATTGGACTCAAATGATTACAAAACAAAAACACCCAACTCAATGCAAAACAAATCTGATGGATAGGATTCTTAGCCAACTATCAATATATAATGCACCACAAACCAGAAAAACTCCACACCAATGTTGACTGTCTCTCAAAAATGAGGCAAAATTAGAAAAACACAAGCCAATGTTCAACCCAACCAACAAAAACAGCCCACAAACAATGAATCCTGAAAACTACAACAAACTTAAACAATATTTGGAGACATTAACAATTCCAACAAATTGGTCTTTAGATGAAAAACACTAATTACAACAACAAGCCAAACAATATTTTCTACACAACAATATCATTTATTATCGAAACTTCAAAAATCCAGACAAACCACTCAGATTAATACAGGAAAATGAAAAGGAAACTATCTTATACAACATGCATTCAGACTCTTCATCAGCACATTTAGGAAAAGATAACACCACCCAAAGAACATTGAAACACTACTTTTGGCCCCGAATGAGAAGAGACATCCACAAATATGTTGAATCTTGTAATAGCTGTCAAAGAAAAGGAGAAACTTGCCCTACAGAATCTTTAAACCCAATCAAAGTTGGACAGCTTTTTGACTGAGTTGGTATCAATTTAGTCGGACTGCTACCTATCACCAACCAAGAAAACCATTATATTGCAGTAGCTGTAGACTATCTCACCAAATGGCCCGAAGCCAGAGCCATTTAATGAGCAGATGCAAAATCAGTAGCAAATTTCATCTATGAAGACATTATTTGTAGACATGGATGCCCAATTGAACTTTTATCTAACCAAGGAACACATTTTGTGAACAACTTGATACAAGAAATTTGTGAACAATTTAATGTTAAAAGATCATTATCTTCACCCTACCATCCACAAACAAATGAACTTGTAGAATGTTTCAACAGAACATTGTGTGAATCATTAGCCAAAGTCTCAACTGATTTTGAACAAGAATGAGATATCTTTATTCCATCAGTGTTACTAGCATATAGAACACTAAAACAAGATACCACAAAACACACACCATTTGATTTAATCTATGGAAAGACAGCAACGTTACCAATTAGTTTTACAGTGGAAACATACTCAGTACAACCAATTAATGAAGACAACTTTCAGGAAACACTATAGTGAAGAGCCTACACTCTGCTTAGCATATTGGAAGGAAAACGACGAATAGTAGCAACCCATATTAAACACTCCCAAGCTCAACAAAAAGAACAGCATGACAACAAATTGCCACCAGTCACCAACAAATTTAAAGTTGGAAACAAAGTTCTCTTATATAGAACTAAGGCTGAAAAACAATGAAGTGGAAAATTTGAAAATAAATGGGATGGACCATTTTTTATTCATGAAATCCTAAGCAATGGATTATACAAGTTAAGACTTGATGACAAAATCCTAGCAAAAGTTGCACATAGAGATTGTTTGAAACACTATCATTCCAGAAACAATTCTGAATCATTAATTTCACAAATTGGTACACATTCCCCTTTAATTAATTCCAAAGATATTCCCTAAAATTTATAACCAATAGTTGTCATTAACAACCTCCCAACTTGAACACCTAAATAATATATATTACTATAGTTATTCCCTTATAATTTAGAAACAATTCCACAAAAACATAACAAAAACACTGAAAACAAAATCAAAAATAAACATAAAAACCCACACACCAAAAATAATTTCAATTTATTTTTTTTTTAATTCAATTCTCTTATAATGACTATTCCTCAAAACATTCAAAAATTATCTCAAAAACTAATATTAGCTTTAAAAACAATACCCGAATTATCTATTACTGTTACTGGAAACCACATTAATTATACCCAAACAGAAGTAGTTACAAATTTAACCCCAAATTCACGAAAATATCACCCTTATAAGAAGAACACAAGAAGTTATTCTGGAATTCACCTGCCAAAACTTTTAAAGCTTGCTTTAAGAGAAAACTTAATGCTTATTCCAATTAGTATTCCACCAAATACTACAATTCAACAAAGACTTTAACTGTGTCTCAATGAGGAAAACACTGAATACCCTCCAATCTATAGATATTTTCACATTGGAAAAACACTCTACGAATGAAAACTGGAACTTACAACAGCAAACCTCACAAAAAAAGCTATTCAGAAACAACTCCACAATGAATTCAAGACAACAGCTGGACTAGCAAACAGTTGCTACAAGCTCAGAGCTGCCCTTAGACTTTATGACCTATTTCACACTTGTAAAAACGTCCTACAAAACCCAATTTTACAACCTCTGAAGATCTAATACATTGGAAAGCTCACAGAACTGAAATTTCAACAATTTTCAGACCAAATTTTTTCAATAATCTTGAACTACTATCTGGAAATTACAGACAGTACTTGGACTTCGATAAAGCTCAGTCTTGAGGAGAAGATTATGTTACCAGACGAAATTAGAGATATTATTTAGCATAAAATTATCCTTATAATTCCTATCATTAATTAGCATATATTATCATTTTAATTATCACTTATTACATTTAGCAAAATATCCGAAATTATTATTTAATTAATAACCCAATTTGTATATAACACAAATGTAACCTAATTGTGATGATCAATCATATAATACTCCAAAATATGTAACATTTAAAAGTTTGCCAAAATTTGCAGAAATTCATCGAAATAATTGATAGTTCACCAAAATATCTAATAGTTCACAGAAATAACTTGTAGCTTGCCGAAATGTATCTTTAGTTTAGCAAAATTATAGAAAAGAGCAAAGTTCAAGTTCATAGAATAGTGTTATGACAAGTTGTATAAAAGAAGAGCTTCTCTTTTTAAGAAAATGTATTTTAATTTAGATTATCTTTTAGAACTGTTCCTATACACACAAAAATAAATAAATATCAGATAATTCAAAAAACTAAATTCCTAATTATTTCTCTTGAAATTAACCAATTCCTACTAACAGTTTGAAATTGACTAGCTACCAATTTCAGTAAACTGTTAAAACACTTCTAGGCCTGGATCCAAAACAACTTTCATAAATCATTGTTTATTTTCTTTTACATTTTCCTTTTTTTCTTTTTCTTTTACATTTTCCTTCTTTTCTTTTTCTTTTTTTTATTATAATTATTAAGAGTAGCCTACAGACGAGACTTTTGTAGAAGAGTTGACTTTTACAGCAAAGTAACTACACCAATTTAGTGAGCTTCCAGACAAGCATTTCCTGAAAAAGAGTTGATGTTTACTACAAAGTAACTATACAAGTAACTGGCATAGAATTGGCCATTCTACTATAAGCCCAGCAATTTGAATTATAGAAGATAATTCAAAAGGATAAATTCAGTTATTAGAGGTTCAAACACTTTCCATAGTCTTGAATTAACAGCATTATAACAAACATATAAGAGCTAAGAAGAGACCAAAAACCTCTGGTAACAACACTTTGTTCAGTTTTCTTTTTATTAAGCCATTTGAGGCCAATATTGTCAGTTATGATATCAAATTCTTTTCTCATTTTTTAGGTATTGTTGAAAGTGTTTGAGAGCCCAAATGGCTGCAGTAGTTTCTAGTTCAGTTGAGCCATATTTGAGTTCTGTTGGTTTAAGTATTCTACTGGCATAGGCAATAACTTGTTCCTGGCCATTTTCATTCAATTGTGATAGGATGGCATCAAATGCTGTGTGTAAAGCATCAGTGGCTAATTGAAATCATTTGTTGAAATCTGGATAAGCAAGAACTGGGGCTGTTGTTAATTTTGTCTTGAGGTTTTCAAAAGCTTTTTGTTGTTCTTCAGTTCATTGGTATGACACGTTTTTGTTGGTAAGATAATTAAATGGTTTGGCAATTTCTGAGAATCCTTTTATAAATTTCTGATAATAGGAGGCTAATCTTACAAATCTTCATAGTTCTGTGGTATTTTTGGGGGTTTGAAAGTTTTTGACAGCACTGATTGTTCTAGAGTTTGGTTTGACTCCATCTTTGCTAACAATATGTTCAAGAAAAATTAAGCTTGTTTTTCCAAAGTAACATTTCTTAATGTTTTGCTTTCTGTAATTGTTGAAAAACTTCTTGCAGGTAGATAAGGTGGGCTTCAAAGCTTGGTGAGTACACATCAATGTCATCAAGATAGACAACTACTAATTACCATAAGAGTCCTTCATATACAACATTCATGAGTTGTTGAAATGTTGCTGGTGTATTACAGAATTCAAATAGGATAATATTGAACTCATAGTTTCCTACTTGAGTGGTAAATGCTGTTTTGGATCTATTTTTTGGGTCCATTTCGACTTGCCAGTATCCACTTTCCAAGTCTAAAGTTGAAAAGAACTTGGCTTTTTCTAGAGCATCTAGCATGTCATCAATTCTTGGAAAAAGGTAGGCATCTCCAATTGTCACACTGTTCAATTGGCAATAGTTAACACAAAATTGGATTTTTCCATTTTTCTTTTTGATAAGGACTACTGGTGAAACCCAAAGACTTCTTAATGATTAAATCAATCCATTATTGAGCATTCTCTGGACTTCTTCTTTGATGAATTGGTGGCTGGCAGGTGGCACTCTGTAAGCTTGTTGACATTTTGGTGGAGCATCTCCTGTATGGATCTGATATTGGACAATATTAGTTTTTCCCAGATTATTGTTGTCTTTTGCAAATATATCTGCAAATTCAGCTATTAATTGTTTCAATTGTCTTTGTTGTTGGGGTTCTAATGGATCCATGTTGATTTAAGAAAGTTTTTCTTCCAAAAGATGGTAGTTTTCAGTAATAGGAATGATGTTTGGATTTGAAAGTAGTGTATGTCTTATAATTTCGATGAAATTAGAGACAATTTGAGGGTTTTCATCTTGAAAAATGTTACTGTGTATGATTTCAATTTCTAATTTATTTAATAGGACAATAGGGTAATTATTGGGGTTGTAGAATATAACTTAAAATTTTTTCATTCCTTTGGGAATATAAACGTTTGGAATTGAGATTTCATGCTTCAAACAGATTTGTTTATTGGATTCAAAGATTTGTTGAGTAGTGGTGGGTTTTGAGCAGGTATAAATTTCGTAATGTTCTCCAAAAGATGAAATGGTAATTGGTTGAAGAAGTTGAAGAATCTGGTGGGATTCATTTTGTGCATTGAGAACTATGTTTACTGGCATTGTAAATTGTTCAGTTGAACCAAAACCTTGAGTTTCTCTTTCACTTTTTCCCAATTGTTCTCTGTTTTTTACTGATTATAAACTCGAAATGTTAATTAAGGATAGATAAATTGTTTGGGCAATTTTCTCAGCATGTTTAATCCTGAATGGTTTATCTGTTTCATTCTGTAACATGATAGTAATGTCTCCAGTATATCCTGCATCTATGACTCCTCCTCTAACATTGATTCTTTTGCTTGCCAATAATGATCTGGATACAATTTGAACCATTGCTCCAAATAAAATTTCAAGAGCAATTTTAAGATTGATTTTTGTTAAAGACTTTGGTTGGAGAACCAAAGTATCTTTTTCTGGGTATCTTAGATCATATCCAGCATCAATTTTGTGTGCTTTTTCTGGTCTGATTTCTTGGCCATGGTTGTCAAAATATTTAAGTTGTAGAGATAATTGCTTTTCAAGAAGATAGATAGGGGTGGTTGGTAGTTTTTCTACTAGTTCAGATACTTCAAATTCAATTTCATTTTCATCATTCTCATCTGGCAAGGAAATGCTAAGAGCATAGCATTTTAAACACCATTGGTCATCACAAGGCATAACATATTCTTCACACAATTGAATGTTCATTTGCTTTAATTGTTGAATTTGAGCTTTTTTGGTTGGGTATGTATGGCTTGCAATTTGATGGTAGGTTTCTACTTCATTTTCATAATCAAATCCAGCTAATTCTATGGTATACTCAATGTATTCAGCTTTTTTCATTTGGTGGACATCTTCTTGGATGGCTCTATTGATTAATGCCATTGCTAAGTCAAAAATCATTTCAGCATTATAAGGGTAGTGATAAAGTTTATTGAGAGTACTGTTTTATGCTACATCAAATGGTGTTCCTCTTCTGACTTTTTCCGAAATTGATAGAACATATTGACAGGTTTGATTACATACTCCTCTTTTCATTGCAACATCAATCCAGTTGTATTCTTCTGGTAGTATATTTCCACATATAAGACAAGATGTTTTGTCCTATTTTCCACTTTTTTTGGAATATCCAAATCGTTCTCTATAGCATGTCTTGCAAAAGTAGCAGATATGAGTTTTATATTCCTCTTCTGAAAAAATACATGCTCCCATTGATGAAAGTTTCTTGTTGCAATCTTTTCATTTGAGTAGAATATATGGTGGTTGTTTCTGTGGTTCTGGTGTAGAATATCTAACTTTTTTCTATCCTCTTGATTCTTTAAAAATCTCCTGTTCTGTTTTTTCAGCCCAATTGGATGTTGATCCAAGAGCCATGTAGGTTTCAGTAAGTGGCATTTTTTTTTCTTTTCAAATTCAAATACTAAGGCTTTTTCTGATCATTTGTTAAAAGTACCACAAGTAACAGGTACTATAATGTATTGTCTTTGGTATGAGATTTTTAGTTTCTGAGTTTCCCAGTCTAAGTTTGCATTGGCCTTAAGAAGCCAATCATTTCCGACCAGAGCTTAGTATTGGGGTGCATCCATAACTAGAACTTTGACTGGAATGGTAATTCTATCAATGGTGAATGAGAAATTGTCAATTTCTCCTACTGGTGTCTTTTTCATATCATCTGCTATAACAATTACAGTTTGGGCTGGTCTGTCAACAGTTCTTTGAAGCTGTTGTATTAACTGGTAGGTGATAATACTTCCAGCTGATCCATTGTCTAGGATTAATTGGATGGGCTTTCTTTCTACTGTAGCTTCAGTATACATAGCAGTAATAGCTTTTTGCTTATTGACTACTGCATTGCTAAGCAAGAATGGTAATTCATTTGCTTCAAATTCGAATGGAAATATATCTGAAAAGTTGGCATTTTGGGCAATTTGGGTTGGTAGAATAGTATTGTTGAAAGGGTTTGATGTTGGTGCTGCAAATTTACCTTTAGAAAGTGTAATTTGTTAAAAATTTGATCCTTTGGGCATTGTAAGATAGCTGGGTTGAGTGTGATAATGATTTGGTCTTTGTGGACCAGAATTTCAGAGAACCAACTGGTTATTTGGGTTGATTCTGTTGTTGTTATTCTGAAATTGATTTTGAGGTGTAAATTGGTTATGTTGAACCAATTTTTTGGCTGGTACTTAATATTGTTGAGTGGGTGGTGTTTGATATTGCTGAATTGGCAAAGATTGTTGATATTGTTACTGCATTGGTTGTGGAGCTGGTTAATAGTAACTGTTTTGATTTTGTGGTCTTGGTGAATAATAAGTTGGTGGTAGAGGTTGGTAATAAGATTGTTGTGATGAAGAATAACGTTGATTACTCCTATTTTGTTGGTCTCTTTGCAATTTCCTGCAATTTCATTTCCAGTGTCCTGAAATTCCACAATAATAACAATTTTGAGATTGGTTGTTGGATAGTAATCCAAGGTTGTTTTGGTTTTGTCATTGTGGTGGTTGATATCTTTGTAGTTGCTGCTGCTGTTGTTGGTTTGTAAAGTAGTTTTCAACCTTTTTTGTGAGTTGGTCTATTTTTTTTTCAGCTGCTAAACTGGTTTTTCCAATAGCTAGGTTAACAAATTTGGTGTGGTTTGCTTCTTCTATTGCTATTTTATAGTTTTTTGCATGTCTAATAGCAGTTGCTAAGTCTTCTAGAGCATGTGGACGAACTTTTTTAATGAGTTTGTCTTTTAATCCAGCTATAAATTGATCCAAAATCTGGGCATCAGAATAGTAATCATTGGTTTCCAATTGTCGAATTTGTCAAAGAAGTTTATTGAATCTTCTAAGATAGGTCATGACAGTTTCAGATGTTTCTTGTTTAATATTGCAAAAGCAATTGCAGAGAGTGATAGAGATGTTGTTGTTAGTGAATTGTTATAAAAAAGCATCTTTGAATGCTTGCCAATCTTCAAATGGTCTTTCTAAGTTTTCAAACCATTTTCCTGCAGTTCCTTAAAAAAAGTATGAGATTGCTTTGAGCATTCTTGCTGCAGTCCAACCATTTGCATTTTTTGCTTTCTGGACTTTATCAAGCCATTCTTGAGGACTGGTGTCATTATCTTTACCAGTAAACTCTGGAATTTTTGCAATGTAAGCAGTTGCCATTTCTTTTTTGTTTTCTGTAATTTCTTCTTGTTCTAATTCAGTTTTTTTACTTTCCAAGTTTTCTGAATGATTACTTTCATTTTCTTGTAAGTACTCAATAATATTGGTGCTTGTTGATATGAGTTTTTGTTATTGAATAAAATTTCTAGGTGACTGATAATTTTCTGGTCTGAAAAAATGGTTGAGTGATGAATTTGATGTTTGTGGTTAAACAAGTGAAATTAGAAATGGTGTAATAGAAAGTGGTAATTTGACATTGGTTCCTTGTTCAGGTGTTTGCAAGTGTTTGACAGTTGTTTTTTGTAGTATTGGAGTGTTTGGAGTGGTTTTTAAGTATTGTTTTACTTTTTGTTTGCCTTTGTTGCTTGTCTCTGTTTCTGATCTAAAGTCAAATGAGTAGTTGGGCTGCACTGGGTATTTTTCTTCACAATATTCAATAATGTTAAAATTAAGTTCTTGGAAGTAGGTAGCAAGTGTTTCACTGTTTAGGTCTTCTGTTTCCGATTGTGAATAGTGCAATAAATTATTGTAAAGATTGCTTCTAACTTCTAAAATGTTGTAGTTTCCAAAAAAATAATTGTTGATGTGGTTTTCAATGTATTGGTATACCAATTTTTTGACAACTTTAATTCCGTCTGGGATGTTTAATTTTTGCTTGTAGTGGATATAAATTGACTGATAATACTTTAGAGTTGCTGTGTCTGGTGTGGTCACCACTTTGAATTTGTTGTTGCTGTGTTATTTCCATGAGAGAGCACCAAATGTTACCAGAGGTTTTTGGTCTCTTTTCTTGAATGTTGTTAATGTTGATTTGCTGTAAATTCACATTTCCAGAAAGTGGTTGGACCTCCAATAACTGAATTTATCTTCAAATTATCTCTTATAATTTGAACTGCTGGGCTTATAAGTGGAATGGCCAATTCCTTGTCAGTTACTTTTCTGTAGTTACATTGTAGTAAATGTTAACTCTTTCCTAGGAATTGCTCATCTGGAAGCTCACTAATAATGTGTAGTTACTTTACTGTGAAAGTCAACTCTTTTACAGAAATCTCATCTGTAAACTACCTAATAATTTGTAATAAGAAAAGAAAAAAAAAATAAAAAAAATGTAAAAGAAATAGGATTTTATCAAGGGAAACGTTTTCTATTCAGGCTTGTAGTCACTAACAGTTTACTGAAATTGGTAGCTAATCAATTTCAAAACGTTAGTTGTGTTGAGAAAATTTCAAGTGTAATAATTTAAGAATTTGGTTTTCGAATATTTAATTTTTATTTGATTTTGTAAAAAGTAATTTGTTTTAATTAAGATATCTAAAGTAAGATACTATGTTCAGATACTATAAGAAGATAAGAAGGTATATTTTCTTGAAAAGAGAAGCTTTTTTTTTATACAACTTATTGTAGTACTATTTTTTGAACTTGCACTTTTTTCTTTTCTACAATTTGGGTAAACTAAAGATACATTTTGGCAAATTTACAAATTATTTCACTGAACTATTGATTATTTCGACGAATTTTCATTAATTTCGGCGAATTTTGACTATGTTAAATGGTTCAGGGTATTGTGTAATTTGATCATCTTAATTTTTAGAGTACAAATCGGATTATTAATTGAGTAATAATATTTGATAATTTGATTAAATAATAAGTGATAATCAAAATAATAATGATATATGCTAATTAATAATAGGAATTATAAGGGTAATTTCATGCTAATTAATAGCTAAAATTCTACTGGTAATACCAGTAATCTGGCAGAGATGCCCTTCTGGTAAACTATCTTCAAATTCTCAAATTCTATACCCTTTTTTTGGAGTTTTTTACCAAGCTATCTTTAACATTAATTATTCTGCTTTGATTTTTAATCAATTAATAAACAACAAAAATAATGATAGAAAAGAAAGAAAATAAAAAAAAATAAAGAAATAAGCCAAGGCAATAAATATTAGTATCCTGTTAATAGTTATAATCAAGAGTTATTGTTTTAGCTTGGTTAAGTATTGGTAGATATCAACATAAAGTGTTAATAGTAGAATGTGGATTGAAATAACAAATAATTATTTATTGATATTTGTGAATTAGAAGGTTGCTTAGATAAAATTTAAACTAAAAGATTTGTTTTTTCTACTTCTAATACTATTACTATATATATATAATTGAGATTCTTTAATTCCTTAATTCTTTACACCAAAAATCCAGGAATTCTTGGAATTCCTAGAATCCTGCAATTTTTTTAAGAAGAATCCTGAAATTTTGGAATCCTGTGATTTTTTGTACAAGAATCCTGAAATTTTTGGAATTCTGTAATTCTTTTGAAAAGAATTCTGGAATTCCATATTTATTATGGTTACTTCTGATTGGCTAATTTATGTGCTAATATACTTTTTATATTCTAAGAGTAACATTATTTTTTTTTTTAATATTGAGCTCTGTTGAAATCTCCTAATTCTAATTCTCTATTTTGAGTATTTTTTGAACTTCTTTTTTGAGAATTACTTGTGTTATTTTGTTTTGTAATTCTTCAAATTGGGCATTGGTTATTTTTCTTATTTGGTTAATAGTAATGGAGTCTAATGCTAGATTGAGTAAAATTTCTGGTCAGTCTTAAAATCCAACTTGTAATTGATAAATAGCTTGTGCTTGGATGATTAGATTGTTTTTCCTTACAAATTGTTCAAGTTGTTGTAATATTTCTGGATCGAATAATTGTTTTGTCTTATTTGTATATAAGTTTTGAATATTTAAGTGTTGTTCCAAGTAGAAATAACAAAAGTTCTTTGGAAATTTTTGTATCCACCAATTCCAAATTTCTTTGGTCAATTCTTAATATAAGGTGATTTTTGTTGGTTTTTTTATTGCCAATTTTATTTTTTGAATTATTTTGTTGATGGTGTTTTCTGGTTTCCTCTGTACTTTGTATTGGAGTATTTTTTTGGTATCTCTGTATTAAATGGTTTGTTGGTTAATAGTGATTTCCATATTCTATTGTTAGATTAATTGAAAGAATTGTTATGCTAGTAAGTAAATATCATTAGTAATTTCTATTTTTCTGATATCTTCTGTTACATCTATTATGTTTTTATATATTCTTTTGGTCAATCAATTTAATGTGTTTGTGTAAATGATAATAATTAGTTCTAGATCTCATGGAATCTTATCTGGTCAAACTAGTATTTTCTGTACTCTCAACTGTGAAATATTACTGGTAGATAATAGTACTATATTGTGATATAGTTTTAGTCAATTTCTATGTGCTGCTTTGATTAGAATTTTGTTGTTTTACCTTAATTTATAAGCTCCATTTCCTAGAATTTTTTCTATGTCAAATGGTCTATTCCATTTGGGGTCAAATTTTCTACTCTATTGTTTTTCTGCTTTGGTATGATGTAAAAGTACTTTGTCTTCAATCTTGAATTTGACTGGTTTATCTGATAGTTGATTATCATGTCTTTTTTTTTCTGACTTTTAGACGTTATCAACTGCTCTTTATTATTTGTTTTCTAAAGTTTCCATTAAGTCATATGTTTTTCTTAGCAATGTTTCTTAAAAATTGTCTTTGGTTATTGGTTCTGTTAGATATGTATTGACTTTTATCTTAACTGATAATATTGCTGTTCTACCATATACTAATTCAAATAATGTTGCTTGTGTGGTGTCTTGCTTCATTGTCTAATAAGCAAATAATACTGATGGTATAAACAAATTTCATTTGTCCTGGTTTTTTTGGCTGATTTTGGCAATTGCTTCACACAATGTTCTGTTAAATCTTTCAACTAATCCATTTGTTTGCAGATGGTATGGTAATGATAATGGTCTTTTGATTCCAAATCTTTGACTTAATTCTGCTAGTGTTCTGTTTACAAAGTGAGTTCCTTGATCTAATAGTAGTTTTTTTGGACATTTGTGTTAACAAATTAGATTTTGATGAATGAATTTGGCAACAAATTCTGCATCTGCTCTTTGAATTGCTTTTGCTTCTGGCCATTTAGTGAGATAATTTATGACTACTGCAATGTATCTGTTGTCTCTGTTGGTTATGATTAATGGTTTGACTAAGTCAATTTTGATGTGATCAAATAGTTGTCCCACTTTAATTGGTCTTAATGGTTCATTAAGTCTTGTTTCTCCTCTTTTCTAACAAGCATTACAATTTTAAACATATTAGATAATATCTGGATATGTTGATGGCCAATAGTATCTTTTTTTGGTTCTTTCTATTGTTGCTTCTTTGTGAAAATGTCTTGCTGTTGGATCTAAGTGCATGTTGAATTGTATTGTTTTTTTTCTGGCTTCATAATTATTCTGGTGGGTTGATTTAGATTTCTTCTATTCTTCTGGTAAAGTATACTTTGTTAAGTGATAAAATATTTTGATTGTTGTTTGATATGGCTTCATTTTTTTGAAGATAATTTTTCTTTGAATAGCTGGGTATTAATATAGTATTAAAGTTGTTGATATTTTTGTATAATTATCTTTTGTTATATTTTTGGGTTGAAATGTTTTTAGATTTGTCTTATTCGTAACAAGTTGTTAATATTTTTGTTTTTTTTTCTTTTTTTGTAATGTACTATATAATTAAATAGTAAAAGTTCTATTTTCTATCTAGCATGATGATCATTTCCAAATTCTTGCTTCTGGATTGAAGTTAATCCTTTATGGTCCATGTATATGTCAAATTTCTGGCTTAAGTATTCCTTTTACTTTATGACTGCCCAATAAATTATTAAGTATTCTAATGCTGGTGTTCCATAATTTTTTTCAACTAGACTTAAGTTACAATTAGCATATGCTACTAAGTGTTCTTTTCTATCTGGTTTTTTCTGAGATAGTACTGCTCCTAATGCTTGATCTGATGTATTAGTTGTGATTATTAATGGCTTGCTATGATCTGAATAGATCAATACTAAAGCTTGAATAAGCTTTCTTCTTAATGTATTAAAAGCTTTTTGCTAAATTTCCATCCATTTATATTTGGTGTTCTTTGTTTGGAGCTGGTGTAATGGCTGAGCCATTTTGGAAAAGTTTTTAATAAAGTGGCAGTAGTAACCTGTAAATTCCAAAAATACTCATAGTTCAGTCAAGTTGGTGAGTACTAGAAAGTTTTTAACTATTTTAATCTTATTTGAATTCGTCTTAATTCCATCTTTGTTTACAACATGTCCCAAGAATTTTAATTTTGTCTTGCCAAAGAAGTATTTGGTGGCATTTAACTTTAATCCAGCTTTTCTTAGTCTTTTAAATACTTGTTGAAGATAGTGTAAATGATCATCAAATGTTTTGGAGAACACATTGGTATTATCTAAGTAAACAACTACTAATTTCCACAATAGTCTAGTATAGATAATCTTCATGAGCCATTGAAATGTAACTGAAGCATTCATTAAGCCAAAAGGCATAACTTCAAATTTAAAATTTTTTTCTCAGATTGTAAAAGTCATTTTTTTTTATCTTCTAGCTTTATGGCTACTTGCCAGTAACCACTGTTTAAGTCTAATATTGAGAATCATTTCTTTTTTCCAAAAGTGTTAAAAAGTTCTTAGATCTTTGGAGTTAGGTAGCTATCTCTTTTGGTTACTTCATTAAGTTTTTGGTAATCCACACAAAAGTGAATTTTCCCATTTTTCTTACAGATTAGTACTACTGGTAATGACCATAAACTTATTGATGGTTGGATTAACCCATTGTCTAACATCCAGTTAATTTCTTGTCAGATGATTTTATGGCTTGCTGGTAATATTTGGTATGCTTTTTGTTTAATTGACATCACATTTCCAGTTTTGATCTAATACTGAATTATGTCAATTCTGCCAAATTCATTTTTACTAGCAAAGATGTTGTTAAAGTTGTTGAGTAACATTTTAAGCTGCATACATTGTAGTGGGTTTAAATTTCTTAAGTTCATCTGTTCCAATTGTTCTGGTTAGAACAAATAACATTTTTCTTATCTGTATATGGTTTGTGATATTATGTCAACATATTCATACAGTTGTAAAAAGTCTGGAATGGAGTTTGGTAGTTGGTTTTCAATTTCAGTGGTTAAATATCCAATGGTGATTCCTTTTGATATCTTAATAATATTTCTTATGTTGTTGTAAATAGGAATTTTGATGTGACTATGGTTTTTGGCAGATATGTGTAGATTAACTAATTCAATCTTTCCAGTTTCACAAAGTGTTATTTCTGCTTTAAAAATCTGAATCTGATCTTTTACTTTTCTTTTTATGGCTAACATATAATGGTTATATGGTGGAATAGAAATTAATTGACAGGTGAAAATAATTTTTTTCTTGTTAATAACTTTTTCCTCTGTTATATTGACTGGTATATTTATTCTAACTATGGATCCAAATCCATTAATCTCTCTTGCTGTTATTCTTAATTTCTCTCTTTTTCCTACTGACACTAATTGAGCTATTTTAATCAAAGACAGAAATATTGTCTGTGCTATTTTTTCATTTGGCTCTATAATATAGGCTTTTTCTGAGTTATTTTGTAGCATTGCAATAATATTTCTTACATATTTTGTGTCAATTATTCCTCCTCTAATATTGATTTCTTTTTTTTGCTAAACTATTCTTTGATGTTAGTTGAACTATTGTTGTTGCTGGAATTCTCAATGCTAATTTTAGATCAATACAGATGTATAAGTGTGGTTTCAATTTTATGGCTTTTTTTCCCAAATATTTCAAATCAAACTCTGTATCTGTATTATGTATGTATTTGTGCATAATATCTTCATTATTATTGATAAACCATTTCAGTTCCTGTTTTTTAGAGAGATCAGAAAGCACAATATATTATTTTGGGTTTGAATTGAAGTCTGAATCATTGTTATTTTCATTGCCATTTTGAATGGAGCTGGAACCATTATTTTTGTTGTCATTATTGTCAGAGTTTGAATCAGAATTAAACTGTGATTCTGATTCTAATACACAGCTGTTAATTGGTTCGTTTTTCTCTAGAATTATGTAGATCATGTGTGGTGGTAGATTGTAGATGAGATCACACTCATTACAATATTTAAAATCACATGGAATCAAACAGTAGTTACATAGTTGTGTGTTTATTTCTTCTAAATATTGCTCTTGTTCTTTTTAAGTGAGTGCCAAATTCTGATAATGTTCATGAAATTCTTCTGGACTGGCTTTAATGTTGAGAAAAGTGTCTGGGTTAGAAATAAGAAAAGTTTTAACTGGTTCTAGTAGATTATTCTTAATCTTTAATATTGCACTGTACAAAGTGCCTTCAACTTTAGTACTTGCCATTTTCCAGATTTTGTCTTCATTATGTGGGTAGCCATCCCAGCATGTTAAAGCATAGTTTTATGCAGTGTTGAAAGATGTTTCACAACTGACCCAGTTGCTAATGAGGATTGTGTATTGGCATGAGGCATTGTATGTTTCTTTTTGACCAAGAATGTTATTCCATATTTCTTCATTAAATAACTGTTTCTTACAAGTAAGACATGGTTTATTGTCTCACTTGTCTTGTTATTTGGAGTACTCATAGTGTTCCCAGTGGCATAGTTTATAATAGTAGTGGGTGTATGTCTAATAGTCTTTATTAGGTGCAATCTATGCTCCCATAGAGGACAGCTTTTTTTTGCAGTCTTTGTATTTAAGTGGTATGTGGAATGGCTCTTCTATGAATTCATATAAATATGATTTTTTCCAGCCACTAGTTATCTCCTTTGTGGCCATGGTTTCTTCAGATTCATTCTCTTTTTTTTCTTTTCTTTTGTTGTCCCAAGTTAAAATTGGCAATAGCTTATTGTGATTGTTGTCAGCCCAGAAAACTTGGTAAGCTTTCCAAGTAGGTTTTTTTTTTCTTTTTCAAACTTAATTAGTAATGCTGGCATCATTGTGGGTTTAAAGTGACTGCAAGTGACTGGTATTTGCATGTGCTAGTCATTTTAGCTAAGTTGCAATTCTTAAATGGTTCAATCAAGTATAGTGTTGGTTTTGACCAGCCAGTTATTACCAACTAATGCTTGATATTGCATAGTTTTTATTACTAGAACTTTAATTGATATTATGATGTCATTGACTTTGAAGAAGAAGTCATTAATCTCACTGATTGGAGTTTTTGTCACTTCATTAGTGGTGATTATTCAGGTGTTGGCAGTGCAATCAACTTGGCAACCTAATTGGTTCATAAGTTGTTATGTAATAATACTGTTTGCTAAACTGCTATCTAAAATAAGTTTGATGAAATAGCCATCAACTATGGCATTAGTATATATTGCTGTAATGGGCTTAGTGTCAAGAGCTGCTTCACTTAATAATAGGACTGATGGGGTTTTCTCAAACTCAAAAAAGAATATGGCAGCAAGTGTTTCATCTTCAGTACTGATTGCTAATGGAATATTGCTAGTAAATAGTTGCTGTGATTTGGGTTCTGAGTTGTTAAGTTAGACATCTTCTGGAGTCACTAAGAGACTTAAATAGTTCTGGGAATTCGGGTTTTGAGAATAACTGGTTTTTAAACTCTGCTGTTGTAATCCTAATGATTGATTAAAAGAGCTGAAAATTGGTTGGTAGACAATCATTGTCAATTTCTAGTTTTAAGTGACTCTTGATCTGAGATTTTCTAATGTTATCTGAGCTGAATTTAGTGGCAGTATTGGAATTGTTAGTGTTTAATAAATTATTGGTGGCTGTGGTGGTTGATAAATTATGGGTGATATTAGTTGATAAATTAGAGTTTGATAAATTGGCTGCATTATCTGTGCATAATACAGTTGAGTTTGGTATTGTTTGTGTGTTTAATGACTAACATAATTCTGAGTTGAAAATTAGCAATCAGAATTTTATACTAATTTCTAATCATTGGTTGTTTATCTTTTTGTGACATTCAAGTTGCAAATGTCTTTATTTATTACAATAGTAGTAGATATGCATTTTTTGCTGCCATAATAGTCATGCTGATGCTGAACACAACTAATTCTGGTGCTAATTGATAGTTCTGAAATTGTTGCAATATTGAGGCAGTTGATATACTGCTTAATTGTTGTTAGCTAAGTACCTCTCTAGTTTCTGATTAATTGAATCACTGAATTGTTTAAATTTGGAATCCAATTTAGATGATTCATTCATTACTAGATTTATGGCTTGGATGTGATTGGCTTCTAATTTAGCTGCTTCAAAATCTCAGACATAGGTGACTGCTACTTGAAAATCTGTTGAGTGTAATGGATGTACATGTTGGAAGATGCTACTGTACAGACTTCTGATGAATTGATTTAAGATTTGCAGTATAGTAAAATAATCAGTTTGTATTGCCTAAATTTGGCATAGATTCCTGTGAAAGCATTCCAAGTAAGTGGTGACTGCTTCAGCATCTCTTTGTTTAATTGTGGTAAATGTATTAGCTAAGCAGTTGATGTTATTATTATTGCTAAAGTATTGCAGGAACTCAAGCTTAAATACATTGAAGTTTTGGAATTTGTTGACTAAGCTTTAATATCATGAGTTGGCAGTATTCTGAAGAAAGTATAAAATGGCTTGCATGGCTTTGGCATCATTTTATTTATTGGCTGTAATGGCTTTTTTGACATCATTTAACTACATTTGAGCATCATTCTCTTTACCAGTAAACTTTTCAATTTTTGCGATTGAAGCATATACCATTGGAGCTATGAGTAGCAGTTGTTGTGGTTGTTGCAGTGGTTGAAGTGGCTGTTGTGGTTGTTGCTGAGATAGTACTTGTGACTGTTGAATTAGTTTAACAATTAGTTTAACTAATGGCTAATTAATTATAATTACTAGAGGTAAGTGTTGCTGATTAATAATATTGGGATTTAGATTGTTCTAATTTTGCTGAGTTTGATTGAGTGGAGTTTGCTTTTCCAGGTTTTTTGGGATCAGGTTTTAATAATTAAATTTCTAATCCTTGTTTTTTTTTCTTTTAATTCCATTACTTTTCAAGAACTTGTGATTTTGAAATCTGGTTGAGATAGTAGTAATCAAAATCTTGATGGCATCAGTGATCACAATTTGAATCCTTTAAAATAATTGCCATAGGTTCTTAATAATTCTGCTTTCTTTTGTTTACTTTAAAATAGAAGTTGGACTAATAATAGTTTTGTGTTTAAGGTAGATGTACCTGGTAATAAAATGTTGATGACACTTCCAAGTATATAGTAATATAATGGATTGGTTGGTGATTAAAGTCTTGTTTTCTTTCAAGTAGATGATTGTATTCTTTGAGGTATTATTGTTGGTGTTTGTAGTTTACTTTTGTCTTTGTTGGCATAGGTAATTGGATATCTTTGTTGAATGTAAATTTCAATTTTTTTATTGATTTCAGTGAGAATTATTGTGAAATTATAATTTGCTGATAGGCTGGTATTTTAGATTAGTTTATTGTAAAAATTTCCTCTTGCTAAATCAGTTTCTATTGGTATTCTTAACAAATATGAGATTTTTTCATTAATGTAGAAATTGAAGGCTAATTCTGCTAATAGATGATTGTTAATTAATCCTAAGTGTTGACAATAATGCTGAAATAAAAATTTGGCAAATTCTAAATAGTTTGTTCTTATTTTTTCTAATTCTGCCACTTTTGAATGGTTGTGTATTAGTGCTAGTTCTCTATAGGATTATACCTTATAAGGAGCACCAAATGTTACAGGTGATTATTTGGGGTCTTAAATCAAATAACAAATCCGTAACTTGGTGCTCAATTGATATAATAATGTTGGTATCTAAAGGTTTAGATTGTTTGAAAGTTTAGGTTGAGTTCTTTGTATAATAGACAGAAATTCAATAGTATTTCAGTAGTCTCTTGGAATTGCAATTCCATTAAATTTTTTTCTTAGTATGATGACTGGTAATCTGGCAAAAATGCTTTTCTGGTAAGCTATTCTCAAATTCTCAAATTCTATACCCTTTCTTTGAGGTCTTTTACCAGGCTATTCTTAATGTCAATTATTCCACTTTAATTTTTAATTAATTAGTAAACAACAAAAAATAATGACAAAAAAGAAAGAAAATAAAAAAAAATAAAAAAATAAGCCAAGACAATGAATATTAGTATTCTGTCAATAGCTATGATCAAGAGCTATTGTTCCAGTTTGGTTAAGTATTGGCAGATATCAACATAAAGTGTTAATAGTAGAATGTGGATTGAGATAGCAAATAATTATTTATTGATATTTGTGAATTAGAAAGTTGCTTAGATGAAATCTAAACTGAGAGATCTGTTTTTTCTATTTCTAATACTACCACTATATATGCATAATTGAAATTTCTCAATTTTTCAATTCTTTACACCAGAAATTTTGGAATTTTTGGAATCCTGCAATTTCTTTGAGAGAAATCCTGCAATTTTTTTAAGAGAAATTCTGAAATTTCTGGAATCCTGTAATTCCTTTAAGAGGAATCCTGGAATTTCATATTTACTATGGCTACTTTTGATTGGTTAATTTATATGCTAATATACTTCCTATATTCTAAGAGTAACAATATTTAATACAACAATATTGCAACAAATAAAACAATTTATGAGAAAAAACAATCTATTTACACAAGCATAAGCAATATACTGATTATAAACAAAATTCCAAGACCATCTAAAAATATTGCCATAGCCAATAATAAACACAATAATTATTAATCAATTGGGAAAAATCATCAATGCTTAATTCAAAAAATTACAAACCAAGATTGTCCAAGTAATTTTAGAGAAAAATTTAATAAAATTAATCCAAGAAGAAGATTTAGGAAAGCTAAAAGATTTAAAAGATTTTAATAAAGCTTAATATTAAAAGAAAAAAATAATGTTACTCATAGAAATAGAAATTATAATAAATAAAAAAATAACCAATAAAAAAAAGCATAGTAAAAAAAAGAATTTCAAAATTTTTCTTAAGAAATTACAAGATTCCAGAATTCCAAAATTCCAAAATTCTTTTCAAAAAAATTAAAAAATTTTAAATAATCTTATATAATACAAATTATATATATATAACAAAAATATTAAAAGCAAAAAAAAAAAAGTAGCAAACAAAACAGTAGTTAGCAATAAATATTTATTTAATATCTCTTTTTTTAAAAGATAGTTTTCTATAACTTGAAGTGAAATTATATCTATATTAATAAAAATATTTATTACTATCTAATTTATGTTTTATTGCTTAATTAAAAAAATTAATCACTTTTATACTATTAATAATTTATATTGATAGAATTTGATACTTAACCATATTAAACCAATAGTTCTTAATTATGACTATTGACAGAATATTAATTTTTTATTTTTTATTTTATTTTTTTTTATTTTTTTTATTTTTTTTATTTTTTTTATTTTGTTTTGTTTATTATTTATTAATTAATTAAAGTAATTAATATCAAGAATAATTTGGTAAAAAACCTATGAAACAATAGTACAAAAACTTAAAGATAGTTTACTAAAAGAATATAATTATCAAAATAAATTAGTCACTATATTAAAGACAAAAATTAAGAAAAAACTATTAATTGAATTTCTGTTTATTATACAAAAAACTCAATTAAAATCTTTAAATTCCAAGAAAAACCTTTAAAATTTATTATTATTAACAATTATTGAGTACTAAATTATGAGTTTATTATTTGTTTTAACATCTTAAATAATTATCTATAATAATAAAAGACAAATTTCAGTTTTTCATCAAATTCAAAACCAATTACAACACAATAAATTCTATTACTAGTGTTAAATAATCAATTAATAATACAAGTTTTTTTATTAGCTCTTTTTAATAAATTACCAATATTATAAGCAGTTGTTCTTATAGAAAAAGTAAACAAAAGTATCTTAAATTAATCTTTAGATATTTAAATATTATAATCTTCTACAGCTTTTGCCATATATATTGAATTTTTTCTAATTAAAAATAACTATTTTGATGTTAACAGATTAATCTAACTTAATTTGACAAATTTTATTATAGTCTTTTGTTATAGCCTAATTAGTTGTAAATAAATCAATACAATTTAATCAAACTTAAAAACTGTGATAACAATCATTTTTTTTGGCATATTCATAAAAATTTTCTTAATTATTATAGCTTGATTTAATTTAATTTCTTGTTTTTTAATATTATTTTTTATAATAATTCTCTTTTTTTGAGCCAATAATACAGTTTTATTCATATTTTTCTTTAATGTAAATGTTAATCTAATAATTTTTTTAAATTTTAAAGAAGTAGTGGCTCTTCTTTCCAAATTTATTGATTAATAAAAATAATTTTTTAATTGCTTGAGTTTTGGCTGTTGCTAATTTATCTTCTACTACTATAAAATTAATATTTAAAGCAAAAAATTTTTTAATGATTATCTTCACTTGAATTTTAATGATTTTAAAATTAATTTATCTTTTATCTAAAGATATATTAAAGAAAAATGAAAGAAGTTCAATCTTTTCATTCATGTTAAAGTTGAATAAACCAAGAAAGGTATTATAAATCACATTAGTACTTGTTCTATTGACTTTAAAAGTAATTGCAATTAAGTCTAAAAGAGACTTATTATCAATATCTTTTATAATATATATTTTTATTACTACTAAACTTATTGTTCAAATCTGAATACATATTACTAAGACCTAACTTAACTAATAATATGTTTTTTTATTACTTGAGTATTTAATATTATCAAGAATAATTTTTTTTTCTGAGCAAAAAAGTTATCAATTGGATCATAAAAAGTTTTTTTGGGCATTTTTTTTAGATATGTTGTCATCTAAAGCAGTTTCCAAATTTATAATAAAAAAATTATTGGATTAAAAAATATTGACAGTAAACAACAAAAAAAATAAAAAACTTCTTATTCAAAAATATGCTTTTAAAAATTTTGAGATATAAAAAAAAAAGAAGTTTTTTATTAAATTTAAATTTTTTAAATTGTTTTTATTTTTATTTAATAAATAAATAAATTAAAAAACTTTATATAATAAATATATTTTTTTATTAAATTACTTTTTTTAATAGCTTTATTAAAAATTATGTTTTTGTTTAAAAATATTATTTTATTATTATTGTTATTAAATATTATGAGTATAATTTAACTATTATTTAAAATAATATAATAAAAAAAGCTTTAAATTAAATACAGTTTATATTAAAATATATTATGTTTTTTTTGTATTTAAAATTAATAATATTCCAAAAAAAAATATTATTTTTTACTGTTATTATTGTTTATTATATTATTAAGTAATTTTAATAATATAATATAATAATTTTTTAAATAAATAAATTTTAAATTTTAAATTTAAATAATATAAAATTGTAAAAAAATGAAATTTAGTTAAAATTTATAAAAAATATTTTAAGCAAAAACTTTGATGAATTTTTTATTTTTAATAATACAATTTTATAATATTGTTAAATTAATAATTTTAAATAATTATTATTAAGTAAAATTATATTTTATAATATGAAAAACTATATAAAAAAACTTATTTATTTTCGAATTTACTTTTTAACATAAATATTAATAAAAAAAAATTGAATTTTATAATTAATAAAGCTTTTAAATAATTATATTTTTAAAGTTTATGAACTAGTTTATTTAAATATTTATTTATTTATAAGCTATATTATAACTTTGACTATACTAAAAAAGACAATTTGTTTTAATTAAAAATAGGATTTCAATAAGTTATAATTATTTGATTAATTAATATGACTAATCATGATTAATATATGTTGAAGTATCATCGATTTGTTTGATCGGCAAAATTAATTGTGACCTAATACCGGAAAAAGTCATTGATTTTGAAAATGAACACACAAATTAGATGTTTCCATACTTTTCATTGACCTTTCAAACTTAGTATAATTTGTTTAGATGTCAAGAAGCCTTAAAACCTTTGACAGTGACCGTAAAAGACCTCCCCAACAGCCGCCAAATTGTTTTTGTGATAAAATAGCATCTCCCGCTTATTCGGAGGAATTTGGTTTGTTGTATGAATGCCACTATCTTCACGATAATCCATGGCTAAGTCAATCATCGGAAAACATTGCTGAAAAAGGGGAAAATAGCAATAATTGCACTCGTAAGACGGTAAAAGATCTCTCTAAATTTATTCTTTTGGTTCAACTTTTACGTCTAACACTGGGTTGTGTTAATCAATTATCAAGAATGACTCGGAGAATGGATCCTCTTCCTCTGTTAAGCCCAATAATAAAGAAAGCAAACATGCCATTTGTGGCTTTCACATACATAAAGATACTTGGGATAGTTTTTTTAACATGCGTCATAAAGATCCTCATCATTCAGAACTCGATGTCTGTCCTTACTTCAACTTTACATTTTGTGCATATTTTCAACTACAAAATAACTTCCCAAAATATCACCCGCCACCACCAAAATGTTTTTGTGGCCTCCTTGTAAAAATGCGTACCACCATGGGTGCTATTCCTGGCCGCCTCCAGTTCACATGTCCTAATTACCAAATTAATGGGGCAAGACCAAAATGCACGTGGCATCTTTGGGCCCAAGAAGTTCCTTTCGAAAGGCCAGCTGGCTGTATACATCCACTTAAAAATATGAATGAAAAATTATTACTTGAACCTAAGCCGGATGGTTCTGATGACGAAAGTCTCTCAGAAAAGAAAACTTCTGATTCTGAGATGTGTGATTCTGATAGGGCAGACCACTTTCCAATAAAAAATAATTATGTGAGCGGATCAAGGTCTTCGTCAATATCCACAAACCATGAAACAGAGCCAAAAAGCTCTACATTCAACCCCATCGAAAATAATTCCAAATATAATACTCAAGATTGTGGTCAAGAGGGAGAATATAGCTTTCCTTATGATGGGGATATTCAAAGAAAACATTATAATAACCGAAGAATATCCATAGATAATACTAGAGATCGAGACAATGGGAGGTATCGGTTCAATGGTGATGATCATTCTAAGAATTCGGAAAGATATCATTCATACTCTTCGAAAACATTAAGCCATTCAGATAAAACTATATCAAGAATGGCTGGTCGAGGAGATTCTTCGTCATATTACTATGCACAAAATCAGCATTTGGATCAAAATGCTACATCATATAATCAAAATGGAGTGAAATCTAGAAATGTACCATTCTCAAGCAGAGGGCCAAATGCTTTTAGATCTCGAGATCATTCTAGGAGTTACAATGATACTCGAAAAGAATTTGGGTTAATAAATGAAAATGATCGGTACCCCTATCAAAAAAAAAGTTGGACTAAGGAAAATTTCAGAAACGATGCTACACCTGACTTTAAAGTTCCATATGGTTATTGTAAAACAGAACTTTGGGATGGCACTAGTGTAGTAACAAAAAAAACTCCGACTGAAATGAATTCAGAAAAGTGGACAAAGTTAAAGTGGGAACAATTAATATCAAACCCAGAGACGAAAATGGACATGAACAATAAACAGAGCTCCTTTTCAGAGTTAATAGAAGACGAACGAAGTTTTAATCTCGATTCTCAAGCAAATCAAAACAGTTCTCTCTTTAACACTGTAGAGAATGATCGGAGCTTTTCTCGTGAATATAATCAAAAAAATCCAAGTACATCTAAGACTACAAGAAGCAACCGGGATATTGTGGAATCAGGAAAGCTTATCGATTTCAAAGAGAATAGGCCGAATACAACTCCAAATGGAAATGAAAGAGAACAATTTCAGTCTTCTCTAAAGACTAATAAACGATTTTTTCTACCTTCAGATAGCTCGCTGGGGGATGGTTATGAAAAGGATATCATAGAAGATTCACTCTTCCTGGATGATCTCTCTAACTCTTCTTCAACTAGTTGCAAAAAAACAATCCCAAAAGATGGGAAGTCCCGTCCGCGAATTATTGTACGAATTCCTCCTGTTGAGGGTTCTTGTGTTTCAATTTTCAACACATTTTCACAAACACGGCCAACTTCTATATCCCGAATACCTCAATCTATCACTGTCGACAAAATTGAACAATTTACAGCCGAGAATGAGAAACTTCTTCATAAAAACAAGGAGCTGGAATCAGAGAATAAAATTCTCCAAAAAAAATTTGACAATTTGATTCGTCACGAAGAACAAACATGCCGTGAGAATAAAGATCTGAAACGATATAATAGTCGGATAATGAGCGAAAGAGAATCTGAGCAGAAGCTTCGGCAATCTTGTCAAAAGAAAAATATCGAACTCGAAACTTCTATTTTGGATCTCAACCGTAAGGTTGATGTTTTGAATGTTCAACTTGGAAAGGAGAGGGAAGAAAAGTTGATTACAAATGTTAAATGTCGAGTCTGTTTTGAAGAGACAATCACTCACGCAATCTCCCCATGCTTCCATTTGGTCATGTGTGAAAAGTGTGTTCAAGTGGTTGATAAATGTTGCGTATGTAGGGAGCCCAAGGAAGGGATTGTTCGTATTTACTTTGGATAATTTAAACTCGGGGAATTATAAATATTTGTGGCGAAATGATTGGATCCGCGATAAGGTATTAAGGCAGATTATGGATGAGGTCAAAGGTACGCTGAAAAAATGTATTGTAGATACGGACTCGAATCTAAACAGCCCCTTTGAACATTTTCTCATCACCTTAATTTTAAAAAATTTTTATTAACCTTCCGGTTTTTAACCATCGTAAAACCACTTAAATTTATGAGTGAATTAATCATTTCAATAGATCATATGGCAGGACTTGTTTCTAATTCTTTTACTTTATATCTTTCTCTTGTGCGAGTTGCAGAGTCAAAAATCAAGTATTTTTTATTATTTACAACTTATCATCTACATTCAAATGAACATCTTTAAAAAAAACTACTATTGATCGCAATTCACTTTAATTAGCAGCTTTCTTTACCTTTGATGGCTGATGTCGAAGAAAATGTTAGTATGCTCGTTAATTATCCCTTTTTACTAGTAAAACAAACCTCTATTAATGGTTCTTTACAAGTATCGAATTTAGGATACTAGTGTTGACGCCGATATTTTTAAAATGCCAGGAAACGGCTCTTAGATTCGTGTGAAATTTGGGGAGTGAAATTACAATAATTCCCTTGGTCTGTTCTGTGAATGAATGTTTTTTCTTGTTTTTGAAAATCTTCCAAGAACTCGAAAATCAAAATTGACGAATGACAAAAACAACTTATGTAAAAACTTAGTGCAGAAATTCTTTCTAACACTTCGGTTTGTACCATCAAAGTGTTATATGTTGGTCCTAGAAAAATTATTAAAATACATTTTACTTTTCAGTGTCATAATGATCAATGTAAATTGACAATTATAAATAAATTTACTATTATTATTATTATTATTATTATTATTATTATCAAGAGGTGTGATCCAGCTGCTATTTAAATACGTTCAACATATACATGTTCCATATTTAAGAGTGATCAGCCACCATAATAATAAAAATGTGGTTTATAATTTAACTTTAAATAATTAATTAGTCAAAATTAATAATAAAACATAATGTAAAATAATATTTTAAATAATAAATTTAAATTTTATCAAGTTATAAAACATTTAAAAATATTTTTATATATTAAGTTTTATGTTATAATTAAAATTAAAATAATTAAAATTTTAAATTGTTAAACTTAAATTTCAAAGTTTTTTAATCATATTATTTTTTGATGGTTTAAAATCTCTTCCATAAAATAAATTAACCACCTAAAAAAATTCCTTTCATTTTTATTTATTTTTATTGAATTTTTCTGTTAAATAAGATTTTCGAAATACATTCAAGAAAACAGAAAAAGAGTAACAAAAACCAATATAAGAACTTTGATTCAAGTTTCAGACTTTAAATTCTTCCAGGGCTCCAAAAAAAATTGGTATGAAACTTTTTTAGCTCTAGAATCGGGAAAAAATTGTAACATTAAGGCGCTGTGTGAGCCTGTGAAGTCGTAAATAATGGCGGCTTTTTGATTTTGCGTACCAGTTCTTTTACCAATTATGGTTAAGAAATGACAATATTTATATGATGGTGTATCAACATTTCATTTTACTTTTTTGTTACAAGAAAAATTTCCTTTGTCAAACCGCCGATAGTTTTAAAGCTGCCGTGGAAGGCTTGAAACATGGATCATTGGTAAATTATTCTTATCTTTGAACAGACACTAATGCATCTTTTGACTATGATCATAAATAAAAAAGTTAGTCACTTTTTTCCCACTTTAAAAACCAAAAAAAGCCTAATGCCATTTTTTTAAACCTTTCCCAAAAGTTGAAAAGCCGAGCCTAAAAAGTTACCATTATGTGACAATTTTGAAAAGAAGCCACAAAGAAATGAAAAATACTATTACAGTAAAAAATCTAAATTCTATGTGTACCATGAATTTATTTATAGGATTGGTGGGCATTTTTTCGTGGGCAAAACTCCTTTCCCAAAAGAAAATTTTTGTGCATCATTCGTTTGGGCATTGGGCAATTTGTAACGCGGAAAATTGTTATATTATTATCTCTATCAAAAAGTAATAATATGAAATATTGTGTCTGTCCAGTTAAAAATGTCATTTCAACGTGCCAAAGTTATTTGGCACTTGAAAGTTTTACCTAAAAAAAAAGAATCAAGTGTTACTTTAAAACAAGGTAAACGTGTCTTTTCAACTATTATTATTGCTACCACTCACATGTACTAAAAATAAGAAAATCATATCTTTGCTTACCTTTGCTACTGGTTCTGCTGTGGAGCTTATGCAATAAACCTTTTAACATACTTCTCGTACTTCTTGAACTCATTATCTCGCTGCTTGATATACTAGGATGTTTTTTTTGGGTCTACTTAAAAGAATTTTTAATATTCATTATTCAAAAAAGTGAAAATTATTGAAATAAACCTATATTGATACTACATTAGTTTCATTAGTCTCTCCTATGCATCAACCAGAAAATTAATGTTATGCAACCGCAGTTTTTGCACTTTTTGTAACTTGAAGGAAATATAAACTCCCAAATTTTAAGTACCTTAACACAAAGATGCCAGATTTAGAATTTTAGGACACTACCATAAAGTTCGCATCAATTGTCCTACTCCCTGCAATTTTGTTTGCACGACCCACCAAAACCCAAAGGTAAAGTAAAGTCAAAGTGCCCAACTTCCCCTTGCACGGCCGTCTTTTGCTTCCCGCCCACTCAAGACTACCTAAGAATATCAAAAAAAAGGTTTGTGTCGCAACTTTCTCTTAACTTTGACCTAAAATCATTTCTCAATCGCTCAAAAATTAATATTCTTTTAGTTTGAGTTTATTGAGTTTGACTTTAGTCTTCTTTCTTAGTCTATATTAGTTGTTGTCTTTTAGTTGATTTTTTTTTTGGGCTTTCAACTTCTAGCACATCTAACAAAACACTCACTTAGGGGCTCGCAATTTTCCAACTGTCACACTCCTTAGTCCTCTTTTAACAAAACTAAAAAAAAAAGCTCAAATCTCCCACTCCGTAATTCCGTGCCGAAGTCTCGGTTATGATAAGTTCTCGATAATATTGTTGCCAGTCAAAGTGAACTTAACCCCTTCTCGCCCAACTTTTCTCGGCAACAAATATCGAGCAACAAACACTTTTCGAGTTGCCCATCATATTTGCCGTCCATTCTTATATCATTACCATTGCCCTTATCCCACAATTCACCCTCCCATCTCTTCCGTCCTTTGCATCGCGACGGCAAACGGCGCTCTTCTTACTCCTTTCGTCACTGGCTGTAACATAACTTGCCTACTTTGGTTAGCTTTTATAACGTTGTTTTTTACTCTTTTTGCTATTAAGCAGTTTTCACCTTTAATTCTATTTATATCCATTTTACCTTTCAACTTTTGTCCTAAAACGTCTCATATCATTCTTGTGGAATTGCTCCTTTCACTATTACTTCGTCTACAACCACCATAAGATCAAAAAAAATTTGACTTCAATTTTTTTCTTGAAAAATAATAAGAAAAAGACATGAGTCATTCAAATTCACCCATTACGCAAGTTAGTCCTGAACGTGACCAAAGTGCAATATCAAATCCAATAACACAGTTACCGGAAGATAAACCAAAATTCTCCAATCAAAAGTTAGAAGGTGAGGTTTCATAATTTATTGTTTTATTTATTCATCATAATTTCTTTTCATAATTTTTTTTGTGACTGTTCATTTGAATGTATCTTTGGTGGTGAAGGGGAACGAGTTCGAAAAAAGGAGGGTTCGAGAAAACGAAGGTCTACTGCAGGACTTTTAAAAAAATACGCCGCTTATCCATTTATCCGATATTTCTGTTGTCGACGATCTAGATGTAGCGTTCTTTTCGTTTTATACTCTCTTTTGCCTTAGTTTCAAAACCGTTTTATCTATTTAAAAATGTTATTTTGTATCACGCACCCTTTCGTTTAATCATGTATTCCCTTAAATTTTTTATCGTAGATCCTGCTCCTCACAAAAATGTCTCAATCATCTCCACGAGTGATTCTAATACTTTAACACCAAATGCAGCACCAACCACCCCAGCTAAACCAAAGTCTGAAGTACCTTCAGGAGTAACTCAGCGTCCACCTCCAAAATCCTTTTTTTCAATGTTTTTCTGTTGTGCATGGGGTAATAGTGCCGCTATTGAAAGTGGGACCGAAATTGCACCAACCATCACAAATCCTCCCAAAGACACTCCTGATACTTTCAGTAGAACACAACAGACAATAACGGAGAAGGATGAAGAAAAACAGGAAGAGGTGGAACCGATGGAACCAGTAGAACCCTCAATCACCCCAATTGAACCAGAGGAAATTGTTGAGGTTCATCTTAATTTTCTTTCCTAATTTTTTCTTGGAATTTGTACACCTTTTGAAGGGTTTCTTTTCTGTTTTGTGATAGTCATTTTCCTCAAATAATACCCTGTCAGAATTCTTGTTTGTAGGATTTAAATTGGATTCTTTGATATAAATCTTTAACATTTCTCTTCATTATCTAACTCTTTTAAGATTGAGCGTAAATGGTTACTTGAAGCAATAGCCCCGGAACATACAGGGAGAAAGTGTTTAGTATTAGATTTAGATGAGACATTAGTCCATAGTTCATTCAAGGTAAGAAATCCTCCTAATATTGATTTTTCTATTTACATCCTAGAAGTTATTACTTTCCATTTTACGTATTCTTTGTTTTGTTTGTTTTTTTGAAACAGCAAATTCTTCAGGCTGATTTTGTGGTCCCGGTGGAAATAGAAAACCAAATACACAATGTCTATGTGATAAAAAGACCAGGTGTTGATCAATTTTTGAGGAAAATGGGCGAAATTTATGAAATTGTCGTCTTCACCGCCAGTTTATCAAAGGTAACTCTATTGTGATCCATAAATTTTACTTTTTATATCAAACAAACCCAACATTCACACTCTCGGAAATTTTTTAATTGCTAAAATTTAGTACGCAGATCCCGTACTTGATATGCTAGATCAACATCGGGTTGTAAAGCATCGACTTTTTAGGGAGTCATGTTACAATCACAAAGGAAATTATGTAAAGGTGAGAGGGTATACAGGATATGGATTCAATAATATTCAAAATATGTTATTTATTTTCAAAAATATTATGAAACCTCATTAAATTCAATTGGTTACGTCAGGATTTGTCACAACTTGGAAGAGAACTCAGAGACACCATAATCATCGATAATTCTCCTGCAAGTTATATATTTCATCCGACAAATGCTGTGCCAATATCCTCCTGGTTTAATGATCCGCATGACACAGAATTGTTGGATCTTATACCTTTCTTGGAAGATCTCACGACCGTGGACAATGTGATGATGGTATTGGATTGTTCTAATGAGGCTCAATAAATGTGAAGGGTGGGCTGGCAGAAAAATTGGCGATGTTATTTAACTCTGGGCTGGAAAAAACACTTATGGCTGCTTTCATATCACGCTGGGGATTGCTGTAAAAAGAGAAATTCTTTTTTTACATATTTTGGGACCCTGAAATATGATGGCAGCTCCTGAAAAGATAGTCTCTGTTCCTTGGATATATTTCAATCCAATTTTGGCGCGGAATCGGGCAACTTTGGGCTTTTCAAGTCTTTGTCAAAAATCTCACAAAATGAACAGTCTCGCATACAAATTCACACATACACACACACACATACACACGCACACACACATTACACACGCAAACATACAAACTAGTTAAAAAAGAGACATTGTCATTTTTTATTATATACCTTTCCCTATGGCGCGTGGGATGTATAATATTTACTTAAAACCTTTACGTTACTGGGTGGGTGCTTTTAACTACACTGGGCAATTGTCTCTTTTTTCTCTAATATTACTATTATTATTTCTACCACTACACTACTACTACTACTACTACTACTACTACTACTACTACTACTACTACTACTACTACTATTACTAAACTACATATTGTTCACTTAGAATATTAAGGAGGGGAAATTAGGATTTTGGATCGGCACCGCGGGGCGAGTATGCCGATCTTGTATTTTTTGACTTTTTCTCTCGTCAATATCCCTTTATAAATATTTTTGTTTTTTGTTTCTTTCTCTTAGTATTATAGTTCACTCTGCCTTTATATCAACCAGTCATCATCATCATATTTCTGTTCCGCGGTTATTTCCTCCTCTTTTTTTATTTTTCTCTTTCCTAATATATAAATGCTCAGTTTCTACCTTTATACACCTTTTTTTTGTTTTCTTCCCTAATAATCTATTGTAGATTTGTTATTAAACTTTTCCCTTTTTTAGTTCAAGTTAATTTTTTTAAAAAAAAGAAAAAGAATATCATCACGTTTTCTTTTCATCATCCTCATCATCCGTCGTTAATTAATCGTGTCATATGCAGGCATGATTTTCCAAGTTCATGATTAACATTGTTGTGTCATGTGTACTTTTCTAGTTTCGTTAGAGAAGCCGTCCATCTATAATAGGATTATATACTTTTCGCCTGGAAATTCGCCCCCCCAAGCCTTATTTTTGCCAATGGTTTAACCATGGCAGGTACTTGGTAAGTTTTCTTGTCAGAATTATATGATTCAGTTGCGAAAGATTGGGGTGATCCCAGCTACAATGAGAATTTTTTTGAGAATGTGGTGTTATAATACAATATATGTATAGAAATTTGTCGTTCGACCTTGCTTTGTTGATGGGATCATTTATTGATCGACATCTTGATTATTTCCAGTCCAAAAAGAATAAGTGATCTCCCTGAATATACAAATTCGTTTCAGATACTAATATTTGTGTATTGTTGACAATCGGGATTTTCATACAGGAAGTGTGTTAAAAAGTTTTATATTTTGTAGAAATCAAAAAAGTAGATATTTTTAATAATCTGTTATGATCAAAGTGCTATAAACTTATCATTTATTTCAAATAACAATATACATATTTATAATATGGGGCGTGCTGCAACAAAACCAGTTTAACAATAAAACAATAACAAAATAAAAATTAATATTCTATCAATAACCATAATTAAAAGCTATTGGTTTAGTATAATAAATTTGATGAATTTAAGTCTTTGACATCTGTTGTGTTAATAATAATATGATTAAGATAAGTATTTTAACAATAATAATTTGAATAATAGCTTAATTTTTAAACTGTTAATTTGCTAGATTTTGATTAAATAATCTTTTTATTATTATTGTCATATATATATTTTTAATAATATAAAATGTTCTAATATTTTTAGTTATTTTCATATTTTTTCTTAGTTATTTTTGGTATTTCTAAAATATTTTTGAAAATTTCAATATTATATTATCTTTTTAATTTTATATATAATTGGCTAATTTACTATATAATAATAATAATAATTTTTTCTATTTTTTATATAAGTAATATTAATATTAATCATAAAAAAAAATTTTTTTTAATTCAATTGTTTTTTTATTTTAGATTTTAGCATAACTTTCAGAATTATAAAGTTTTTTAACAATATGTTTATTTTTTATAATGCTTAAAATTTTGTTATTAATAGGTTATATTTTATTTAATAGTTATTATTTTTGCAATTTATATTTAGAAAATAAACTAATTACCTGCTTAAAATTACAATAATTATTAATAAAAGCTGCAAAAATTTTTTATTTTTTATTTTTAAAATTTTACTTTTTTTAAAATCAAATTTTAATAATAAATTATTTTTTATATAAAATTTTTAAGCATTTTACCATCTTTTTTTCAATTTTAATAAATAAGTAAGTTTTAATAAAAATATTATAATTTTTATATTAATGTAATATTAACTATTATTTTAATTTGTTTTATTTTAATATTTATTATACTTAAATATTATTTATATATAAAAATAAAAAAGTTTATTGGTTTTTAATAATTTATTAAACAATAAATTTTATCGATTTTTTTGATATTATCTTCTTAAATTTTTATATAATATTTAATAATTATTATAATATAAACTTTAATATTAAAACAAAAAAAAACCAAAAAAAAATGTTTTTATTTAGATTAAATAATTAGCTTTTAAATTAGTTTTTTTGTAAAAAAAAACAATTTTTTTTATAAATTATGCATTTTTTTAACATAACAATAATAATTAATTTTTAATAAAAATAAAATAAAATAAAATATTTTTTTTTGAAAAACTATTAATAATATTAAATCAAAATTGTTTGTTGTTTATAATATAAATTAAAACAACAAGTTAATAAATAGCAAAAAAAAGTTATTAAAAAAAATATTAATATTAAAAAAAAAATTTTTTAAGATATTATTAATATTAAATTATTGTTAAATTTATTGTTATTAAAAACTAATTAATTTTTAATAAGCTAATTTATTTTCAAAGTATTTTTTTATACTTTAAACTATTTATATTATTAAATTTATAATAAAATAGTTACTTTTATGTTAATTACTTTGTGTAATTATTTTGCAATAAAAATCAACTTTTTAATAATTTATAATTATTTTAAAAGTTAATATTTTTACCAAAAATTTTAAATGTAAACTATTTAATAATATAAAAATATAAAAATATAAAAAAAGAAATTGTCTTTGGTTTAAGTTTGGAATTAATTAAATAATTATTAAAATTAATAGTTAATTAATTTTAAATATTAATTAAAATTTTGTGAATTTTAAAAAAAGTTTGGTTTTTAAAATATATTTTTACTAATTAATTTATTGTAACTAATTAATTATTTTAAATTAAGCTAAAATAATTTTAAACTAAAATATATTTTTTTAAAAAAAAAGCTTTTTTTTGATACAACTTATTATAATATTATTTTATAATTTTGTATTTTTTTTGTTAATATTTTGATAAACTAAAAATATATTTTGGTAAATTACAAATTATTTTTATAAATTATTAATTATTTTATTAAACTATTAAATATTTTATTAAATTTCTAAATATTTTAATGAATTTTTAAATGTTATATAATTTAAAATATTACATAATCTAATTATTATATTTAATTATACTTTTATATTATACAAATTAAATTATTAATTCATAGTAAGATTTTGGCTAAGACTTCTGTCCATTGGTCAGCTTTGGCTGGCGGTTCCCCTGCTTCTGCCGTGTTGTGAGTTTTGTCTCAATGTTCCATTGATGTTGGATTGTACACTTTGGTTTGTAAAAAGTTTGTGCTGAGGGAGTGGTATGAGGAAGCTTGCAGTATTTTTAAGGATAAAAAGGTGGCAGCTACTCAGATTGTTGATTATGTCAGGTTTGTGGTTAAGTTACATCGTGCTAAAGTGTGATTGGCTAGGGCCAGCCACTGGGTAGTGATAGAGAAGGCTGGTCTGGTTTGTAACGGTAGTGTTGTTTCTGGGTTCTCTTATGGTGTGTCTTTAGTTTTGTTTGATGGTGTTGTAAGATTGCTTGGTGTGGCCAATTTTTTTGCTGTTAGCTTTGGTCGTCGTAAGCCTTGTTGTTTCTTTTCTGGTCTGGGTGGCAGTGTGTAAGTTATTATAGGTGTGTAGTGTTGCCTTGTCTGGCCTGAGTAGCTAGCCACATGTAGAAAGCATGTGAGTCGCGTTTAGTTTAAGCCTCTTAGTTTGGTTCTGTGTACTAGATAGCGATTAGGCTACACTTGTTAAATGTGAAATAAAAAAAAATAATAATTATTAATTAGATAATAATATTTAATAATTTAATAATTTAATAAATTAATAAGTAATAAATTAAAATAATAATATATGTTAATTAATAACTTAAATTTTTACTAATAATAATAAAAAATTTTTTTACTAAATATTAAAATTTTAATTTAATTTAAACTTAATTCAAAAATAAATATTAATCAAATTATGTCTTAAAATTTCGAAAAAATAATGGTTTTTTTAAAATTATCTATTTAGTAAAAAATTTTCTTGATATATTTGAGCTTTTTACTTAATGTTTTTTTAATAATTACAATAAAATTAAATCAGAACTTTTTGTCTTCTTAATTTTATGACCATGACCAGAGCAAAGAGTAAAAAAGCTGTACCTGATATCTAATAAAATTTCAACCAAAAAAGCTCTCTTTGTTGTAGAAACAACTAGGCAAAATGTTTTAGAAGTCTTTTCTTTACTTAGTAATCATGTTAAGCTGCTTTTGGTAGTCACTGAAGCAACTTCTTTATCTTTGGCTGGTTTTTCACCAGTCAAAGTTCTCTCTAAAAGACACACTTGGGTTAATCCCAGTGTTGCTTCTACTTTTACTAAGAGCCCAAAAATATTTAATAATAGACCAGTGTTACTCATAGAAATATAGGAAATATATGAGCATAATTATTAGCCAATCAGAAGTAAGCATAGTAAATAGAGAATTCCAGGTTTCCTTTTAGGATTCTCTGACGAGGAATTGTAGGATTCCAGAATTCCAGGATTCCTCTCAAAGGAATCGCAGGATTCTAGGAATTCTAGGATTCCTGTCATGAAGAATCGAGGAATTGAGAAATCTCAATTATGTATATATAGCAGTAGTGTTAGAAACAGAAAAGACAGAATTGATACCACAGAATTCTTAGCCTAGAAACACAATCATCAAATAAATAATTATTTCATATCTCAATCCACTCCCCACTATCAACCCTTCATGTTAATAGTAATTGATACTTAACCATGCTGGAACAATAGCTCTTGATCACAGCTATTGACGGGATACTAATTTACAAATCACCTTGGCTTATTTCTTTTCTTTCTTTATTTTCTTTTTATTTCTTTTTTTTTATTTTATTGTGATTTGTTGTTGTATACTAATTGATTAAAGATTAAAGTGCTGAGTTATTGATGTCAAGGATAGTCTGGTAAAAGACCCAGAAATACAGGTAGGATTTTATATATTATCAGATAGCTTACCAGAAAGGCACAACTGCCAGACTAAATCTGGCCACCACACTGAGAAAGAAATTAGGAAAACTTTTGGAAAGATACATCTACTATCGATACTATTGAATCTCTGTTCATTATACAAAGGACTCAACCAAAACCTTCAAATACAACACCTTCAGATATTACCAACAACATTATAGCTTTTGAGCACCAAGTTACGGGTTTGTTATTTAATTCAACAGCAGAAATAATCACCTGTAACATTTGGTGCTCCCTGTGAGGTATAATTTTACAGAGAACTAGCACTGACAACACCAAACCAAAAGTGGCAGAATCAGAAAATATAGGAGCAAACCATTTAGGATTCGCAAAATTCTTATTTTAACACTATTGTCAATACTTGGGATTAAACCACAATCATATATCTGCCAAATCAGCCTTCAACTTCTATGTCAATGAAAAGATTTCTTCTTTATTAGGAACACCAGTGAATACTGAATCAGCAAGAGAAACTTTCTATAGGGAGTTAATTCAAAACACCAACCTGTCAACAAATCATAATTTTGGATCCATCATTACAGAAATCAACAAAGAAATTAAACATCACACCCAATAAAGATATCCAATTACTTACACCAGTAAAAGCAAAGGGAAACTACAAACACCAGTAGTAACACCCAAAAAGATACAACCACCCACTTGGAAGAAAACAAAAATTAAATCACCAACCAACCCATCCTACTACTATACACCTGGAAGTGCCATTAACATATCATCAACTGACACGTTTCCATCAACTGCGACATCAGCATTTGGACAATTCCCATTCTAAAGTAAACAAAGGAAAACAGAATTGCTAGGACCATACGGCGAATACTTTGAGAGATTTAATTTGCAATCATCAATCTCATTAGGACTTCGATCACCACTGCCTTCACCAGATTTTGGAATTTCTGATCTGTGGGAAGCAACAGAATCAGAAAAGGAGGAAGAAGAATCAGAGAATCAAGAATTCACTTACCAGCACCCAATCACTGAAAACCCGGAAGTTAAAACCCCGAACATTTAAACTCAGCAACAGTTAGAAAATCCAGAAATCAAAACCCCAAATATTCAAACACCACCAAATCAATGAAATCAAAACCCCGAATTAATTAATCAACAAAACTTACCTCCGGTAATCATCATCAATCAACTGCCAATTAATCCCATAGCTGAACCCATACAGCAGCCACTTCAGCTACCACTCCAACAGCCAGGACAACAACAACTGCTTCAACAACCACCACAACCCCCTAACTTAGATCCAATGGTCTACACACCAATTGCAAAACTTGACAACTTTATGGGTGAAGAGGATGATGCTCAAGTATGGCTGAATGATGTAGAAAAGGCCATCTCAGCCAACGGATGGAATGATGCTAGAGCAATACAAGCCATTCCTTACTTTTTCAAGGATACTGCCAATTCATGGTATCAGAGCTTGGTTAATAAACCACAAGATTTCAATGCTTTCAAAGTGGAATTCCTAAGATACTTCAGCAACAACAATAGCATCAATCGCCTAGTCAATGCATTCACCACCATAAAACAAGAAGAAACTGAAGCAGTCACCACTTACTTGGGATGCTTCTATCAAAACCTATGCCAAATTCAAGCAATTGACGCCAACTATTTCACAGCATCACAGATACTCAATTAGTTCATCCGCAGTCTGCACAGCAGCATCTTACAACATGTACGTCCATTGCATCCAGGTACCCTTTAAGACACAGTTACATGCACCAGAGATTTTGAATCCATGGAGTCCAAGGCTAATCATGCCCAAGCCGTTAATCTAGTAATGAACGGATCATCTGAACTGGATTCCAAATTGGAGAAGATCAGTAAATCAATTAATAAGAGATTGGAAGGATACTTAGCTGACAATTATGCCATCTATCAGCCTCTACAACGACGCAATAATCAAGGAAACTCTAATCATGCTCAAACTCAACCATGTCTATCTGCATCGATCAATCAACAGTGGCAACAGGAAACGCGTATCTGCCACTATTGTGGTAAACAAGGGCATATCCAAATGGACTGTTGCCAGTGTTTAAATAACCAACAATTGGGAAATCAATCTTGAAACCCCAATCACCAGTTCCAAACTCCGAATCATTATTCAAATCAAGATCAAGACCAATATCAAAATAATTACCTGCCAATGACGCAGCAACCAATCTATCAACCACCAGTGTATCAACCTTCAATTTATTAGCTGCAGCCACAAGTAATATATCAACTGCAGCCACAAATCATCTATCAACCCCAACCAATTCAAGCACCACTCCAGAACCCAGCTCAAATGACATCAGGCAACTCTCGATCCAGAGTCACTCAAAACTGGAGATCAGCGATGGTTGTTCACCAACCAATCCCCAGTTCGCTAAACCCACCATCAGAATCACGTACCCGGAATTTGGATACCAGTCACATCCAAAACCCAAATTCCCAACACTATTTAAGTCTTTTGGTTACCTCAGAAAATGCCATATCCAACAACATGGAATTCAATCAGCACGTGCCTACCAACACGATTCCACTGGCAACCATCTCTAGTGACGAATTCCTAGCAGCCATCTTTCCCTTTGAACTCGAAGAAAACACAATGATACCATTATTCAGTGGAGCCACCCTTGAAGAGAAACCTATAACAGCAATGTACACAGATGCCAGAGTTGATAGTCAT
This sequence comes from Geosiphon pyriformis, assembly GCA_016748015.1. Classification (NCBI taxonomy): domain Eukaryota; kingdom Fungi; phylum Glomeromycota; class Glomeromycetes; order Archaeosporales; family Geosiphonaceae; genus Geosiphon; species Geosiphon pyriformis. The sequence goes on along the minus strand of JAAOMT010000175.1, from coordinate 185,613 downwards.
CCCATCAAACTTATCCTAGATAGTGGATTAGCTGGCAGCATAATCACAAAACAGCTCATGGATCAATTAGGTTGCTGAGTTGATCGAGCTGCCAGCGCTAGAATTATCACTGCTGATGGCACCACCAAAACACCTATCAGCGAGATAGATGATTTCTCTATAGAAATTAATGGCATCATAGTACCTATCAAAGTCTTAATAATAGATGCCACCCAATACCAAGCCCTAATTGGTAATGACTGGCTGTCCAAAACCAATGCCATGCTTAATTAGATGACCCAAGAGTTAATACTCAGCCAGAATGGAAGACACATATGAGTATCAGCAATATGTGGCCACTTTAAGACTACCAACACCACGGCACCACTAATCGACTTCGACGAGGAGAAACCAAAGTCTATCTGGAAAGCCTACCAAGTGTCGTGGGCTGATGAAAGGCACAATAAACTACTGCCAATACTCTTCTGAAATGACAACAACAAGGGAAAAGGGAAACAAAAAGAAGAACTTACCTGGAAAACTGATGACCTAACATGGACTGACAATGATGAGAGCAAACCGACTTCAAGCTGGGAATGGGAAGAGGACAAAGAAAATAAAAGAAAAGGGAAAGCAGAAAAAACCACCCAAACCACCACTGCTTATAACACCTACACTATACCACAACAATTTACCTATCATCAACCTAAGCTTATATGCGTTGATTGTGGCAAGAAATTGTCATTAATGGGCACATACTGTAGGGACAATGAGGAATATTCAATGGCAACTAGGTTCTATTGCTGCCCATACATCCTTGAACGCTTTGGAAGACCAAAACAAATAGGGAAATGGGACAATCAGCCATGCTTAGCTTGTGGAGAGACTTTATTGGATGAAGAAATGTGACATGACATTCCTGGACATGGAGGAATGTGCGACGTAGAGTGTCAATACACAATTCTGATCAGTGACTGGGTTAAAAAGGGGACACCAATCAAAGCTGCTTGGCAAAGAGCAGTGCAACGATTAGACAGTTGTCCACATGACGATAACAAAATTTGGTGAATAGCACTTGCCAAAATCAAAGGGGTGACACCAGAAGAGATAAAAACAATCAAAAACAATTCCCCAGAACCTTTAGAGCTTGACTGGGATGCAGAACCTATCATAAACCTCCTGGATCCAGAACAATTCCACAAACACTACCAAAAATTAGCACCCACAAGGGAAGAACAAAAACAACGATTAGAGCAGTTGAACACTCGACTATGTCAACACTGCCTAATTCCCTGTGACTTCCAGTATTGTGATGAGTGTAACCTCATTTACAATTTACCACCACGCATGATCTACTTGATCCCTGAAAAAGAAGAACCAATCAGCAGCTGCGCATCAGAATCAGAATCGCCGATCAATCACAATTCAAACTCCAACAATAACGATGACAACAACAGTTCAAGCTCCATTCAAAATGACAATGACAATGACAATGATTCCAACTCAGATTCAAACTCCGATTTAAACTACGAACAATACATTGCACTACCAGATTTCTCCAAGGAACAAGAGTTGAAATGGTATAGTGACAATGGGAAAGGTATTATGCCAGAACGTATGCATGATACTGATGCAGAGTTTGATCTGAGATATCCAGGAAAAAATGCCATCAAATTGGAACCACATTCATGCACCTGCATTGATCTGAAAATAGCATTAGAAATTCCAGCAACAACAATGGTTCAATTAGCATTTAGAAGTAGTTTAGCAAAAAGAGAGATTAATATAAAAGAAGGAATAATTGATGCGGAATATATAGAAAATATTATTGCCATGCTACAAAATAACTCAGAAAAAACCTATATAATAGAACCCAACAAAAAAATAGCACAGACAATATTCTTGCCTCTGGTTAAAGTAGCTCAATTAGTATCAGTGGGAAATAAAGAGGAATTAGGAATAACAGCAAGAGGGATACAAGGATTTGGATCAACAGATAGAATAGATGTACCAGTTAATATGGCAGAGAAAGAAATTGTTGGCCAAGGAGAAATTATCTCAACCAGTCAAGCTATTTCCATCCCACCATATAGCCAGTACATGCTAGCAATAGAAAGAAAGGAAAAAGAGCAAGAACAAATTTTTGAAGTGGAAACAAGCCTTTGTGAATCAGGAGAGATTGGGTTGATCAATCTCTACATACCAGCCAAAAGCTATAGCAGCATAAAAATTTCCATCTACAACAACACTGGCAATGTCATCAACATATCAAAAAGAACCACCATTGGATATTTAACCACAGAAATAGAAAACCAACCACCAAACCCCATTCCAGACTTTCCACAACTTTGTAGATATGTTGACATCACCTCACAAACAATCTATGGACAAAACAAATGTTATTTGCTCCAACCAGAACAATTGGAACAAATGAACATGGAAAACTTAGATCCACTCCAATGTATGCAGCTCAAGATGTTACTCAACAATTTCAATGACATCTTTGCCAGTGAAAATGAATTTGGCCGAACTGACATCATCCAGCATCAGATCAAGATGGGAGATGCAATGCCAATCAAACAAAGAGCATACAGAGTGCCACCAGCTAGCCACAAGATTATTCGTCAAGAGATAAACAGAATGCTTGACAATGGACTAATTCAACTATCAATAAGTCTATGGTTATTACCAGTAGTACTTGTCCATAAGAGAAATGGAAAAATCCAGTTTTGTGTAAACTACAGGAAACTCAATGGTGTAACTCGTGGAGACAGTTATCTAACTCCATGAATACAGGAATTATTCGATGCTTTCAGGAGGAACAAATGATTCTTCACATTAGATTTGGACAGTGGTTATTGGCAAGTAGCCATGAATCCAGCTGACAAAGTGAAGATGGCATTTACTACTAGAAAAGGGAATTTCGAATTTGAAGTAATGCCATTTGGCTTAACCAATGCCCCAGCAACTTTCCAACGGCTAATGGAAATTGTTTATATGGGCTTATTGTGGAAATCAGTAGTTGTATACTTGGATGACACCAATGTATTCTCAAAAACGTTTGATGATCATCTTCATTATCTTCAACAAGTGTTCGAAAGACTAAGAAGAACAAGACTAAAGTTAAATGCAACAAAATGCTTCTTTGGCAAGACAGAACTCAAATTCTTGGAACACATAGTCAGCAAAGATGGCATCAAAACAGATCCAGAGAAAATAGAGATAGTAAAGAACTTTCCAGTGCCAGCCAATATAACAGAACTGAAATCATTTTTGGGATTCGCCAGCTACTATTGTCATTTTATCAAGAACTTTTCCAAGATAGCACAGCCACTCAACTAACTGCAAAACAAAAATACGAAATATGAATGGACAGAAAGTCAACAAAAAGCTTTTGATATTCTGAAAAAAAAGCTCATCTAAGCTCCAGTACTGATCTATTCAGATTACAGCAAACTATTCATCATCACCACCGATACATCCGGCCAAGCATTGGGAGCAGTATTATCTCAGAGAGGACTGGACAGCAGAGAACATTCAGTAGCATATGCCAGCAGAGGTTTAACACCAGCCGAAAAGAACTATGGAACACTGGAACAAGAACACTTAGCAATATACTGGGCCATTATGAAATGGAAAGAATACTTGAGCAAGAAGTTTGAAGTATACACAGATCACAAGGGATTAACATCACTCCAAAAACAAGAATTTGGAGATGGAAAACAGTCAAGATAGAAAATGGCACTTGCACCATACAATTATATTATACATTACAAAAAGGCAAAGGACAACAGAAATGCTGATGGTTTATTGCGAATAAGACAAATCTAAGAACATTTTAATCCAAAAATATAAGAAAACCAGAACAATACCAATGGAAAAATACAACAAAAGATAAACATATAAAAATATCAACAATTACAACATTATCTAAACACTCAACAGTTCAAGAAGAATTTATCTCATACGGAATGAAGGAGTATTAAACAACAATCAAAATATTTTATCACTCACCAAAATATACTTTATCAGAAAAATAGAAAAGATCTAGATCAACCAACCAGAGTAATTACGAAGTCAGAAAAAGAGACAATATTATTCAACATGCACTCAAATCCAACAGCAGGACATTTTCACAAAGAAGCAACCATGAAAAGAACTAGAAAAAGATACTATTGGCCATCAATGTACCCAGACATCATTCAATATGTTCAAAATTGTGATGCTTGTTAGCAAAGAGGAGAAACAAAACCCAGTGAACCATTAAGACCAATCAAAGTGGGACAACCATTTGACCATATGGGAATTGATTTAGTTGGATCATTAATAATCACCAGCAGAGGAAACAGATACATAGCAGTAGCTATGGACTATTTCACTAAATGGCCAGAAGCAAAAGCAATTCAAAAAGCGGATGCAAAATCTGTTGCCAAATTTGTTCATTAGGATTTGATTTGTCAACATAGATGTCCAAAAAAATTATTATCAGACCAAGGAACTTATTTTGTGAACAGAACATTAACAGAATTGAGCCAAAGATTCGGAATCAAGAGACCATTATCATCACCATACCATTCACAAACCAATAAATTAGTAGAAAGATTCAACAGAACATTGTGTGAAGCAATAGCCAAGCTCAGCCAAGAAAACCAGAACGATTGGGATTTGTTCATACCATCAATACTATTTGCTTATCGGACAATGAAACAGGATATTACACAAGCAATATCATTTGAATTAGTATATAGAAGAATAGCAACGTTACCAGTAGAAAGAGAAATTAATACATATCCAGCTAAACCAATAACAGAGAAAAATTTTCAAGAAACATTGCTGAGAAGAACATATGACTTAATGGAAACATTGGAAAACAAATAAAGAAGAGCAGCTGATAATATCCAAAAGTCACAAGAAACACAGAAAGAAAGACATGATAGCCAACTACCAGACAAACCAGTTAAATTCAAGATTAGAGACAAAGTATTACTATATCATACCAAAGCAGAAAAACAATGAAGTGGAAAATTTGACCCCAAATGGGACGGATCATTTCACATAGAAAAAATTCTAGGAAATAGAGCTTACAAATTAAGATTGGATAACAAAATTTTAACCAAACCAGCACATGGAGATCAACTGAAACCATATCACAACATCACACTACTATCTACCAATAATATTCCACAATTAAGAGTACAGAGAATACTAGTCCAACCAAATGAGATTCCACGAGATCTGGAACCAATCATTATTATCGATAACAACATGTTAAATTGATTCATTAAAAGAATATATAAAGACATGATAGACGTGACAGGAAATATCAGAAAAATGGAAATTACAGACAACATTCACGTACTAGCACAACAACTCTTTCAATTAATCCAACACCAGAAAATGGAGATTACAATCAATCAACAAACCATTCGATATTAAGATACTAGAAAGACATTTCAACTCAGAACACAGAAGAAAACTGAAAATACTGTGGACAAAATCATAGCAAAAGTAAAATTAACAGTAAAAGAATCAACAAAAGAGTCACTATATCAAAAGTTGACTAAAGAAACTTGGAATTGGTGGATACAACAATTTCCAAAAAACTATTGTTATTTTCACTTGGGACAACACATAAATATCCAGAATCTATATATGAATAAAACAAAGTGATTATTTGACAAAAGAATACTACAACAATTAGAACATTTTGTGGGAAAAAACAACTTATCCACACAAGCCCGAGCCATATACCGAATACACACAGCATTTCAGGATAAACCAGAAATATTGCTCAACAGAGCAATGGATATAGTTACCAGTAATCAATTGGGAAAAATCACCAATGCTTAATTTGAAGAATTACAGACCCAAATAACACAAGTAATTCTCGAAAATGAAATCCAAGAAATACTTCAAGAAGAGGAATTACATAAGTTAGATTTCAATGAAGCTCAATATTAAAAGAAGAGAATAATGTCACTCATAGAAATATAGAAAATATATGAACATAATTATTAGCCAATCAGAAGTAAGCATAGTAAATAGGGAATTCCAGGTTTTCTTTCAAAAATTGCAGGATTCCAGGAATTTCAGGATTCCCCAACGAGGAATTGCAGGATTCCAAAATTGCAGGATTTTTCTCAAAGGAATCGCAGAATTCCAGGAATTCCAGGATTCCTGTCATAAAGAATCAAGGAATTGAGAAATCTCAATTATGTATATATAGCAGTAGTATTAGAAACAGAAAAGACAGAATCGATACCACAGAATCCTTAGCCTAGAAACGCAATCATCAAATAAATAATTATTTCATATCTCAATCTACTCCCCACTATCAACCCTTCATGTTGATAGTAATTGATACTTAACCATGCTGGAACAATAGCTCTTGATCATGGCTATTGACAAGATACTAATCTACAAATTGTCTTGGCTTATTTTTTTTCTTTCTTTATTTTCTTTTTATTTCTTTTTCTTTATTATTGTGATTTGTTGTTGTATACTAATTGATTAAAGATTAAAGTGCTGAGTTATTGACATCAAGGATAGCCTGGTAAAAGACCCAGAAATATGGGTAAAATTTTATATATTATCGAATAGCTTACCAAAAGGACATGACTGCCAGACTAAATCCGGCCACCACGCTGAGAAAAAAATTGGGAAAACTTTTGGAAAGATACATCTACTATCGACACTATTGAATCTCTGTCTATTATACAAAGGACTCAACCAAAACCTTCAGATACAACACCTTCAGATATTACTAACAACATTATAGCTTTTGAGCACCAAGTTACAGGTTTGTTATTTAATTCAACAGTAGAAATAATCACCTGTAACACCAGTTAATAAGCTGGTATTCTCCTCCATAGCTTCAATATCTGGTGTTTCTAGTACCTCCTCTTTGAAGAAAATGGTCAAAAAGACCAAAAGTTCAAGAAAGTGAGAGCAGTCACTTGTCTCTACTATTGTTACACTGAACTCCTTTGTGGTTCCCAATAAGATTTTAAATAAGATCTCCATAGTATTATCTGGCATGTTATCCAAGATGGGCCTAAATCAACCACTGGTTGTGTTGCCAAATGTGGTGTTTTTCAGTAAATCATTGCCAGTTTTAGAAGCAAAACAATCTCCTCCTGTTAGGTCACCTGTTTTTAAGAACTGAGCTGATTAAATGAAAACTGAATCATCTTTTCCTCTTGTTTCTGGTGTTATTTCTGATGGTGCTTGGGAAACTATTACTAGTTGTCAAAGGTTTGCTGGGTAGATGGTCTCTACTTTGGTGTCTAGTGCTACTTTTAAGATCAAATTGGCTTATATTAAGGCTGTTTTTCAGTCCGTGCATGGTTTTTTGGGTACAAAATCAGTATTAAAAGACAATGTGAAACTTTTAGTATGGAGTTTGCTTCTTAAGTGTCTTTGGAAACTGTATTTTTGGTTGAGCTTACAAGCTCTATACATTTGACTACCCTTAAAATTGCCAAGTCCTTGGTAGTTTATGAGTTTGGTTTTTTTTCTGCTGCTGTTGCACTGCATGATATGCCTTTGGATGTGTTTGCTGCTGACATTAAGACAGTTTTCAGTGTTTTTGGTGTGATTACTTATGTTGTGCTAAAGCCTGCTGACATTTGACAGTATGTTGTAGTTTATTTTGAGAATTTAGTTGCTGTCACATCTGTTCTTAATTACTGATCAGTTTTGGTGGACAAAGATAGTGTTCAGATTCTTCTCCTTGTGAATCAACAAAAAACAATTGTGTCTTGTGATAGGTTTAAGACCAAATTGGTCAACTTTTTTCCTGACTGTACTGCTTTTGAAATCAGTGATATGGTTTTTCAAGTTGATGGTCAGACTTATTTTATTTCTTGGTCTTCTAATTTTGGTCGTTGTTTTTGCTTTGCTTTGGTTACATTTGGCTCTTAAGCTGATTTGGACTTTGTTGTTATTAAAACTGGTACACTAAAAAAGTGCCATATATGGTGAGAAACTGCTGGTTGTCAGCATTGTTTTTAGTGTTAAAAGATAGACCACTTGGCTATGGACTATAAGGTTGCTCTATCTCTTTCTTTTAAGGCTCCCAAGATGTTTAAACCCCATTTTGTCAGTTCTTTATCTTATGTAAAGACATCTGTTCTCTCTGTTTTTTCTGAGTTTTCTCCTTTGGTGGCTTCTGCTCTTTTTGTTGCTGTTAATGTTTCTTTGGTGTTTTTTTGGCTGGAGTCTCTAGAATTTGATTTGGCCAAGCTTTCTGTTTTGGTTAAATCTATTATTAAGCCTGTTGGCTCTATGGTCAAAATTTTTGAACAATTTGTTAATGGTAATCTGGTTTCTAATATTGCTCTTAGCCTTAAGGTCAATGAAGTTTTGGTTCACATGGGTTTCTTTAACAAAGCTGTTGATAAGTTGAAGTGAGAAGTGATTGCTCTGAAATTTAAGTGTGGCTTTGAAAATATTGACATGTTAGGTTTTTATGTGAGTTTGTTATCTTTTGATGATAATATGTTTTCTAATTTGATGCTTCTTTAGAAACATAAATCTGCTATTGTAAAGGCTGATGTCTTTAAGACAACTGAGTAGTTAGTTGAATTAGTTAATAATAGTGCTACATTATTTGAGATTGTTCAAAAGATGTTTTTTTTGGATAAGTTTTCTTCTGGTGTATTAATATAGTATAGCCTGAACTGGCTTGAGTAGTTGGTTACATGTAGTAAATGCATGAACCATATTTAGCTTTGGATCACTTAGTTTGGTCCTAATTTCTAAATAGTGGTTGGGCCATACTTGTTAAATTCATAATAAACATAAAATAAAATTAATAAAAAAATCTTCTTTTTTTCTTATATTCCAAAATTTTGAAAAAGTACAGTTATTTGTAAAAGAAGTTTTTTTTGTATTTGTTTATTTCTTACTATTTAATTAAATATTTCAAATTTTTTTTTATTTAACTATAAGACTATTAACATTAGTAATGATATGAATATAAAAAAGTCCAAAAAAAGTCTGGTGTTGGTTCTATAATTTCAAAACTGTTTTCCAGAAAAAATTATAAAAAGAGTATTTTAAAAAATTTTGCTATTAAAATTGATATTAATGTTTTTTAAAAGTTATTTAAAACTAGTAGAACAAGCAGTTTAATTGCTAAAAACATTACTAATACAAAAAATAAAAAAATAAAAAAGAAGTTTTTGGTTAAAAAAACCAGTTTTTAACTTGGTAACAATAATTCAGCCATAAAAATATTAACATAACTTTTAAAAAACTAAGCAAAATTATTATTAAGTATGTTTTTAGAAAATTTCTTGAACAAATTAATTTTAATATTAGCAATGATAATAATAGTAATATTTTAAATAAATATTTTTTTTTTCTCTTTTTTTTTCAAGCTTTTGGTTTATATTTCAGTTTGCAAATTATTTGTTTTAGATATTGATTTTTTGGCTATTACTGAAAAATCTGCTTAAAATAAATTAAAAGTTGTTAAAAATATATTTTCTAATGTAAATAATTTTAAAAAAGCTTTTACTCTTTTAAAATTTATTAGAATTATTCAAATATTTTTTACTTTTAAAAAAGCAATATTAATTATAATTAATTTGGCTAATAATTATAATGTTATAATAAATACCAATTTTAAATGACTGATAAACAATTTTATGAATTAAGCAATTATTGTAAAAAAATTTCTGTAAAAAAATTTGTGAAGACTGTATAAACTATAGTTATTAGCTATAATATTATTAAGTTAATCAAAATACAATTAATAAAGTTCTAACAAATTGTAATTATAGAATTAGATGATTAAAATTAAGCTAATTTTTTGGTATTTAAGTGGTCTATTTTTATTAAAAAGAATATAGTCTGTATGATTAGAGCTAATATTTATAAACAGACATAAAATTTCAAAAATAAGTTTAAAACTTTGCTTTATATACTTTTTATAACAATAACTGCTTATAATTTTTAAAAGTTTATTGGTTTAATTAGCAAAAAAACATGAATTATTAATTGTAATTCAGTTAATTATATTTATATTAAATGTACTATTGTGTGTTTTGACTTTGAGAAAAATCTAATTAAAGCAATAGTTATGAATTCTGTTATAAAAAGTATTACTTTTTATTTGTCTTTTTTGTTTTTAGCTGTTTGTTTAATCTGTAATAGACTTGGCTATATTTTTCTTAGTTGTAATTTAGTAAGTAATATGTCAATACTTAAAAAAAAAAAAGCTTTTTTTTAGCTTTAGACCAGCTTACATTAGTCAAAATATATAATAAAAAGTCTGTTTTTATTGTCTGTTTAATAGGTTTTGATAATAAAATTTGGACATTTATAATTGGTAATTTTTTTTTAAATATTATTTGGTAGTTTTTTTAGTCTAATTTTTTATATAAAGTCAAATCTTTTTTAATAGTTGTAAATATAATAAAAAAACATTTTAAAAAAATCAAAAACAGTTTTATTAATCTTGTAGAACAAATTAGTAAATTGGTTAAGAGGTTAAACATGCTTGTATTAATAATTTTTTAGTTTAGTCTTAAATATTAGCCATTAATAACTTTTTTATCACAAAATTAAATAAATAATATAATAATAATAAAAAGTTTAGATGTGTTTACTAATAGTAAGACTGTTATAAAGTTAAATTTTTTAACTTTTTCAGATATAGTTAAGTTGAAAACATAATTAAAGAGTTTTTTAATTTAATTATAAATTTGTTAGCTAAATTTAATAGTCTAGTTTTGGCTTATAGTGCTTTTTTTTAATATCTTAATAACTAGTTTCATTTAAAAAATTACTACATGTAATATTAAAAGAATAAGCAATTTTACTAAGCAGAAGAATATTTTTAAATGATATAAGAAATCTAAGAACAATATTTCAATAGTTATTAAAACAAAATTATATTCTAATATTAGATCTTAAATTGTAAATAAGTTTAGTAGAGGTAGAATTTTTGTTTCCAGTTTGAAGTCTGGTTATATAGATATTAGTGTTGTAATTATTATAAATAATTATTTAGTTTGACATGTCTTAAAAGTTTTAAAGCTTTTTAGTAAACTTTTGTTAATTTATTTGCTGTTTAAAAACAAATAGTCAGTTTTGGTATTGGGGCTCTATGTAAATGTATCTTTTGAAAAACATTTAAATTTAATGTTTATTGTTAATTCTGCTATTGTTAAAACATATAATAAAAGTATTTTTATTGTTTTGAATGATAAATTTAATGAAAATAGTGTTAAATATAATACCAATTTTAAAAAATATATGGATTTTAGATTAATTAATTTTTTGTTTAAAAGTCTATTTGCAAAAGTTTTTATTTGAAAGAATTTTTACAAATGGTTAAAAAAACAATTAATTATATTTTTACATTATCTAATCTAATTAATGTTTGTACTAACAGAAAAGTTTCGAATATAATTGACTTTTTTGATACAAATTATTTTGTTGTTTTATTTTAGTCAGTTTAAATAACATTTTAGATGAACATTTAAGTAACTTTTACAAACAAATTAACAAAAATTGATGGAAATACAACTTTAAAAAAGCCAATATGACCAAATAAATCTAATTTAAAAATATTATATTAGTAAATATTGTTGTGTTTAATAGAAATTTTTGTCTTTTAAGAGAACTTTTTAATTTAAATTCTATATAGAATACTATTAAAAAAATTATTGGTTTTTTAAACAAAAATTTCGATAATATTTTTATTAAAATTTTATTTTGGTTTCATAAATTGAAGGTTTTGGTATCTAAAATTGTTTAAATTTTATGTTTGGGTTTTAGTCATAAATTAAATAACTTGATTGCTTATTAATTGTTATTTGATATTTAATATACATATAATATACAAGATTTTTTGGTATCTAAAACCAATTTAGATACAATTAGATCTAAATTAGCCAAAATTAGAAAGTTGTATTAAGCATTTAAGCTTATTAAATTTCAATATACTAAAGTTATAAGAATTTGTGTTGTTATTAATAAGAAGATAAAAAGTTTAAAATTAATAAAGATCACACTATTAAAAATGCTTTAGAACATTTTTTTTACAAAATAGTCTTAAATTATTTAGTAAATAGAAAGACTTAATTTTAGAATTTAATGAAATTAAGTTCTGAATAAATTCAATTATAAAAAAATAAATAAGAAAATAAACAGTAGTTAATGTTGTTTTAGATATTTGGTTTTGGCAATATTTGTTTTTAATTTATGTAACAAATAATGTTTTTTTTAGTATTATGAATAAAATTGGTTTTGATAAAATATTAAGAATTATATTAGATTTGTTAGATGAAAAAATTTTTGATTTGTCTAAAATACCTAACAAACTTTGAAAACATTGTAATTTTTTGGTTTTAAATCTTTTGTTAAACTTTTTTAATAGTTGTTTGTTATATAAATCAGTTTTTTAGTCTTAAAAAAAGCTTAAATATTAATAATTCTTAAATTATATAAATAGAAAAAAGTTTTAACCAACTCAAATCTATTATACTAATTGAAACAGCTTGGAAAAATTTTTTTAAAGTGTTGTTAAATAGAATTTTTTTAGTTTACAATAAGTATAATATGCTTTAAAATAATAATTTTTCAGTTTTAAAGAGAATAAATACACAATTTCCAGTTTTTGCTATTAATTCAGTGGTAAAAAACACACTAAAAAAGAATTATAAACTTTAATTAATATTATAAAATATGCAAAAAGCATATAATTTGATAAGTTAAATGTACTTAAAAAATAGTTTAATTTATATTAAATATATAATAAATTTATTAAATTTTTTGGCAGTATTTATAATAATTATATTAATCAAGTTATTATTAACTTTAATTTAATAGACAAATATTAAATACATGATAGATTAGATTAAAATAAAGTGTTTTCTTTTTTTTTTTGGTGTATTTTCTATGATTTTCTTTTATGTATAATCAAAAAGCAAAAGAATATATATGAATATAAGATTGATTTTAAGTTTGTAACTAAAACAAGATATGTAAAAAGCCAAACTAGTCTTATATTTTTTTGTTGCTAGTGTATTTGTTAACAATACTATTTAAGTAGACAATAATTAGACAACAACTTAGTATATTGTTACAGATTGAAGTAATAAGCTAACAAATAGCAAGAAAAAACAGGATTGTAGGGTGATAAAAGGAATCAAGGGAATTTAACTTTAAAGAGCAAATTGAATAAGTATGGATTCAATGTGTAAAATCAGTCTTATAAAATATTTCAGTTGCTATACTTTTTAAAAATAATTGAGAAATCTGAAGGTAAAGGGATAGTCTGTACTGTCAACAAATAATCACACACTGGTATAATTCTATGCTTTACATCAGCACTCTTAGAATTTAATATTAGGTATCAGATGTATTCTTTAGTTATGTTTTATTCAATAATCCTTAAATACTACAATTACATGTTTTAAGAAAAGAGTAGAAAATAACCAACAAGTAATTTTTTATCTCAAAATGTTTGGATACTTAAAGATAAGGAAAGAAAAATTAGCAATAAAAGAAAAATTGAGATGAAAGTTGTTATTTTATTTATTTTATTTTTTTAATTTCTAATATGTCTTGTTTTTTGACATGTTTTTTATAGTGTTATACTTAGAAAAGAGAAAAAATAATAAATAATCAAAAAAAAACACATGATTATAAAATAGCCAATTAAAATAAAAGAAGAGAAAAAAATTTTTTTAGGAAATCCTAGATGTTTCAGGAAATCCAGGATTATTCAGGAAATCCAAGATATTTCAGAAAAGTTGAGAATTTTTTAGGAAATCCTGGATGTTTTAGGAAATCAAAGATTTTTCAAAAAATTTAGCAAAGAAAAAAGATTTCTTATCTAAAGAGAATTATGTATATATAGTAGTAACATTAAAAGCAAAAAAAACAGACCTCTCAGTTTAGAGTTTATCTAAGCAATCTTTCAAATCACAAATATTAATAAATAATTATTTGCTATCTCAATTTACTTTCCACTATCAACATTTTATGTTGATAGTAACAAATACTTAACCACACTAAAACAATAGCTCTTGATTACAGCTATTGACAAGATACTAACTTGCATTTATCTTGGCTTATTTCTTTCTTTTGTTATTTTTTTTCTTTTTTTTATTTTGTTTCTTTATTGTTTACTAACTGATTAAAAGTTTACATGCAGAGTTATCAATGTTAAAGTAACTGGTAAAAGACCCAAAAATAAAAGTAGAACACTTAATTAAGGATAGCTTACCAAAAGAATTACCAGCCATCATGCTAAGAAAGAAATTTGATGAAATTGTAATTCTGGGAAGCTATGGATCACAATACTTGAATCTCTGTCTATTATACAAAAGACTCAACCAAAATCTTCAGACCAGCAAAACCTTTAGATATCACCATCAAAGTAGATATTAAGCACCAAGTTATGAGTTTGTTATTTAATTCAAAACCCCAAATAATTACCTATAATAACAGCTAAGAGATTCATTGCTTATATAATTATCAAAAGTGGTCAATAATTAGGTCAATAATCAGATTAATAATCAGATTATTGATCAGGTCAATGATTACTATCTAAAAATAGAGTGGCTAATTATATGACATTAGTAGCTAATACATATAATAATTAATAAAAAGTATGGGTTTCAACCATAATATTATTCTCTCCAAAAAGATTGAGCTCTGACAAAATCAAGCTATTTATAATGTAATTTATTTAAAAAGTTTTGTCTAACTCAAAGCTAACTAATTTGTTGAAATTTTTTGTGGATAGAATATATAATACTTAAAATGAAATGAGTTTTGTATTCAAGAGACCAAATCTTTATATTAAAGTTTTGGCTTTTTTAGCAATAGTTAAAACTTTTGGAATATTTAACCATATAATGCCCAAAATTTCTACTTGTATTTCTGAAGTTGTTTTTTTTAGGAGTTTTATATCTTTTATGATTGCACTAAGGCAACTATAGAGTTCTAATTGCCTTTTATATAACAAGTTTTTGTCTATGGGCAAGATTTCTTAAATTGTTTTTCCAATTATGCTGAAAGATAGAAGTATAGCTGCTGATATACTTTCCAACAAATATTTATCCATTTTGCTACCAATTCTTTTGGTAATAGTTTTCTTAGGTTTAATAACAATATGTGTTCTACTGCTATCAGTTATGGTGGTTTGTTTTTCAATAATCAAAGTAGTATTTGAATAGTTTTTGATCCAATACTCATGGAAAATATAGAAGGTGTTTGAATGTTTTGATCCAGAAAATAATTATTTATGTCAATTGAAGATACCTCTGTTTTGGAAATGGTGCATTTATTTATACTTGGTTTTTGCTAATTATTTGAGTCAATATTACCACAATAGACAACCAATCAGGTCGTTTATAATATTTTTTAAGTCATGTACCATAAACAGAACAATTATTAAAGATTGTTTCAAATTGATCTTGAAGTATATAAGAACCATTATTCAAAACTTTGTTGACTAAAAAAAGTTCTTTCTACTGGCTAAAAAATTTATTATTATAGATATTGTTTCTGTTTAAATGGTATTCCAATACCAAGTCACTAATACTTAAAGAAAGTATTTTATAAGTTTTTTTCTTCTTAAGCTTTTCTTGGAACTGTTTTATTTTTTTAAAAGCAATTATTCATGCTTCTACCAAGAAATCAAAAATAATACTAAGTTTTTTTTGCAAAATGTCTTTATAATTTCCTATTGTAATTTCTTTAAAGAGTATTGTTTCAATGTCAATTTCTATTGATAGTGTTGCCATACATTCATAGAGCAGATAAAAAGATTCATAACTTGTTATGTCATAATTCACAGTTCTATAAGCAAACAAAGCTGAAGACAGTACTTTGTCTCATAAATTTGCTTTTTTACTGGTTTTGACTAATGTTTCACATAGTGTTCTATTGAAATGTTTTATTAGGCTATTTGTTTGAGGATGGTAAAAAGAAAAAAGTTTATGATATATTTCCATTTTTCTACAAAGTTTTTCAATCAGTATATTGAGAAAAGCTCTTCTTTTATTAGATAAAAGTTTTTTGAAGCAGCCATAGTGACAAATAATATCTTCATAAATGAAATTGACTATTGAAACTACTGTTTAATCTGAGATGACTTTTACTTTTACCTATTTTGTAAGATAGTTGATAGCTGTGATAATATATCTGTTGTCATTAGAAGTTATTGTTAAAGATCTAATAATATCTATACCAATTCTGTCAAATGGTTGACTAACAGAGATTAGATAGATATCTTCTTTGCAATTGGGTTTGTCTTTTTTTTGACAAATATCACAGATTTTTATATATTCAGCAATGTTTTTTCCCAAAGTAGACCAATAATAGTGAGTTAAAGTTTTTTGAATTGTTTTTGTTTTTTTAAAGTGTCCAACTAATGGATTAATGTACATGTTATAGATCACAATTTCTTTTTTTTCAAATCTAATAACTCTCTAAAGGCAATTAGGATCTTTTTTATTTCTTTTGTAAAATTGGTTTTGACAAATTAAATAGAAATTTAATTGTTTGTGTAAATGTTCTCTTTGCTGTCAAGTGTATTCTGGTGGATATTGTTCTTTACCCAAAAATTTCATTAAGACAAAGTAATTGTCCAAGTCTATTATTGTGTTTGTTTATGAGAGATTTACTAATAATTAAGTTGGTTTGGTTGAGAGATTGTACTATTATTGAATAATAAGTCTAGAGAGAACATCAACATTTTAATGATTAGCTCCTTTGTGGTGTTGAATATCATAGTTAAATTCATCCAAATGGAGTATTCAGCAAGTTATCTATTTATGTTCCAGCTTTTTTTTGTTCTACAGCCAAACCAAAACTTGATAATCTGTTGCTACTAAAAATTTCACACCAAAAAGATATTAATCCCAGTAATTAGTGGCCCAGACTACTGTTAAACATTCTTGTTCAATAACTGAATAGTTCTTTTCTGCTGATGTAAAAAATCTATTGGCATATGTTATAGCATATTCCCTGCTATTTTTATTTTTTTGTAAGAGGACAGTACCAAGTCCATAAACAAATACATTAGTATGGAGGATGAAAAATTGGTTCAGATTAAGTTGCTTAAGAATTGGTTTAGTAACAAGTTTTTCTTTCAGAGTTTTAAATGCTTTTTGTTGATGAGTGCCTCAGTAATAATTGATATTTTTTTTGAGTAGCTAATTGAGAGAAAAAGCAATTTTGGAGAAATTTTTGATAAATTTGTGATAGTAAGAAGTCAAACCAAGGAAAGAGCATAGTTTAAGAATATTTATTAGTTGTTTAATGTTTTGAACTTTTCAACTTTAGCTGGATCAAGAAAGATTTTATCTTTTGTAATAAGATAACCAAGAAACTAAATGGATTGGCATTCAAAGAAAAATTTGATTGGATTGATTTTGAGGCCAGCATTTCTAAGCAGATCAAAAATTTTCTGCAAATGTTCAAAGTATTTATTCCAGTTTTTTGAGTATATCATTATATTGTCCAAATAAACTAGAACAAAGTTTTTTTTTATTAATTCAAATACTTTGTTCATTAAGCATTGAAAAGTGAGAGAAGCATTGGTAAGACCAAAAGACATGACAATGAATTTATAAGTACCATACTTGGTAATAAAAGCAGTTTTTTTTCTACTTTCTGAATCTATTTCTACTTGTTAAAATTCAGCAGTTAAGTCAATAGTTGAGAAAAAAACAGCACCATTGAATTTATCTAACATTGCATTAATTTTGGAGAGTAAATACATATTTTTTATAATAATGACATTTAGTTGGTAATAGTCAACACAAAAGCATAGGATTTTATTTTTTTTGGATACTATTATAACTGAAAAAGCCTATTTATTCTTGGTTTTTTGTATGAATTCAAGATTTTTCATTCAGGTTATTTCTTTTTTGATGAACTTATTATTGCATTAATTGGATTAATAAGACTTTAAATAGATGGGATGAGTTTTTTTGGTAATAATGGTGTATTGTATTACATAGATTTGTCTAAAGATATTATTTTTTTGAGATAACTGAGCTATTTTTAGCCAACAGATTTTCAATGTTTATTTTTTTTCTTCTGAAGAGAATTTTTTTTGTTCTATTGTAAGTAATTGTATCTTAGGTGGTTTATTCTCAAAAGACTTCTGCACTTCTTTTATTTCTTCTTAGGGTATCAAACTAATTGGTTTTTAATCTTTGTAATAGATTAAACAGAACTTGTATTCATTACTAGGAGAATACAAAAGTTTATCACACCAGCACTTGGCACAAAAACCATGTTACCAATAACTGTATTTGGCTTTCTTGCCAGATTTTCTATCAAAAATTCTTCTGAGGATATCATAGTAGAGCCAGCAGATCAACTTGCCATTTACAAGAATTTTTTTTTTGTCAGCTTTGATATTATTTAGTGGCTTGTTATTGCTAGTAAAGATGATATAGACGAGTTTGACAGTTTTTTCTTGTTTTTTTTGATCTTCTTCTTCATTGTTTTCATCATCATCTAATTTATCTGATTGTTCTTTTTTTTGGTTTTGCTTAAGTATTGAAGAAATTGTTCAATAACAGCACTTAACTACAATAAGCTTTTCATCATATTTGATGGTTAGTTCACAAAGTTTATAGTTAAGTAATGCTTTGGCTTTCTTAAACTATTTATTGTTAACAATGATAGTATACTTTTTTGCTTCAGATACTTTTATGTTAATTTCAATGCTGATATTATTAATGTAAACAGGAACAGCTTTGGCTATGCCCAGGCTTTTTTTTTTGTCACTATGTACATTGGTCATAGGCCAGATAGAAGATTTATCAATCTTTCTTTTAATAGCTTCCAGAAAGTGTTTGGTAATTACACTAACAGATAATCTACTGTCTAAAATCAAGTCAATAAAATAACCAGCCACTTGGGCTTTGCAAATAAGAAAAGTAATATTGCTGTTGTTAGCAAGTTCAGCTTGGTGAGAGCACTTGTTGGTCTTTGGTGTTTTTTTTTTGGAATCAATGATTTGCAAAAATTTTTTCTGAAACTGTAAATGAGTCATTAATTGGCCAAATGTAATATATGCTGGGATTTCCATAAGATTTTTAACAACGAAATAAGGACCAAATTTTTGTACTATTTTTGAAAGTTTTAACTTTGGAGAATTTTTAAAAACTTTAGTAGATAATTTTTTTGGGTCCAAATTGAAATTAATCTTGGCTTTTTTTTTCTTTTTTGTTGATTCAAAGGTGTTGATTGCTAGTTTATCTATGTCATAGTTATTATTAGTTAGATTAAAAACATAAAAAGAGTTTTCTTTTGATTGGCTTGCATTTTTATTTTTTGGAAGTGTGTCTACTAGTTTAAAGACTAATAAAAAGTGGCTTCAACTAAGAGATCTTTTTCAAAAAAATTGATGTTGGCATAATTGGATCTTTGATTGGGGATATTGTTGTTAATAGTTCTGTTGTTTTGATTGTTATTGCTTCTAAAAACTGGAGGAGACAATGAAAGATTGTTGCAATCTTTAGAAAAGTGTTTAGTTAATCCACAGCAATAGCACACAGGTGGGCCATAATTTTGCTGTCTTTGATAAGAAAATTGTTGGGGCTGATTAAAATGGAGTTCAAATCTGGGTCTTTGGGGTTGTTAATTTTTTCTGACTGCTTAGACTAAGAGTTCTAACAACTAGACAAGATTGGCTGTAAGTTTATCTATCAATTGTTTATTAAGATCTGAAGTCTGAGCAGTAAAAAAAACAATAGCCATTTGAGAAGCAAAAGCAAAAACTAATAGTGTAAATTCCAAGTACATCTTTTGGTTGTTTTCAATTTGTTGGACAAATTTAATGGTTATGTTTATTGTGAAATTGTTTTTTAGAGCCAAAAGAGGCCAAAAAGCATATAAAAAATCAGTTTTCAATCTTTTTGTAAAGAAGTGAATTTTCTGCTCTTCTGTCCAATTTTTTTCAGAGTCTATCTGCTTGATTAATTTTCTGATTGCTTTGGCATATTCAGTTACAACTTCACCAGAATCTTGAATTCTTTTTTCTAATTCTATGTATTATTTAGATATTAAGATAGGAGTTCTAAATTTCATTTCAAACTAGATAATAAAAGAGATGTTATCTTCTTTAGCATTTGTTGATGTCTATTTAATAATTTTTTGCTAAGCATTGGCATTGGTTTTTTGTAAGAACCAAGTAGCAAAAGAGCCTTGAAAGTAACCACCAATAATTTGAAACTTGTATTCATTATCATATTGGTTGGCTATAGCAGCTTTTTTAAAATTATCTAACCATTTAATTGAATCTTGTGTATTATCTCTGAATAAAGATAATGAGATGTTGTTTTTTTGCCCTAAAGCAGTTTATATGTCTTGAAAAGTGATCAGAATGTTTTGTTGTATAGGGTTATTAGCCATTGGTTCAAAAGTAGCTGTTTATGTAAAGTGTTTTAATTTACTTGAAAAAAGATCAAAAACAGAAGCAGTTTGATAGTTTTTTTTTTCTGTTTTAAAAGATGTTTCAGCTAGCTGATGGGCAGCAATTCAAATAAGAATTTGGTGGTTCAGGTATTTAAAATCAAAAGGCTGTTGATTAAAGGTTGTGGAATATAAAAGCTGATTGATGTTGTTGTTTCTTTCTTTAAAGTTGTCTTTAAAATAAACTTGGTCAAAATAATAAGTTGTATAGAATATGTAAATTTCAGCTGAATGCTCATTCAAGAACCAGTTCCAAAAGTTTTGGAATTGTTTGCTAGATTGTTTTTTAATGGGAAAGCAAATTAAGCAAAAGAACAAAGAATTGAGTTCAATAAAGTCTAGACCATTTTTGTTGTGTGTTTTAAAGTATTCTTCTGATTGTTGTGACAAGTATAAATAATCACCCATACAATAAAAAACAAAGTAAATTTTGACAACCTTACAGGGAGCACCCACTTTTATGTTATGAGTTGGAATAACAAGCTAATGGATAATAATGGAAAACAGGATTGTAGAATAATGAAAAAAATCAAAGAAAATTCAACTTCAAAGAGCAAATTGAATAAGTATGGATTCAATGTGTAAAATCAGTCTTATAAAATATCTTAGTTGCTATACTTTTCAAAAGATAATTGGGGAATCTGAAGGCAGAGAGATAGTCTATACTGTCAACAAATGATCACACACTAGTATAATTCTATACTTTACATCAACATTCTTAGAATTTAATATTAGGTATCAGATATACTCTTCAGTCATATTTTATTTAATAATCTTTAAACACTACAATTACATGTTTCAAGAAAAGAATAGGAAATAACCAACAAGTAATCTTTTATCTCAAGATGTTTAGATACTTAAAAATAGAAAAAGAAAAATTAGTGATAAGAGAAGAATTAAGACGAAAGTTGTTATTTTATTTATTTAATTTTCTTGATTTCTGACATGCCTTCTACAACTAAGAGATTCATTGTTTATATAGTTATTAAAAATGGTCAATGATTAGGTCAATGATCAGATTAATAATCAGGTCATTGATTAGATCAATAATCAAATCAATAATCAGTTCAATAATCAGTTTAATGGTCAAGTTATTGATCAGATCAATGATTATTATCTAAAAATAGGGTGGCTAATTATATGACATCAGTGGCTAATACATGTGATAATTAATAAAAAGTATGAGTTTTAACTGTAACAATATCTTAAATATTATAAGTATATTTTTTCAGATTAATAATATTTTAATCAATAATAATAAAACTGTAATTATTTTAATTAATTGCAAAATAATAACTTTTTTTTATCAATTAGTAATTTGCCAATTTTAATGGCTAAATAAGAAAAATTATATAAATATTTGGGTATATTTTTTTAATAAAAAGTTTTTTTAAGTTTAATTTGATAAAAACTTATTTAAATATTAGATTTTTTGCTAGTAAAGTTTTAAAAAAAGCTATTTTTAACAAATATTTCTTGGATTTGGGTTTAACAGTGCATTATTTAATTATTAATTACAGAACTTAATTTAAATGAAATGTGTAATAAATAAAATATTATAATTTATAAAGACTTGAAATCTAAGTTTTGTTTATTTTTAGACTTTTTAAATAATAAAATTTTTATTTTTTATTATACAGCTTAAAAACTTTTGAACAAGTACAAATTAAAAACAAGTTGGTTTTTCTGTTAAGTTTTTTTAACATATATGGTATTTTGGACTATTTATTTAGTTATAAGTCTTTTAACTTATAAGTTTTAAGTTGGTTTCTCTATTATTTTTTGTATTATTCAGTTCATCTGAAAATTTGTTTATTAAACAATTTTCTGGCTGGTATTATCTAAATAAAAAATCAAATTCAAAATTATTGAAAAAACATAATTAATACATAATAATATAAAAAAAATAAAATAATATGAAATAATACAAAATAATACAAAATAACTCAAAATAATACAAAATAACTTAAGATAATACAAGATAATATACAATAATATGAAATAATACAGAATAATTAATAATAACAAATAATTAAAAACAATTTTATAAAACTAGAAAATACAATAAACTTTTTTTATAATCACACCTTTTGGTCAGCACATTTGTGGTGACTATAGAGAGATGGGACTATAAAAAATGATCAATATTTTATCACATGATCTATATATCACATGTATAATATAATAACTAATTATATATATTTTATTTAAAAAAGCTATCTATTTGCAACTGTTTTTTTTCTTCTTGAACTTTGAGAACAGTATTACGAATTAATATTCTCAAAGTTTTAAAAAAGTCTGAATCAATTTTTTCACTATACTGCTCTTCACAATAGTGCAATGTATCTTCAAGTGCAATTTTACCTTGATGTGTAGATAGCAAAGACAAAGGTTTATCTTCATTTTCACTTTCTAAATCTTCATTTGCATTAGAATTTCCACTATACTTGTTGTTAATAAGATCCACAATCTTATTCTCTAAGGCATAAGTGAATAATGGTTCAAACTTGTCAATATTAATAAAGTCTATTGCCAATAGCTTATCAATATTAACATGTTCAATAAGAACTTGTACTTCTTGTAGGAATTCTTGTTCAATATCTAATAGATGGGCTGGCATTTAACTATTATTCAGAATTCTCATATGATGCCAACAGTTTTGGATTGTAGTTGTTGTTACCACTGATCACACATCAATTAGAAAGTCAACTGTATCCTTTAATGTTACTGTTGATATTAGAATCTTGCCATCATACTGATTAATAAAATGAAAAAAAAACAACTTTCGGTATTGTGCCTTAAAAGATACAATAATTTTTGCATCTAATGGTTGCAAATGGGATGTTGTATTGGATGGTAAGTATCTAATTATAATATTAGATAATATGGAAGATTCTCTACCATGGAGACCAGTATTATTAAGCAATAGCAAAATTTTTTTTTTTTGCGATGCATTTTTTCATTTAATAAATTAAGCCATTTACTAAAAATATTGGTTCACATCTATGCTTTTGTATTGTAACAATAAGTAATTAGAAGTGCATTTATATTAATATTGTGAAAACATCATGGCTTTGTGGCTTTGCCGATAATTAAAGACTGCAACTTGATGTTGCCTGTTGCATTACAAGCAAGAAGTATAATAATTTAACTTTTATCATACTTGGTGCCAGAGGTAGATCTTGTTGCCAAAGTTGCATTTGGTGGCATTTTAAAGAATAATGCTGTCTCATTGGCATTGTAAACATCATTTAGATCATATTTACTGATAATCTCATGTAGTTTCTCTTGTTCCTCTGGTAAAATTTCCAAGAGGGCACTGTTTGCTTCACTATGCATCTTAATGTGGTGCAAATTATGACATTTTTTGAACTTTTCTAACCAACTATCTGATGTTTTAAAGTTATTTTCTTCTGAAAACTTTTCAGCAAACTTGAGAGCTTTTATTTGTAAAATTTTTCTAGTAAGAATGCAATTGGTAGTTAGTGCTCCAAGCATCCATTTTCCCAGTGCATCATTTATTTTTGGAAACATCTCTTTCCTGTTCTTTGTCAATTGACCAGAGTTGTTAAATATATTCTTTTCAATCCATCAGTCTGATTTTATGAGTATCTTTGTTACAGTAGAGCAGTCAACTTTTAGATTAAATATTTTGATAAGTCTATTTGCTGAGTAGTCAGGATGCTCTAGTCTGTACTAGCAGAGAGCTTTTTTAGTATCCAAGGAGATTGTTGTTCACTTTTGGTTCGTGTTTTTTGACATGTTAATAAGAATACACTTTTTATTGCATTTTGCTTTTATAATGCATTAATGTATTTGTTATGTCTCAAATGTCATTTTGCCTTATATCTAATCGGACATATGAGGTGCCTCAGATTATAAAAAGTGGCCAAATTATAAAAATGAAGATTTTAATCCAACTGTAGGATTCTAAGTGCAAATGACAAATTCTCAGTAAAAAAAAACTTAATTTCAATAATGCATCTGTGACACTTTTTGCCTCTTACCTCCAACTGATGATTAATAATGAAGGCTGTTAATTTGATCCTCTACATACTTACATAATCGTGTAAAAGATAGTACGATATCATGTTGTCAAGCCCTCCAAATACAGCAATGCCTATATCAATTAGAATATCGATATAAAATACTTTGCACAATGTTAGAGATATCAGAGTGAAAGTCAACTGCAGTTTTTTAAAAAATGTCTTGATCATCATAAGTCATGGGATTTAATATGTAATATATATAGGCATGCAATGGCTTCCAAACTAATGTGGTCATATGTTGTTTCTAAAAAAAATCTATCTGTTGAAGATTACTTAGAATAGACCCAAAATAAAACAGATCCCACGTTCAGGTTAAAGTATGAACAAGTCTTTTTTTATTTACAAGCAATTATTAACTTTCGTACTGGAGTTTGTTTCAATAGGTTTTCATTAAGACTTGTGGCTAGACAAATGTTTGCACCAATTTGGTCTGTTCGGTACCATCCTATTTACCAATTAATTGAAATTGCTAATAAAGAACAATGACTACAATTGAAGCCTGAAGTTTGCAAGCTGATTCAAGAAAAAATTGTAATTTTTTGATCTAAACTTTTAAATCAACATTAAGGCCATGATGCAATACTTGAAGAAATTAACAAAATGCTCAAATTGTTAATTCCTTCTATATCTTCACAATGGCATTGGGAAATTGCAGTGCATAACTGTATCAAATTTGAAAGATTGCATACTAACCTTTTTAATGTCATCAAATATTCTAAAAGTGAAATATACAAGTTTCATACATGTCCTAGCTTTATTGCTGAATCAAATCAATTTCGAGTTCAGATAAAAAAGACACAGTTTGTAAATCCAAATGTCTCTAATCGTGTTTTTCGTGATATTGGCCATGAATGGATATTAAATGAAGAAATAAAAAAATTCAGGAAAATTGCATGGATGAAAAGAATAGACTTTCTTAAAGCAAAGCGAATTAAGAAAACATTGTTAGGTACTTGGAAACTAATTTCAGTAACAAGTAAAAAAGCAGATCATCAAAAAATATAAATCTGTTAATAAAATCACAATTATTACTTATTATTAACTCTCTAATATCTCTTTTAAGTGATCATGTTTTTGAAGCTTATCAAGTTAATCATGTAACAGCCTAATAAATATTCTTTAAGAAGTTAAAAATATATTGTAATGTGTACAGTTTTGTTTACCTTGGGTTGGATGCATTACCATTTATAATTGGCATTTTTAAAACATGATATGTTGAGTCTAGGTCCGAATCTCCATTCTGCATGATTATGTTTGGATTATGAAAAACATTCAACATGGATTTATTTGCTCCAAAAAAGTTGATTTTTAATACATCTTTAAAACTATCAGTCAAACTTTTACTCGCTAATACTAAATATTGGTCAAATGATGAATATAATTGCTAGTATGGAGCCTTTTTTTAATTGTAGATGTCAAAGTTGATGTGAAAATGTATTTATTGGGTATATATCAGAATCTTCATACTCTGAGTTTTATTACTGGTTACATTTCTTTTCCTAAGAAAAGGTAAATTTGAACTCTGTTCCCAGTTGATTTGCTTGAGCAATGTTCTATTAACAAACTTGTTCCCAGAGGATCCCATTGGGCCATTATTCTTGCTTGTAAGTCTGTTAATTTCTTCTTCCAATACAAAAAAAAAGTAATCTTGTTAGCCAAAGTTTGATCCAGAGTAACTTTATTAATACTTGCAGCAATAGTCTCTAAAGCATTACCAGTTTTCAAAGCACCAAGAGCAGCAGTACTGTACCATATATTAACTATTATTAAAACTCTCATAATACCTGCAAACAATAAGCCAGATATAATAGTTCTGTCATTGTCTTCTGATGGTGGTGGCAGCTTATAAAGAAGAGTAATTGAATGTTGTAATATTTAAGAAATTTTGTTTAGTGTTCTACAATTATTTTCAGAAACTTCTTTAATTTTTTTTACTACCATAAAAAGAATGATTTCTATTGACAATTGGAAAATCTTCTTGACTGTACATATCTAATTAAATATGAGATGACATCTAATGTTTATATCTAATATTATATGATTATAGTGTGACTATAGAGAGTGGAAATTACTTATATTCTGCTATCATATTTGTGGGAATAGGGACTATAAGGACATATATATAGTAAAAGTGACTATAAGAAGATAATATTATATATAAATGGTTTTGGTTTTTAAAATAATGTGATTATAAGAAGATAGTGACTATAACCAGAGGAACTATAAAGAAAGTTCACTATATGTATAAAAATAAGTGGTTTTAGCAAATAAAAAAAAACAGAACAAACAAAAATTAGCTTAATATTTTTATATTAATCTTAGCTTTAAAAATTTTTTTTTTTCATTTTTTATATTCTAAATTTACCAAATAAAATATTATTGTTTAATTTACAAGTTTATAATTCTAATATTCTAATTATTAAGATCTAATTAATTATTTTTGCTTATTTTTGTTTTAGACCAAATGTTATTAAAATAAATGCTTTTGAAACTCTAATAACTTAAACCAATTACTTTTAATTATAGTAATTGACAGAATATTAATTTTTTTTTTGTGAAGCAGTAACATTAAAAATTAACTGTTTAAAAATAAACTTTATAATAATCTGATAAAAAAAAGAAGTTTTTTCTAAGTTTAAATATTAATTTTATAGCTTATTAAAAAAGTAAAAAAACAATATTAGATTTTAGTAATTATACTTACTAATTCAGAAATAAACACAATAATAGTCATACAATTAAAAAAATTTATTTTTGTGTCTTATAACAAAAAAACTCAATAAATAGAACTTCAAACAAAAAAATTTTTAAAAACTAATAACTTACAACATAATTAAAGCTAATTTATTTGATCTTTATACTGCTCTTATTATTAAATTATGAGCACTAAATGTTATAATTATATCCTATCAAGTTTACTTATAACAATAGTTAAGCTAATTTGGTTTTTTCAAAAACCAACAAAGTTTTAGTGTACTAATTAGTAAAAACTATACTTTTATATAAAGTTGTGTAAACTGAATTGTCCAAAATATTTAAATTTAATAACAGTATCACCAAAAAAACAAAGACAAAACATCTAATTAAAAAACCCAAAATCTTTTAATAACTTTAAATAAATATTAGTATTTAATTTATATGTAAAACCATAATTTAAAAACTTAACTTTTTTATAATAAAAACAAGTTATTCTAAAATATTATTTATTATATAAATATTTTTAAACTATAATAAAAAGTTATTTGTAAATAGTTTTTATAAAATATGTGTGCAAACTGGTTATAAGTCTATTAATAAAACCTAAATTTATATATAAATCTAATTATTATATCACAAATGTATAGCACTAATTAACATTATTAATATTACTATAAAAAACTACATTAGTTTTAGAACCAGTTTTTATTTAGTGTTTTCAATAAACTAATAAATTTAGCAAATAAAATAATAAATATTGTCTAATATAACCTTATTATCAGCTTAAAAATAATTCTTTTAAACTAAAATTGGAAAAAAATAGCAATTAAGCAGTAGTTTCAGCCAATTTATTAGTAATTACATAATTTATTATGTTTAAATTATTTTTAACTTTAGACTACAATATCAAAATATTTTTATTATATATAAAATTAATAATTTGTCTTTTTTTAATTTAAAAACTATTATAGATATTTAATTTAAACAAACCAAATTCCAAAATACAAGCATTAAATACAATCTAATTGTTTAAATAAATATTAATTATATAAGAAAAAAATACATTTAAAAACCAATAAAATAGTTTATAATTTAATATATATTAATAATACTAACTTGAAAACATATTAATATTTAAACTAAAATCATTAAAAAAACAACAATATCACAAAATTTTAACTTTTTTAGTAAACTATTTATAAAAAAATTAATAACTAAAAGCTCTGTTTTTATTAAACACTTTTTAATTATTGATAAATTATAAAAGTTTATAATATTTTAATAATTAATATTACAATAATAAAACAAATTAGTCTTATAAACACATCTGTTTTAAAGACAATAAATAATAATAACAAACTAATAAAACATTAAACTTCTAAAATCAAGCTTTTTTTTATTAGTAAAAAATTTTTTAAATAAAAATATTACTATGTTTATTTAATAATTGCTTATTAAAAACTATATTAAATTTTTTTAAAAAACTAATAACATTAAAATACAACTTTGCATCCAAAATATTTGAAATAAAAATGTAATTTAAATTCAAAAATGTTGAAAAAACAAAGCTAATTAATAAAACATAACAGTCTAACAAAATTTTAATTATATTAATAAGAAAGTTGTTAATTAAATTAATATATAACTTAATAAAATAACACAAAAAATTTATTAAAGTTTAATTAAAAATTTGTAAATTTATAGATCTGTAATAAAAAAGCCAATTAACAATATCAAAAACATTTAAAAAAACCAGAGATACAATTTTATTTTTAGTTTAAACTTGCTTAAATAACTTAAAACTACAAAAAAAAAAGTTTTATTTTATTTTTTAAACTCTTATATATTATTACATTTTACTTTTAATATATACTCTTAAAAATAAAGCTAAATTATAATCTGTAATTAATAATAAGTTAAAATATAATAGAGACTAAATATAAAAACTATTTGTTAATAATAGCTTTTTTCAAAACAATATTGAAAAAAAACTTAATATTAAAATAAGTTTTAAAAAAATCAAACTTAAAAAGCCTATTTGTAAACAAAAAAATACTTAAATAACAATATAATTTTTTTTTAGCAATTACAATAGGTAAGTTACTAATAAATAAAAAAGTATTAATAATTTGTCTTTTAATTAAAATGGCCACAATTTTGTCAGTATTAATAGAAATATTATTGAATTTGAAAAATTTATTAATTATATTAAGTATATATTGTGTTATAATATAATTATTTTTAATTCAGATTATATTATTTACAAAAATATCAGTTACTAAATATAATATAAAACTAAATTAACCAATAATTTAATTTATTCTTAAATATATTTAAAGTCTATATAATAACCAAAAAATTGTTTATATTTTTTTATTTTACAAAAAAAAAATCATAAAAAATATGCCACAACAAAAAAAAACATTATTTTAATTTAAACTATTATAAACTCTATAGCTATTAATTAGTTTAAAGTTAATTATAATATAATTTATCTAATTATTATAAATGTTACCAAAAAACCTGATAAATCTAGAACATATTTTAATTTTTTATAAACTGTTTTTTAAATAAAACCAATCAACAGAATTATATATTTTGTATATATTTTGTAGAATTAATTAAAGCTTATAATTTTTTTTTAAAATATTTTTTTTTTCTTATTTAACGAGTGAAGTCCAAATACAAACTAGTACTATACATCATTCAAATGATCTAAACTAGGAGCAAATCATGCTTTTTTTATACGTGACTAGCCATTCAGACCAATCAGAACAACACTAAGCACCTATATGAATGGAGACTTTATTATTAATACCAAAAAAAAAAAAACAAGACTCGCGAAACCTGAAACCAACACCAAAAGCCTTAGCAATATCCAACAATCTAACCACACCAGGGGAAAACAACATAGAAAAACCAGAAACCAAAGCTGGGATAGAGCCATCATGTGGGATCAGCCCATTCTTCTCCATAAAAGCCTGGTGTTTAGCACAAACCAACCAAATATTATCCTGAAAAGAGAGGCAAAATGCATGCACAAAATCCACAATAACTGACATCACAACCTTGGAATCCCCAAAAACTGAAACTGATTCACGATACCAATTACCAAAAACAAAGCCCTTGCACAGCAACACAAGAAGACAACAATCATAAGACACACAAAAAAGACCAAACCAAACCAGAATGCACCTCCCAAGCCAATGCATGAGCATTTAGCAACTAAGCACAACCAGCAGCATCAAACGAACAAGAAAAAACATGGTCTGAGACCTCAACATCACCACAAAACAAACACATCACACTAGGATAACACCTATTATATAAACGCTTCCACACAGTAATAGAAAGCTGACAATGAAGAGCCTTCATAAAGTACGTTTGAAGGCCAGCAGTTCGTACACTAGTGAAGCCCAAAGCCAAATAAGAGTCTGGGTGCCAAACCAGAGAAGACCTCAACCAGTCAATATCATCACGCAAACAACCTGGAACAACCCGGAAACCAGAACCAACCTCCCAATATACACAATGGATTGACCTGAATATATCACGAACAAAATGCTTAGAATTACCAGAAATCTTACCAACACCAGCCTTCAAAAATCTCTCACTGACCAAATGGGGCAGATGCCAGACAGAAAGAGCAGCATTCTTAGCAAGTGCATCAGCACGCTCATTGCCTGAAACACCTGAATGGCCCTTAACCTTAATCCAATTAACATCCAAATTTTTGCGACAAATAACATTGGCAATGTGACGACACTCAATCCAACAACAATTTCTGTAATCAGAGCCAACCAATAAAAACTCTGACTGGCAAGCATCTAATGCCACCTGGCTGTCTGAAAACAAGTCAACCAAATGAAAAGAAGAAACACACTTAAGAGCTAAAGCAATGGCCTGCAGCTCTGCCAAAGTAGAAGAAACCAAACCAAAAACCCCCACACCCAGACCTGAATTAATGTCTTCAAAGAAAACTGCAGCACCAGCCAACATGTTAACAGTACCCAAGTTACTCAAAGATCCAACCATGTACACAGAGAGGTGAGCAGCACCAACATTCAACAGATCATTACAAATAACACCAAAACCAAAAGACTGACAGATGTTAGAAGAGCCACAAACACCCTCATAAGGAGCACAACCAGAAGAAGAAGCAACACCACTAAGAAAACGAACAGAGAGATCAAACCAGAAGGGAACCAAGCCACAGGAGTCCAGTCTTTTTCAATGCTTGAAAGTCTTCCAATCAAAAACAATGCCATTCCGGTCACAAAGTTGTTTCATGAAAGCAATACCATAATGTCTGAAGGAAGAGACACATTTGTAGAAAACCACCTCGCCAAGAACTAGAGACATAGAAGTACCACTCCAAAGACAAAAAGCACTGTCCAGAAAGCCACCCAGAGATAAATCACACCCAGAAAAAATACAAACCACACCTGCTAAAAAGTTGTTCAAAGGGCTGATTCTAACACAAACAGAAAACAACAAAGGGTGACAAGGACACCAGCTGAGAACCTGGAGATTGTGAGACTTATAAAAAAACAAGTGACCCAAAACACCAAACGAATTCGCAAAAGCAATGACAAAAGCTAACTTGTTTTTAGTCTAAATCTGCTCAAAAGTCTTTAAATTGTACAAGGAAAAATGATGAAGTGCATCATTGGGAAAGTCCAGAGGCAGCCCAGATTTAAATTTTAGGCCCTTGCGAATCAAAGCGTCCCATTTATTACACACACTGAGAGGAATATAACTAAACTAAGTTCTGTAGCTGACAATAGGAAAGAGAATTGAAGACACCAAATAAGCAAACTGTTTATCCAAAACAACTTTTCTTAGAACAAGATTGGTGAAAAACCAAACATTCAAATGCGCCTTAACCAAGCTGGGCTTTGAAAGACCTTCAGAAGATAAAAAAATCCCTAGATAATGATGAGGTTCACTCCTTCTGGCAATGGAGATTGGCAGACTACTGATGGTCAGATAAAGAGCAGTGACCTGACAGTTGATGGGAATGACCACAGTCTTGTCATTGTTTATCGAAATGTTATTTAAACAAAAAAAATCATTAGCAACATTGAGGATGTGTTGTGTAGCAGCCTGGCTGCTACCAACCCAGATAGTATCATCAACAAAAGCACTAATGGCCAGAAATAACATCAGCCCAGTCAGAGATTTCACCCAGCCAGTCTTAAAAACGAAATGAGAAATCAATCTGTAATCACAAATGCTCTCCTGTCTCTTAATCTCACACAAGAGCAGATCATAAAATATGTGCCAAAGAAGTAATGAAAAAACCTCCCCCTGATCTAATCCATCGTGAACATAATATCCATCAGTCAAACCAAAATTTGTCATCACTCTGTTTGTGCGACCATTATGAATACAACCAAAAAATCTGATAAATTTGTCACACATTTTGATCCTGATTAAACTCCTCTTGAGATGCTCCCAACTTACAGAATTATATGCTTTGTGCATATCCTGTAAAACCAGCCACAACTCTCAGTTTTTTTCCAAAACATCTTTGATCACTGAACCAATAGTGAAGATAGGTAATTGTGTAGATGTATCTTTTAGGACAGAAATTGTTCCCATGGAGGACATCAAAAATGCTACAAGCCAAAGAGATCCAGTCTGAAAAGATCTTGGAAAGAACCTTGCAAGCTGTCTCAATCAAAGCAATGGGGTGGATATTTGTAAGAATCTCCTTCCACTTGTAAGGTTTAAGAATCATCGAGACCCATGCTTCCCTCCAAGGTCCAGACACTAACTTACAATCCAAGTAAAAATTCAAAAGCACCAAAAACATATCCAAAACTGACTTGTCACAGCATTTCCAAAGTTCATTAGTGACACCAGAAAGACCAGCCGTTTTCTCATCAGGCAAATTTGAAATAACACTAAACATCTTATCAAAACTGATTGAATGTATCACATTAGAGAAAGCACCATAGAAGACGTAATCCAAAGGCTGAAATTGCCTCACCTAGTCATCAGAGATATTAGAAGCCACCACATGCTTTCTGGTCCAACCCTCCATAATTCCATCCACCTTAGATTTAACCAACTCAGACTCCAAGACCAACTTCCCATTATCCACTAAATGATCCAACACTACTTTATGAAAAAGACACTTCAAAACACTCCTAATAGTATGACTCTTATTCACCTCAAAACTCTTCATCCTCCTTTCAATAGCCTGCCTCATACAAAATTCTTCAGCATGCTTAGATTTCAACAACTTAGAAGAGTGGTAAGACTTCCTCGCCTTAGCCAGCTTAGAATGGATCGCATTAAAACTGGAGCCAGAAAGAAACAGAGATCTCACCAGTAAAGTGCCCACAGAATCAAGCCTGTTTCAAGTATCCAACAACGAAGCAAAATCTCCACCAGAAACCAACTGAGAAGCCTTTACCAGTTTAAACACTAGTAGTTTCAGTTTATGAAACCAGGAAGACACCTTATTAAAAACACAATCAAAATTTTTAAACCATTTTTTCTTGAACGTTCCACTAGCCGAAAGAACTATAATCTTACAAACAATGTTCCACATTGCATCCAGATCAGAAAACTGCTTAGCTGCAACAAACTCATCTGAGAACATAACAGCATTAACAGCCGTAGCATCCTTGAATTCAGACCACTTAACCTCATTGGCATTTTTGATATCATACTTCCAATGATCTCTATTTGCTTGTTTGTGCAGTGAGTTCAACTTGACATTGAACAGGCCTCCCAGTCTCACAGAAACAAACACAGTCTTGTGATTAGTATCAAAATAGTCTTCAATGCCATCCACACCATGATCTACCACTGTACCAACCAAATTAGAAGAAATGAGCACGTAGTCAATTGTTTTAGTGATGCCATGAGAATTGCACCAAGTGGGTGACTTCACAAAAGAGCTTCCCCCCAGAGAGTTAATCAAACCCAAATCAAAACATTTTTTGAAACTTGCATACTTGTGAGAACTATTCTCATTAAAATCACCACCAAGAATAACAAAGGAGAACTCACTCACAGCCTTAGCAATAAAAAAGTTAACCTCACCAGCCTGAGAAAAACAAACTGCCGAAGATGCACCAATATACAGCCCCAAAATAGACACAGAGAGTTTGTTCTTAAAAAGCAATCTAATCAACAGAAGCTGACCAGGCACCTCTGAAACTTTACACACATGTCTTGCCAAAAAAGAGTCCAAAATAATTGCAACACCAGATCCCATGTGACCAGAATTCAGTCCAAAAGTAAAAACATGAACACTATCAAACTTATCAGCAATTCAAGGGTGAATCTTTTCCTTCAACTTTGTTTTAGTAACAATAAAAACCATATTGTTTATATCTTTATGCCAATGAACAATGTTTGTCTGCTTTGCACAATTGTTCATACCTCTGACATTGCATATGGCAATCTTCCAAATTAAGTGAGTTATTGAGATGACATGGGAGTTAACAGACCTGAACCAGAGCACAGAAGATTCAACTTATCCAAAACCAAACCAACTGAAGCCTCCAAAGCAACCAATTTCGTCTCCAAACCGCCCACCTTGGCAGTAAGAATCTTGAAACTACTAGTGCTGAGGTTGACAACAGCATCAATAGTAACAGGGGGAGTAATATCAGAAGAACTCAAAGCATTGTCCACAATCATATCTGAATCCACTTCAGAACTCAAAGCTGCAGAAACAACAGGAGGGGGGGCCAGGGAAGAAGGAACCAAAGGAACCACACCAAAAGAATCTAACCTAACCAGGATGCCAGAAACACGGTCAGCCAAAAGCTCCAAAGAGTGTTCCAAAACTGCCAAACAATCATTCAAATGGAAAACAACAAGATGATCAGAGACTACTGAAGGAGGAACCGAACCAGAACACAAATCAGAACCAGAAGAACCAGAAAGAGACACATGGAAAGAAGTGTCACTAGCAACTTGGGCTCATGTTTTGCCACCAAACAAAACTGGATGAGCAATAGAAGCTGACTTTTTCTTATATATACCAGCCAGATAAACCCAATCTTGATCAGAAACCACCCTCTTTTCACAAACACCAGAACTTCCACCCACAGGACAGTTGGTAGTAATATGACCAAACTGTTCACACTTGGTACAGTTAGCCAAAACAAGACTAGCCCAACACAAACTAACATTCTTGAAAATTAGAATGGTACTAATAGCAGCCAATCTGGCATTCTCATTCTCAAAACAAATGATTGCACACTAATCACGGACATATGAACCAGAATTGTGGCCAATGAAACAAGTTTTTCCACCATATAATACCAACAAATCTGACAGATCATAGACTAAAGTACCAATTAGAAGAGTATAGAGCAAAGCCCAATAACAATCTCTTGACACCCACATTTGTTTATCATTGACAACCAGTGCTACACGAATTGAATTCTTTCCCACAAGAACAGACCACTTAGAAGTGACCAAACTGACAACTTTTGATGACTCAAATTCAATCAGGGTCTTTTGCCAAAGACCAATCAATTGCATCCTGATGGAAACAATCTTGCCAAATTTAGAAAAAACTGATTCCACAGCCAACTTTGGAAAATCAACTAGGATCTCCTTAATGATCACTTCTCAATTCAAACAAATGTTTGCTTTTTTGAGATTACTATTAACAACAATTTTCTTATGAACTGTCATTTCTCTGGCCTTAATTAAACTAGACTCACTTGTGAAAGTTGAACAAATAATACCAGAAAATTTTGAAGGAGTTGAAACTCTCCCAAAACCATCAATTTGTAAAAAATTTTTTTGATTGAAATAAGCTTATCACTATTAGTCCTGCCAGAAACAGCTGACAAATTCACATCCAAAGCAAACAATTTCACTGGTCTGAAATTACGACTCTCGAGAACATGTGATTTAGAAGAGGGCAGCTGATTGAACCCACTGATTTTAGAAAGCGGCAACACAGAATTGTCATCGTCATCATTTATAGTAGCAAATAGAGGTGCCTTAAGAGATTGTTCCAACACATACATCTGAGTGTGAGTCCTTCACGGTGTAGTCTTGTTCATTTTGTTGTCCTCACCTGAATTAATGTAGCTTGTCTCTTTAGCAACCAAGTTTCTCAAGTTCTCAACATCCAAAAGACCACTTACACTGCCAGAAACGCTATTCATTCTGCTTTCCCAAGACACTGCCAGCTTACCATTATTACCACCCAAATCTTCTAAATATAAAGGACCAGCAGATGACTCAACCAAAACGCCAGTTGCAGGCTTTTTAGGCTTCTTATAAGATACACCATGAGAGTAGACCATATTAACACACTTGTTTTTAGCACTCTGGCAGGTCCCCAAACCAGCCAAACCCAAACCAGAACCACCAGCAGATGAGCCTACCAGCTCTATTACAACAAATAAAGATAAGTTAGAAGAAATAGTTAACAGAGATTGAGGGAAGAGGGAAAAAAAAAGGGATTTCTTCAAAATTATCTTTTGCTCTCTTTGTGTTAGGAAATTGACGAGGTTATATTCACAATATTAATATTTTTTACAACAAAACCAATAGCAAAAATTGGTAATAAAATTGAAGTATTTTTAAAAACAGAAAAATTGTCATTCTAAAAAACATTAAAATTATTACATGTATTTAATATCTAATTTAAAATTTTTTATGAGCAATTTAAACAAATATTATCAAATAAGTATTAGTTAAAATATTTTTTTAATTATAAAACTTAAGAATTATAAAAACTTAAATATACTTTTACTAAGCAAATACTAATTTAAAAACCAAATAAAAATATAATAAAACCAATAGTAAGTTAACAATATTACTATTATAATGTCTTGAAATTTTGTTTAATGTATTAAAAAATTTAGTTATTTTATCATTAAAAAGTAATGTAATAATTAACAAAAATTCATTTAAAAAAA
Organism: Geosiphon pyriformis; assembly: GCA_016748015.1. Classification (NCBI taxonomy): domain Eukaryota; kingdom Fungi; phylum Glomeromycota; class Glomeromycetes; order Archaeosporales; family Geosiphonaceae; genus Geosiphon; species Geosiphon pyriformis. The sequence continues at coordinate 148,517 of JAAOMT010000175.1, read as the reverse complement.
TTTAATCTATTATTTCTAAAATTACTAAAGATTTTTTTTTGATGTTGTTAATACTATTTTGTTATTAATTTTGTTGTTAATAAAAGTTAATAAACTTTTAATAAGCTAATTTTTTTTTAAAAATATTTTTATATATATATATTTTATTATTATTATTTAACAAGTAAGATCTAAACACAGCCTAGTGTCATACATAAAAAAAATGATCTAAACTAGGTGTGAATCATGTATTTTCTACACATGACCAGCCACTTGAGCCAATCAGAACAACACTATGCAGCTATATAAACTGATACTGAACTACCAAGGCTTAAGAAAAATGAACAAGATTTGCAAAAGCCGAAATGTATACTAAAAGCATCAGCCATGTTAAGCAATTTTACCACACCAGCAGAAAACCCCAAAGACAAGCCAGAAACCGAAATGAGAGTCAAATCATTAGGAGGAATCAAATTATTTTTTTCTATATAGGCGCAATGCTTGGCATAAACCAACTATATATCATCTCTAAAAGCCATACTGAAAGAGCACACAAACTTAACAATCTCCAAACCAGCTAACTTGGGATCATGGAAAATGGAAACAGCCTCGCAGAACCAATCATCAAAAACAAAACCCTTAAAGAGAGCCATAGACATAGAGGAACCAGAAGTACAAAATGACAACAACTGTAGCATACACAAAGAAGCATGAGTGGAATTAGAAAGTGCCTTCCAAGAATTCATGTGAGAGCCCAATAACTGATGGCAAGCAGATTTGTTAGCTTTACAAAAGAATACATAATCTGAAACTTCCATATTACCACAATATAAACACAATACACTGGGATAAAGTCTACTATAAAGATGCTTCCGAACAGCTACAAGTAGGCAATAATGCAAAGCTTTCATAAAGTAAGTGCATGCATTAGTTGAGGGCCAGCTGGTAAAACTGGCAGCCATGTGCATATCAGGATGCCACACCAATAAAAAGCAGACTCAGTCAACCTCAGAAAGCAAACTACTTTCCAAAAACTTAGAACCAAAACCAACCTCCCAACATACATAACAATTAAAACAAAAAATATCATGAACAAAGTGTCTAAAATTGCCAGAAACTATATTACCATTAGCCACAATAAAATGCTCATTCAAGTGAGGAGAAAAACACCAACCTAAAAGAGAAGTGGTACCAGCAATCATATCAGCACGCTTATTCTCTGAAACACTAGAGTGACCCTTTACTTTGTGCCAACTGACCCTCAAATTCTTATTGTAAATAGCATTGAAGATATGATAATGCTCAACCCAACACTAATTATGAAAGTTAGGACACACTAGACCCAATTCCAACTTGCAAGCATCCAAAACATATTGACTATCTAAAAACAAGCAAATAGAACTAGATAAGGGAACACACTCCAGAGCCAATACAATAGCCTGCAATTCCACCAGAATAGAAGACATCAAACCTGACATACCAACACCTAAACCCGAACCAATGTCCTTAAAAAAGGCAACAGCACCAGCCTTATAGTTGACTGTGCCCAAGTTCTTCAAAGATCCATCAGTGTACACAGATAAAATGCCAGTATCAATTTGTGAAAGACAATCACAAATAGACACAAAGTTACTAAACTTAAGAATGTTCAAAAGACCAATATTACACATAGCCAAGGAATGAGCCAAAGAGCAAGTCATATTGGTAAGAAATACAGTAAACAACTTAAACCACTCTAGAACAGGGCCATGGGAATTCAATTTTTTCTACCATTTAAAGATATACCAATCAAAGACAGCACCATGATAATCACAAAGTTGATCCACAAATGCAATACCATACCACCAAAGAAAAGGGAGAAACTTAATAAATTTCAACTTACTCAGAACAGCAGACATGGGCATCCCATCATGAAACCAAAAAAAACTGGTCATGGGGCCACTAAGAGACAAATTACAATCAAAAAGAATATGAACTATGCCTGCCAGAAAATTATCAGAAGCATTAACACAAGTATGAACAAGAGAAACCAATGGATAAACAGGGTGCCAACACTGAACTTACAAGTCATAAGACCAGTAAGAAAATAAGTGACCCAAAATCCCACCAGAGTTCACAAAGCTAACAAGTAAAGCAATCTTATTCTCAGATTGAATTTGTGAAAAGGATTTCAAATCATAAAAAAAAGAATGGTGAATGGTATTACCAAAAAAGTCGAGCAGTAGACCAAACTTAAGTTTCAAGCCCTTATGAATCAAAGCATTCCACTTGTTGCACACACCAATAGAAACAAAGCTAAACTGTGTTCTGTAGCTAACAATAAGATAAAGAACTGCCAACATTAAATATAAGAACTATTTATCTAACACAGCTTTCTTCAAAACCAGATTGGCAAAAAACTGAACATCTGAATGCATCTTAGCCAAACTAGGCTTTGAAAGACCCTCAGTCAAAAAAAAAATACCCAAATACCAATGAGATTCCCCTTTTTGGTAATAGTGATGGGCAAATCACTAATAAAAAGAATATTTTAAACTGTATATACTATTAAGTTTATAATAAAATAATCAATTTTGTATTAATTACTTGTATAGTTATTTTGTAATAAAAGTTAACTTTTTTACATAAAAATTTCATCTGTAAACTTTTCAATTAATATGTAGTTATTTTTTTACAAAAGTTAATTTTTTTATAAGAAATTTTAATTATAAATTATTCAATAATATAAAAAAAAAAAAACTAAAAAAATGTGTCAAAAAAATTATGTCAAATTTAGGCTTAGAAGTTATTAACAATTACTAAAATTAGTAGCTAATTAATTTTAAATGTTAATTTTAAAAAATTAATTTTAAATATTTAATATTTAAAAATTTTGAATTTTAAAATAATTTTTATTAAATTGATTTGTAAAAACTGTGTATTAATTCTAAAGTAAAATTAATTCTAATTAAGATATTTTTGATCAAAAATATATTTTTTTAAAGAAAAAAACTCTTTTTTTATATAATTTTTTATAATATTATTCTATAATTTAACATTTTTTTTTTAATATTTTGGTAAACTAAAAATATATTTTGTTAAATTATAAGTTATTTTTGCAAATTATAAATTATTTCAGTAAATTGTTAATTATTTTGTCAAATTATTAAATATTTCAACAAATTTTGACTATTATATAGTTTAGTGTATTATATAATCTGATTGTTATAATTTAATTATATTTGTGTTTTATATAAATTAAGTTATTAATTAAATAATAATTTAGATAATTTGATAAAATAATAAGTAATAAATTAAAACAATAATATGTGTTAATTAATAATAAGAATTATAAAAATAATTTTATGTTAAATAATATCTCAAATTTTAACTGATAACATAACTTTTTTTTTAAGATTGAGTTTTATTGAAATCCAAATACTATAAGATTTTTTAAAAAAAAAACTTCTTTTTTTCTTACCTCCAAAAATTCTCAAAAAAGCACATTTTCTGAAAAAGAAGTTTTTTATTTTTTTTCTTGTTAGTTTTCTTTCAACATTTCCTTAAACAATAACCTCTTCGTCGTGGATTTAAAGATTGCTTTGGGCAGTAATATGTCAAAAAAAAAGGCACTCAAAAGTGCTTTCCATGGTCCTGCTGGTGGTTCTTTTGCTCAAAAAAAAAGGGTGGTTCTTGGCAATGTTAAACATTCTGGTGATGAGAGAGATATCTCTTTGAGTAAATCTGGGTCTGGTGCTAGTGTGTACTTTGATGTGGATAGTCTGTCTGGTGATGATGAGGATGTTGGCATAACAGGCGTACATGAAAGATCTCTTCTGGGTTCAGCTGCAACTACTCTTAAGGCGAAACATGTTAATACTAGCACAATGTTTGGTTCTCTACTTGGCTCTCCTGACTTCACTATGGATGATAATGAAATTGTGCTTCCCTCTCATGTGTCTATTCCTCTGGATAAAAAGTGAATTGATCCTAAAGTCATTAAAACTCAGATTGAGGTGTCTGTGAAAAAATTTTTTGCTTTGGACATCAATCTTTCAGCTGTAAAAAGGAAATTGGCAATGGCCAAAACTTAGATTATAAGAAGATTATTTTCAGGAATCAATGGTTTTGGGGGGCCACTACCCCTTCAAAATTTGAAGGGATCATCTGATCAACATTTACATCTAAGGAGAGCATAAGAAAAGCTGTGTCATTGGCCAAACAAGAAGGGATTGTCATAAATAATGATGTAAAGAAAAAAGGGCTTCATTTAGATTGGGCTGTGGTGATCAAAGAAATTCCCATGGATATGCCAAAAGAAATGATCGTTGTCACAGTTTCTGAGTTTGGGCAAATTAAGTCAATCAAAATCCAGTTGGTCAGTATGTGGCAAAAGGCTGTGGTAGAATTTGCCATTTCAGATCAGGCTGTGCAATTGACTTCAAGATGGTTGTTCCTAATTGGGAAAGATTTGGTTCGTGTGGCCATGGCTGTGGGAGATCGTGATACATGGGCTTCAAGAGATCGGTTTAGAGCGCTGTTGTTTACTTTGCCAGTGGGAACAACTGCACACAATCTTGGCAATTTTTTGGAGAAGGCTGGTGGAAAAACTTGCATCATTAATTGTTCATTGGAAACTGGCAATAGGTTTTGTTGTGTTGTGGTCTGTTTTGAATCTAATGAAGCTATGGAATCAGCTTTTCACATGGAGCCAATCTTTGGTAGTGTAAAACTCTCATGGGCTAGATTGGATTTAGTTCGCTGTGAACAGTGTGAGAAGTTTGGTCATTCTGCCTTGGAATGTAATGCTGGGGTTGTGTCAGCTTCTCAGTCACCCAAGTCATTTAAAAAGCCTGCTAACTTGGATACTCGTCTATAGTTGGCCAAATTATATGCTAAAAAAAAGATTCCAATCTCTCGTTCTGTTGCTTTTGGAGGCAAATCCTGGGCCCAAGTGGTCTCAGTCATTTCAGCCTCTCATGGTTCTCATGATGGCTCTGGTTCTGGTTCTCTGCCCTTTGGTGCTTTAAGTTCTGGTGGTACCCCTCTCCCTTTTTCTATGATTAATTTCCCCTTGGGTACACATTTGGCACATCTGGAACACTCTGTGGAGCTCTTATCTGATCAAATTTTGAACATTCTTCATCATCTTGACAATCTCAGTTTGGTGCCTTCGGCTCCTCCTTCTAGTGTGATTCCTTCTGTGGGTACTTCTCACCCATCCATCTCTGATTCTCTTATGGTTGCTGACTCTAACTTGGGTTTCAACATGGTATTAGATGTTTCTTTGATTCAGCCTACTTTTCTCTCTTCTGGCAATGACAATTCTCAATTGGGTCTGAGCAGTTCCAAGGTGCTAACTTCTAAAGTTGGCGTTTTAGAGTCAAAGTTGGTTGCCCTCGATGCCTCCATTGGCTTGATTTTGGTAAAGTTAGAGCAGATGTGTGCTGGTTCGGGTCCTCTGGTCTTTTTCTCATCTCAATGACCAGTTATATTTGGAAAATTGCCATGTGCAATATTAGGGGAATGAACAATCCTGCAAAGCAGGATGATATAGTTTGTTGGCACAAAGACATGGGCAATTTGGTTTCTATTTTTACTGAGATGAAGTTGAAGGATAAAGTTCGTTCCTGGATCATCAACAGATTTGATGGTGTTTGGGTGTTTACCTCTGGTTTGGATTCTGAATATCTGGGTGCTGGTGTGGTGGTTGTCATGGACTCTTCTTTGGCAAAGCATGTGTGCAAGATTTCTAAAGTGCCTGGCTGGCTTCTGTCTATTAAATTACTTTTCAAGAATAAACTCTCAGTGTCAATTTTGGGGCTTTACGCTGGTGCTTCTTCGGTGGTACGGTTTTCTCAGGCTGATGAGATCAACTCTCTTATTGCGAGGGCTGTTAACAAATCTTCTTTTGTCGTTCTCGGGGGTGATTTTAATGAAGACAGTTCTCATAAGAGTGTGAGTTTCAAAAAATGCTTTGATTTGGGTCTGGTCAATTCTTTAGTCAGTAGCCCAGCTGCAAAAATACCCACTTGGGAAAATTCTAGAGGTGTTAAAAAAACAATTGATTACGTGTTTGTTTCCCTGAATCTGGTCAATACAATAGTGAATCGTGGGGTTTTAAATGTCAGTGAGCATTTTGACATGGACCATCAAGCTGTTTCAGTGTCTTTGGGTTTGGGTGGACTTTTGGATATGCACTTGAATTCTTTTTGCACGCAAGTGAATAGAGATCATTGGAAGTTTAACATCAAAAGTGCCAATGAAGCTAGGTGGTTGGAGTTCAAAGATGCTTCAGCTGCTAATGTCTCTATGTTCTCGGATGCTTTTGGTGTGGCAGTAAGGTTTTCAGATATGGACACTATGTGAGACATTGTTCGCAAGATTATGGTTCTTTCAGTGGGTGGTACATTTAAAAAAAAATGGTTCAAAGGTTTTGATGGTGTGTTTACCAAAACTTCCTCTAGGTTTTACAAGCTGGAGCTGCTGGTTTCTAAGTTGGTTAAGGCTTTGCGTTTGGATTCTAGTGATGGTTTTGCTTCTTTGTTGGAAGTGTGGCACAGACTCGACTCTCCAGATGCATCAGTGGTTAAGTCTCTGTTTCTTTTAGGTTCTAATTTTGATCTTATTTGTTTTGCGCTGGCCAAAGCAAGGAAATTGTACCACTCTTCCAAATTATTGGAATTCAAGTGCGCTGAGGAGTCCTCGATCAAGCAGGCTATTGATAAGAGAATGGAAAGTTTTGAGCTGAACAAGGGTCACATCATTAGGAGCATTTTGGAGCATCTTTTTCGCAAGATGGTCTTAGATCATCTGGTTGTAGAAGATGAGTTGGTTTTAGAGCCTGATTTGGTTAAATCTAAGGTAGACAAAATTATGGAGGAATAGACCAGAAAGTATAAGGTGGTATCTGACATCTCTGAGGATTGGGCCTGCCAATATCAACCTCTGGATTATGTGTTCGATGGTGCTTTCTCTGATGTTATGTGTTTGATTAGTTTAGATGAATTGTTGACTATTGTCAAGGATCTTCCTAATGGAAAGACAGCTGGTCTTTCTGGTATCTCCAATGAATTGTGAAAACATTGTGACAAATTGGTTTTGGATATGCTTTTGGTGCTTTTGAATTCCTGTTTGGTTGGTAAATCAGTTCCTGGGCCATAAAGAAAAGCTTGGGTTTCAATGATTCCTAAACCATATGAATGGGAGGGAGTTTTTACGAACATTCATCCTATAGCTTTAATTGAAACAGCCCACAAAATTCTTTCCAAGATCCTTTCAGATAGAATTTCATTGGCTTGCAGCACTTTTGAGGTCCTTTGTGGAAATAATTTTTCTGTTTTGAAAGGTATGATGATGCAATCTCCCATTTTTGCTATTAGTTCTGTGGTTGAGGATGCCTTAAAAAAGAACTGTGAACTTTAGCTGGTTTTACAAGACATGCGCAAAGCTTATGACTCAGTTGGTTGAGAACATCTTAGGAGGAGTCTGGTCAGGATCAAGATATGTGACAGGTTTATTAGATTTTTTGGCAGTATTCACAATGGTCGCGTCAACAGAGTGATGACTGACTTTGGCTTAACTAATGAGTATTGTGTTCATGATGGGCTGGATCAGGGAGAAGTTTTCTCGCCCCTTCTCTGGTGTATTTTTTATAATTTACTTTTGTGCAAGGTCAAGAGACAGGAGAGTATGTGCAGTTACAGATTAAATTCTTATTTTATTTCCAAAACTGGCCGAATAGATCTTCAAGCTGGACTGACTTTCTTTCTCGCTGCTGGTGCTTTTATTGATGATACTATTTGGGTTGGTAGCAGCCAGGCTGCTACTCAACACATCTTTAATGTTGCTAATGAATTTTTCAGGTTTAATAACATTTCTATAAATAACAACAAGACAGTTGTCATCCCTATCAACTGCTGGGTAATGGACCTGTGTTTAACTATTAGTGGCTCACCCATTTCTATCACCAAGAAGGGAGAATCTCATCGCTATCTAGGTATCTTTTTGTCTTCTGAGGGTCTTTCAAAGCCTAGCTTGGCTAAAGCTCAGACGGATGTGCAGTTTTTCGTGAACCTTGTTTTAAGGAAGACAGTTTCGGACAAACAGTGTGCATATTTGTTGTCTGTAGTTCTTTTCCCTATCATTAGCTACAGGACTCAGTTCAGTTTCATTTCTGTTGGTGTTTGTAATAAATGGGATGCTCTGGTATGCAAGATCTTGAAGTCTAAGTCTGAGTTGTCACATGATTTCCCCAGTGATGCACTTTATCACCCCTCTTTGTACAATTTAAAGACCTTTGAACAAATCCAGGCTGAGAGTAAATCAGCTTCTATTGTTGCTTTTGCAAATTCCACTGGTGTCTTGGGTCACTTGTTTTCTCATAAGTCTCATGACCTCCAGGTTCTCAGCTGGCGTCCTCATTATCACTTGCTGTTTCTGGCTTGTGTTGGTGTCAGTCTCTCGAATAATTTTTTGGCGGGTGTGGTTCGTATCTTTTCTGGGTATAATTTATCTTTGGGTGGCTTTTTGACTTGTGTTTTTCGCCATCGGGATGGTACTCCTATGTCTCTGGTTCTTGGTGAACACTATTTTTTCAAGTGTGTCTCTTCACTTAGACATTATGAGATTGCTTTTGTGGAACAACTTCGTGACTGTAGTGGGGATGTTTTCAGTTGAGGAATCTTCAAGCATTAGAAAAGGCTGGACCCTCGTGGTTCAGTCCTTTTGTGGTTTGATCTCTTCGTTCAATTTCTCAGTAGTGTTGCTCCTCCTTCTATTTGTTCTTCTTTTGTAGAGGATCATGCTGGTTCTGATGTTCGTTTGTCTCATAGTTTTGGTGTGGTTTGTGACACTCTGCTGACCATCGATACCACTTGCCTGTCTGTGTATACGGATAAGTTTCTAAGTAGTCTAGGCATTGTTGACATGAAGGCAGGTGCTGCTGCTTTCTTTAAGGACATTAACTCAGATTTGGGTGTTGGGGTGTCTGGTTTGGTTTCTTCTACTCTGATGGAATTGCAGGCAATTGCTTTGGCTTTTGAGTGTGTTTCCTCTTTTTGGTTGGTTGACTTGTTTTCAGACAGCCAAGCTGCTATGGATGCATGCAAGTTGGAGTCTTTGTTGGTTTATCCGGATTTTAGGAACCGTTGTTGGATTGAGTGCTGTCACATAGCTAATATCATTTATCACAAAAATTTAGAAGTAAATTAGATTAAAGTTAAGGGTCATTCAGGCATCCCAGGCAATGAACGTGCTGATGTACTTACTAAGGAGGCCACTTCTTCTGCTTGGCACCTACCTCATTTGGTCAGTGAATGTTTTCTGAAGGCGGGTGGTACCGTGGTTTCTGGTAATTCTAGACACTTTGTTCATGATGTTTTCTGTTCAGTTCATTGTGCTCACTGGGAGGTTGGGTCTGGCTCTTGGGTTGTGGCAGATAGTTTGCGTGCTGATATTAATTGGTCCAAGTCTTCCCTGGTATGACATCCCGATTCTCACTTGGCTGTTGGTTTCACTAGTGTGCATATGGTTGGCTTTCAGACCTACTTTATGAAGGCCCTTCATCGTCGGCTTCCAGTTGCTGTGCATAAGTGTTTGTATGATAGGGAGTACTCCAGTGTAGTGTGTTTGTATTGTGGTGATGTTAAGATCTCAGATCATGTCTTTTTTTGTTCTTATAATGCTACTGGTCATGCCCAGTTGTTGGACGTACATGCTTCGGCTTGGGCAGCTCTTTCTGGTCTGTTTCGGTCTTCTTCGTGTGTCTCACAGCTGTTGGATTCCTGTATTTCCAAGGTTGGAGTTGGTGCTGCTCTGTATAAGGGCCTTGTTTTCAATGATTGGTATTGTGAATCTGTTTTGGTTTTCAAGAATTCTGAGGTTGGGGCTAGTAAAATTGTGAATTTTGTACGTGGGTTTTGTTTTGCATTTCGGGATAACATTTGGTTGGTCCACGCCAGGCACCAGGTGTTTATGGAAAAGCACGGTTTGATTCTATGTGACGGCTTCACTCTCACTTTGGTTTCTGGTTTGTCTATGGTTTTTTCAGCTGGTGTAATTAGATTGCTAGGTGTGGCTGAGACTTTTGAAGTTGGTTTTGGGTTTCGTAAGTTTTGTCCATTTTTTTCAGATATTGGGAATTTGGTTTCTGTGTGTATAGGTGTATAGTGTAGTTCTGACTGGCCCGAGTGGCTGGTCACGTGTAGAAAGTACATGATTCACTCCTAGTTTAGATCATTTATATGATGTAAAACACTAGGTTGCGTTTGGACCTCACTCGTTAAATAAATAAATAAATAAATAAAAATACTGTCTGTAATTTTCAGATAGTAGTTCAAAATTATTGAAAAAATTTGGTTTGAAAATTGGTTTTATAATATAGAAATAAAATAATTTAAATTTTAAATGTTTAGGTTTAGAAATTGTTTAATAATAACTATTGGTTCTAAGTATTAAAAAATACTTTTAGAATTAACTAAGAGAAATTGTATATTAATTTGCAAAATTAAAACTTTAGAATTGGTTTATAATAGTGCTTAAATCTGTTATTATATGTAATTTTCTTTAAAATTTTATTATCAAGTTTTAATTTATATAATATATTTTTAAAATTTTATGTATATAAAATAGTTTATCTTATTTATAATAAAATTTTTTACTTTATTGTTTTTTAGTCTTAGTTTTATGTAAAAAAACTTTGTTTTTATTTTAAATTTGTTGATAATAAATTATTATTATATTATTTTTTTTGTAAAGCTTAAAAGTATTTTATATAAGTGGCTGTAATTTATTGTTTTTTTTCCAGTATGTTAAAAAGAATTTAAGCTTTTTTTTGTAATATTTTTTAAAAGTTCTTTGTAATTGATTGAACTAAATAGAATTTTATTGTAAAATTAATTGGTAATATTATTGTTTTTTCATGAATTAAATCAAATAGCATATATTTTATTGTATTTTGTTTTAGTGTTTTATATACTAATAATATTAATAAAATAAAAAAATCTTATTTTTACTTAAAATTGATTAAAATTTTGGCTAATAATTTATAAAGTATTTTGTTAAACCATTTTATAAGACTATTTGTTTGTAAATAATAAAGTAAAAATATAATCTTTTGATATTAAATTATTTACAAATTTTTTGTATTAAATTGTTTACAAAATGTGTTTCTAGTTTAAGAGTTTGCAAGTATTAAAAAATTGTTTTTAATGTATTGAAAATTGTATAAACTGGTTGAGTATTTTTTTTGCTTTTTTTTTGTTGTTTGTTTTTGGTTTTTATTTTTGTTTAAAAACAAATTGTGAGTTAACAAAATTTTTTTTTACAAAGCTTAATAATATTGTAATTAAGTTTTTTAAAATAAATAGTATAAGCATTTGTATTAATAGCTTTAAATTTTATATTAGAGTAGTAAATTAAATTTTTAAGAAAATTTTGTTTAACTTTTGTGATATTTTAATTTCTAAAAAAATAATTGTTAATTTGGTTTTCAATATATTAAATAAGTGTTTTTTAAAAGCTATAATTCTATTTTGGATTTTAAATTATTGTTTGCAATAAGTGTAAATTAACTAATAGTATTTTAAAGTTGTTATGTTAAATAGTCCTCTATAAATCTTTTATAGTTTTTTGTCAAGTTATGTATCAGTCTAATAAATAACTTTTTGGCTAGGGTGGTAAAAATTTTTTTGGAAAATGAGTTATTTTTGGCAAACAATTTGCCTAATGTTTTTTATAAATCAGATAAGTTTCTAATATCTGGCATTTTGAGACAACTCTTGTTTTATGATTTTGTTCTTTCTTTAAAATGATTTGGTATTGTATTTGGTAACAGACTTTTAGACAAGAAAAAAAATATGATGAACTGGAAAATGTTTTGATATTGAAAAAAATTAGATTTAAGAGACTTTGTGTCTTGCTGGTTTATACTGGCATTTGAATTTATAAGTGAAAGTGTTTTTTTGGGAGTCAAGTCTGCTGCTGTTTCCAAAGTGTCTGTGTTAGATGTCTTGAAATCTGAGAAGTTTTCTGATATACATTGTTACAGATAATTATTCAGAGTTTCAAAACAAATAACAAACTCATAACTTGGTGCTTAATTGATTTAAAGATGTTGTAATATCTGTACATTGTTGGTGTCTGAAGGTTTTCGTAATCTGAAGATTTTGGTTGAGTTTTTTGTATAATGGACAAAGATTCAATTGTTGTTTCAGTAGCCTTCTGGAATCACAATTCTGTCAAATTTCTTTCTTAGCATGGTGGCTGGTAATCTTTCTGATAAGCTATTCTTAATTATGAGTGTTCTATTCTTGTTTCATGGGTTTTTTACCAGTTCTTATAACATCTGTAACTTAGCACTTTTTAATTTTTAATCAATTTAGTAAAACAAAAAAAAATAACAAAAGAAAATAAAAAAAATAAAAAAATAAGCCAAGGCAATAAATATTAGTATCTTGTCAATAGTCATGATTAAGAGCTATTGTTCCAGTGTGGTTAAGTATTGGTTACTATTAACATAAAGTATTGATAGTGGAGAATAAATTAAGATAGTGAATAGTTATTTATTGATATTTGTAAATAGAAAGATTGCTTAAATCAAATTTAAACTAAGAGGTCTGTCTTTTTTTTTCTAATGCTACCACTATATATACATAATTGAGATTTTTCAATTCCTCAATTCTTCACACCAGAAATTCTGAAATTCCTGAAATCCTGCAATTTCTTTAAGAGGAATCCTGGAATTTTGGAATCCTGCAATTCTTTATACAAGAATTCTGAAATTCCTGAAATCCTGTAATTTCTCTAAAAGGAATCCTGGAATTCCACATTTATTATGGCTACTTCTGATTGGCTAATTTATATGCTAATATACTTCTTATATTCTATAAATAATATTATTCCCTTTTTTTTAATATTGAGCTTCGTTAAGATCTCCTAATTTTAGTTCTCTGTCTTTGAGTATTTCTTGAACTTCTTTTTTGAAAATTACTTGAGTTATCTTGTTCTGTAATTCTTCAAATTGGACATTGGTTATTTTTTCCATTTGGTTAACAGTAATGGTGTCTATTGCTAAATTAAGTAAAATTTCAGATTGGTCTTAAAATCCAGTATGTAATCAATAGATGGCTCTTGCTTGTGTTGTTAGATTGTTTTTTTCTACAAATTTCTTCTATTGTTATAATATTGTTGTATCAAATAATTTTTTTGTTTTATCTGTATATAAGTTCTGAATATTCAAATATTGTTTCAAGTGGAAATAGCAAAAGTTTCTTGGAAATTGTTGTGTCCACCAATTTCATGTTTCTATTGTCAACTCTGGATATTGGGTGACTTTTGAATATTATCAGCTGCTCTTTGTTGTTTGTTTTCTAGTGTTTTCATTAAGTTATATGTTCATCTTAACAATGTTTCTTGGAAATTGTTTTCTGTTATTGGTTCAGTTGGATATGTGTTGACTTTTATCTCAACTGGTAATATTGCTGTTCTACCATATACTAATTCAAATAGTGTTGCTTGTGTAGTATCTTGCTTTATTGTCCAATAAGCAAATAATACTAATGGTATGAACAAATCCCATTTATTCTGGTTTTCTTGGCTGATTTTGGCAATTGCTTTACACAATGTTTTGTTAAATCTTTCAACTAACCCATTTGTTTGTGAATAGTATGGTGATGATAATGGTCTTTTAATTTCAAATCTTTGATTTAGTTCTGCTAGTGTTTTGTTTACAAAGTAAGTTTCTTGATTTGATAATAGTTTTTTTGAATATCTGTATTGAAAAATTAGATCTTGATAAACAAATTCAGCAACAAATTCTGAATCTGCTCTTTGAATGGCTTTTGCTTCTGGCTATTTTGTAAGGTAATTCATGGCTACTGCAATATATCTGTTTTCTGTGCTGATTATTGTCAATAGTTTGACTAAGTCAATTCCAATGTAATCAAATAGTTGTCCCACTTTGATTGGTTTTAATGGTTTACTTGGCCTTGTTCCTCCTCTTTTCTGACAAGCATCACAATTTTGAACATATTAGATAATATCTGGATATATTAATGGCCAATAGTATCTTTTTTTGGTTCTTTTCATGGTTGCTTCTTTATGAAAATGTTCTGCTGTTGGATCTGAGTACATGTTGAATAATATTGTTTTTTTTTTAGTTCTGTGATTACTCTGGTTGGTTGATCTGAATTCTTTCTGTTTTTCCAATAAAATATATCTTAGTAAGTAATAAAATATTTGGATTATTGTTTGATATGACTTTATTCTTTTGGAAATAATTTCTTCTTGAACTGTTGAGTATTTATATAATGCTAAAGTTGTTGATATTTTTGTGTGTTCATTTTTTGTTATATATTTTTGTTTTCAACTGTTTAGATTTTGTTATATTTTTGGGTTGAAATGTTCAGATTTGTTTCATTCACAACAAACCATCAGCATTTCTGTTTTCTTTTCTTTTTTTATAATGTACTGTAAAAGTATATAATAAAAGTGCTATTTTCTATCTTATGTGTCAATTGTCTCCAAATTTTTGCTTCTGAATTGAAGTCAATCTTTTATGATTAGTGTGTATCTCAAATTTTTGGCTTAAGTACTCTTTCCATTTTATAACAGCCCAATAAATTGCTAAGTGTTTAAGTGCTGGTATTTTATAGTTCTTTTTGGCTTCAGCTAATATATGTTATTAGATGTTTTCTTCTATTCAGTTCTTTTTGTAATAGTACTACTCCTAATGCTTGACCTAATGCATTTGTGATAATAATAAATGGTTTGCTATAATCTGAATAAATCAGTAATGGAACTTGAATAAGCTTTTTTCTTAGTGTGTTAAAAGCTTCTTGTTGTATTTCTGTCTATTTATATTTAAAATTTTTGGTTTGTAGATGATGCAATAGTTGAGCCAGTTTGGAAAAGTTCTTGATAAAGTAATGATAGTATCTTGCAAATCCTAAGAATACTCATAGCTTGGTTAAGTTGGTGAATATTGAAAAGAACTTTACTACTTCAATTTTATTTGGATCTGTTTTAATGCCTTTTTTGCTTATAACATGTCCTAAAAACTTGAGTTCTGTTTTGCCAAAGAAATACTTGGCTGCATTTAGTTTTAATCCTGCTCTTTTCAGTCTTTTGAATACTTGCTGAAAATAATGGAGGTAATTATTGAATGTTTTTGAAAACACATTGGTATTATCTAAATATATGACTACTAATTTCCATAGTAGTCTGATATAGACAATTTTCATTAGCCATTGGAATGTGGCCAGTGTATTACTTAAGCCAAATGGCATTACTTCAAATTCAAAATTCTTTTCTCTTGTAGTAAATGCCATCTTTTTTTTATCTTCTGGATTTATGGCTATTTGTCAGTAATCACTATCTAGATTTAATATTGAGAACCATTTCTTTTCTCTGAAAGCATCAAATAATTCTTGAATCCATGGAGTTGGATAACTGTCTTCATAAGTTACATTATTAAGTTTTCTGTAATCTATACAAAAGCAAATTTTTCCATTTTTTTTCTGGGCTAGTACTACTGGTGATAATCATGAGCTCATTGATGACTGAATTAGCCTGTTGTCAAGCATCTAATTGATTTCTTGACAAATGATCTCATGACTGGCTGGTGGTATTTGGTATGCTCTTTGTTTGATTGGCATTGCATTTTCAGTCTTAATTTGGTGTTGGATTATGTCAGTTCTGCCAAACTTATTTTCACTTGCAAAAATGTTGGTGAAGTTGTTGAGTAATATTTTGAGTTGCATATGTTGAAATGAGTCTAAGTTTCTTATGTTTATTTGTTCCAATTGTTCTGATTGGAGCAAATAACACTCATTCTGTTTATAGATAGTTTGTGATGTTATGTTGATATATTCACACAGTTGTGAAAAGTCTAAAATGGTGTTTGGTGGTTGGTTCTCAATTTTGGTGATTAAATATCCAATGATAGTTCCTTTTGGTATTTCAATAATGTCTTCCATGTTGTTATAGATAGAAATTTTGATGTGACTGTAGTTCTTGGTTGGTATGTGTAGATTAATTAATCCAATATCTTCTGACTCACAAATAGTTAGTTCTGCTTCAAAAATTTGTGTCTGATCTTTCACTTTTTTTTCTATAGTTAACATGTACTAGTCATATGGCAGAATGGAAATTAATTGATGGGTGAATATAATTTCTCTCTTGTCAACAATCTTTTTCTCTGTTATATTGACTAGTATATCTATTCTACCCATGAATTTGAATCTCTGTATTTCTCTAGCTGTAATTCCTAATTTTTTTCTGTTTTTCATTGACACTAACTGAGCTATTTTCACCAGAGGCAGAAATATTGCCTGTGCTATCTTTTTATTTGGCTCTATAATATAGGTCTTTTCTGAGTCATTTTGTAGCATTGCAATAATATTTCCTACATATCCTGTATCAATTATTTCTTCTCTGATGTTGATTCTTTTTTTCACTAAACTACTTCTGAATGCTAATTAAATCATTGTTGTTGCTGAAATTTTCAGAGCTATTTTGAGATCAATGCAGGTGTGTGAATGTGATTTCAATTTGATGGTATCTTTTCTTAGATATCTCAAGTCAAACCCTACATTAGTATCATATATGCGTTTTGGCATAATACCTTTATCATTATTACTAAACCATCTTAGTTTTTGCTCTTTGGTAAGATCAAAAAGTGCAATATATTGTTCAAAATTTGAATCTGAATTTGAATCATTGTTATTGCTATTGCCAATTTAAACAGAGCTGGAATTATTGTTATCATTGTTATTGTTGTTAGAGTTTGAATCAAGATTGAATAGTAATTCCAATTTCAATATGCAGCTGCTGATTGGTTCATCTTTTTCTGAAATTGTGTAAATTATGCATAGTGGTAAATTGTAGATAAGATCACACTTATTACAATATTAGAAGTCACATTGAATCAAATAATGGTTACATAGTTGGGTGTTTAGTTGTTCTAAATACTGTTTCTGTTCTTTTTTTGTGAGTGCTAAATTCTGATAGTGCTTATGAAACTCTTCTGGGCCTGTTTCTATGTCAAGAAAAACATCTGGATTTGGGATGAGAATAATGTTGACTGGTTCTGAAAGATTATTTTTAATTTTCAAGATTTTGCTGGGCATAGCTCTTTTGACTTTGACATTTGCCATTTGCCAGATTTTGTCCTTGTCATATGGGTAACCATTCAAACAAAAGATTGCTTGGTGCTAAGCTACAGTAATAAAAGTTTTATGACTTATCTAGTTACTGATAAGAATTGTGTACTGGCACAAAGTGTCACATGTTTTTCCTCAACCAGAAATGTCATTCCACATTTCTTTGTCAAGTAACTGTTCTCTACAAGCAAAACATGGTTTATTGTATTACTTGTCTTGTTATTTTGGATAGTCATACTGTCTTCTGTAATATGGCTTATAGTAATAGTGGGTTTGCATCTAGTAATTTTTGTCAAGTGCAATCCAAGCTCCCATAGAAGAAAGTTTCTTGTCACAATTTTGGCATTTGAGTGGGATATATGGTAGTTGTTTCAGTGGCTCATGTGAGTAGAATTTTTTTCAGTTACTAGTTATTTCTTCTGTGGTGGTGTCTTCTTTTGGTGTGTCTTCTTTTTTTCCTTTCCCTTTGTCATTTCAGGAAAGTACTGGTGGTAATTCATTGTGTTTAATGTTGGTCCAGGAAACTTAGTAGGTTTTCCAGGTAGGTTTTCTTTCTTCTTCTTCCAATTCGATGAGTGGCTTGTTATTGGTAGTGGTCTTGAAATAACCATAAGTGACTGGCACACATATATGGTGACTGTTTTGGCTAAGCTGCAGTTTTTAGATGTTCCAGTCGAGCACAGCATTGGTTTTGAACAGCCAGTCATTCCTAACGAGAGCTTGGTACTGAGTTGCTTTTATTACCAATACCTTGATTGATATTATAATGCTGTTGACTTCAAATGGAAAGTCATCTATTTTACCAATTGGAGTTTTTGTTGCCCTATCAACTGTGATTATTTGTGCACTAGTGGTGTGATTAACTTAGTGACCTAATTGATCCATAAGTTGTTAAGTGATGATGCTGTCAGCTGATTCACTGTCCAGAATCAGTTTAATGTACTGCCTATCAACTTTAGCTTCTGTATATATTGCAATGATGAGTTTTGATTCTAGGGTGGCTCCACTAAATAGCAGTGTTTCAACTGGTTTCTCGAGTTCAAAAAGAAAAATGACAGTAAGTGATTTGTCCTCAATAATAGTTGTTGGCAATATATTGTTGGTAAGTGGCTGCTTTTGTTTGACTTCTAAGTTGTTGGATGTGGCATTTTCTGGAGTAATCAGAAGACTTAAATAGTTTTAAGAACTCAGGTTTTGGGTGTACTCAGTTCTTAAACTCTGCTGATGTGATTCTGATAACTGGTTTGATGAGTTGAGAATTGGCTAGTAGACAACCATTGCTGATTTCCAGTTTTAAGTGATCCTAAATCTGGAATTTTTTGATGTTATTTAAGCTAAGATTGGTGGCAGTGTTGAAATTTGTTGAGGTTAATATATTATTTGTGGTTGCAGTTAATAAATAACTGGTACTAGAGTCTAATAAATGAGTGGTTAATAGATTGGTGGTTGTGTCACTAGTAGGTAATTTGGTTGATATAGTTCTGGGTTGGGTTGATATCTTGGAGTTTGAAACTGATGATTGGAGTTTTGATATTGATTTCCCAATTATTGGTTATCTATTCTTAACCTGCAGTTAATCCTCAAATGTCTTGGTTTATTACAATAGTAAAAAACATGCATTTTTTGCTGTCATTGCTGATTGATTAATGATAACAAACATGACTGATTTTGGAAACAGTTTGCATTTCCTTGATTATTACATCACTGTGAAGATTGATAAATTGCCTAATTGTTAGTTAAGTATCTCTCTAATTTTTGGTTGATGAAATCACTGAATTGTTTCAACTTAGAACTTAATTCAGATAATCTGTTTATTACTAGGTTAATGGTTTGGACATGGTTAGCTTTAAGTTCAGCTGATTCAAAGTCTCTGGCATGAGTGATAGCAGCTTGAAAGTTAGCTGAATATAATGAACATATGCATTAGAGAATACTACTGCATAGTCTATGGATAAACTGGTTTAGAATCTGTGGTGCTGTAAAGTAATTTGTGTCAATTGCTTGTATTTGGTGTAAGTTTTTATAGAAGTGTCTTAGGTAAGTAGTAACTGCTTTAGTTTTTCCTTGCTTAATGGTGGTAAAGGTATTTGCCAATTGGTTGATACTATTATTGTTACTGAAATATCTCACAAATTCCAATTTGAATTCTTGAAAAGTTTGTGGTTTGGCAGCTAAACTCTAATACCATGAATTAGCAGTGTTTTGAAGAAAATAGAGAATTGCTTAAAGGCCTCTGTCATTGTTTTATCTATTGGTTGCAATGACTTTTTCCATATTGTTGAGCCATACTTGGGCATTATCTTCTTCACCAGTAAATTTTTTGATTTTCACGATTGGAGTATATGTTATTGAAGCTATAAATGGCAGTGGTTGTGGTTATTGTGGTTGTTGCAGTGGCTGTTGTGGTTGTTGCTAAGGTGATGGTAGTTGTTGTTGTTGTTTAGCAATTGGTAAGACTGGTAGTGGATTGATCACAATTATTGGTAGTAGGTTTTAGGGAACAATAGGAGTGGTGTTTGGATTATTCTAATTTTGCTGAGTTGGGATGATTGGCATTTGAATTTCTGAATTTTTTGGAATCAGATTTTGGTAATTAAATTCTTAATTCTTATTTTTTTTCTCTTTCAATTTTGTTACTTCCCAAGGACTTGTGATTCCAAAATCTGGTTAAAGTGGTGGTGATTGGAATCCTGATAGAGTCAGTGATTGTGATTTAAATCCTTTAAAATAATTATTGTACGTTCTTAATAATTCTGCTTTTTTTTGTTTACTTTGAAATGAAAGTCATTCAAATGTTAATGTTGTGTTTGATGTGGACATGTCTGCTAATACAATATTGATAGTACTTCCAAGTGTGTAATAATATAATAGATATAGTGGAAATTCAATTTTTTGTTTTTTTTACATTGGTAATTGTGTTCTTTTTAGGATTGTCACTAGTGTTTGTAACTTTTCTTTACTTTTATCTGCATAGGTAATGGAGAATTGTTGTTGAGTATATCTTTTAATTTTTTGATTGATTTCCCTGATAATTAGTATGAAACTATGATTTTGTGGTAAGCTGGTGTGTTGGATTAATTCTGTATAAAAATTTTTTCTTGCTAATTTAATGTCAACTGGTCTTCCTAAAAAATCTGTGATTTTTTTGTTAACATAAAAGTTGAAGGCTGATTCTGCTGGATAATAGTTGTTGGTTAAGTCCAATTGTTGGCTGTACTGTTAAAATAAGGATTTGGCAAATCCTAAATAATTTGTCCCTATTATTTTTGATTTTGCCACTTTTGGATAACTTGTTATTAATGCTGGTTCTTTGTAGGATTATACTTTACAGAGAGCACCAAATGTTACAGATGATTATTCAAAGTCTCAAAGCAAATAACAAACCCATAACTTGGTGCTCAATTGATTTAAAAATGTTGGTAATATCTGTATGTTGTTGGTGTCTGAAGGTTTTTGTGATTTGAAGATTTTGGTTAAGTTATTTATATAATGAACAAAGATTCAATTGTCATTTCAATAGCCTCCTGAAATTGCAATTCCATCAAATTTTTTTTTCAGCATAGTGGCCAGTAATCCTCCTAGTAAGCTATTCTCAATTATAAGTGTTCTATTCTTGTTTTACAGGTCTTTTACTAGTCCCTATGACATCTGTAATTCAGTGCTTTTTAATCTTTAATCAATTTAGTAAAACAAAAAGAAATAACAAAAGAAAATAAAAAAAAATAAAGAAATAAGCCAAGACAATAAATGTTAGTATCCCATTAATAGCCATGATTAAGAGCTATTGTTCCAGTATGGTTAAGTATCAGTTACTATTAACATGAAATATTAATAGTGGAAAATAGATTGAGATAATAAATAGTTATTTATTAATATTTGTAAATAAAAAAATTGCTTAAATCAAATCTAAACTAAGAGATCTGTCTTTTTTTTTTCTAATACTACCACTATATATACATAATTGAGATTTTTCAATTTCTTAATTCTTTACACCAGAAATCCTGGAATTTCTGGAATCTTGCAATTCTTTTAAGAGAAATCTTGAAATTTTGGAATTCTGTGATTCCTTGTATAAGAATCTTGAAATTCTTGGAATTTTGCAATTCTTCTGAGAAAAATCCTGGAATTTCATATTTACTATGGCTATTTCTGATTGGCTAATTTATATACTAATATACTTCTTATATTCTATAAATAACAACATAATAGTTTGATAAAGATTTGGTTAGATTGTATTGAGATTTACACAGATAGATTCTTGAAGAATGCTGGTTTTATTGTAGTAACAAGTAGAACAGCTGTTTACTTTTTAGCTTTGGACATAAGTATTAGTGTTAGAGTAAATAGGCTTTTGTTTTTTACTTTGGCTAAGT
This sequence comes from Geosiphon pyriformis, assembly GCA_016748015.1. NCBI lineage: Eukaryota > Fungi > Glomeromycota > Glomeromycetes > Archaeosporales > Geosiphonaceae > Geosiphon > Geosiphon pyriformis. The sequence continues at coordinate 127,024 of JAAOMT010000175.1, read as the reverse complement.
TACAAGCTGTTGCTTTGACTTTGGAGTATGTTCTATTTTTATGTATTGTGGTTTTGTACTTGGACAGCCAATCTGCAATTAATACATATATGTTTAAGGTTTTATTTGCTGTGTCTGATTTCCACAGTCAATGTTGGATTAAAAAAAGGCATGTAGTTAATCTTATTAAAAATAAAGCCATTTTGGTTAAGTGGTAAAAGTTAAAAAACATTTAGAGATTCTGAGCAATGTTAGAGCTAATGTATTGACTAATAAAGCCACTTTTTTTTCTTTTTTTTTGCTGGTTGGGATTCAGAAATGGTTTTTAGTGGCTGAAGATACAACTGTATTTGGTAACACTTATCATTTTGTTTGTAATCTGTACTGGTCAATTTGCTATGTTTGTTAAAAGGCCAGTCTTAATTATAACATAGTTTTATGTATTATGATTAGAAAGATAGATTGGACTACTACTATGAAGGTTTGGCAACTTGACTTACATATGCTCTTGAAATTTATTAATAGAAAATTGGCTAATCTGCATATGTATTTGATGAAAGCAATACATAAACAGTTGCCAATTGTAATTAAGAAAAGATTGTATGACAAAGGCTATTCTGGAATGCTGTGTTTGCTGTGTGGTAAAATAAAAGTGTCTGACCATGTTTTTATTTGTGCTGATAACATTGGTCTTTGTAAAAATGTTTTGGCTAAGGCTGCTAAAAGATGAATGTTGTTAACTGGTTTTTTTTGCTTACTAACTTCTGTTATTTTGCATTTGCTTTTGTTGTGTTTTTTAAACATAAGTTTGTATACTGCACTTTGCAAAGATTTTGTGTTAAGAAATTGGTATGTTGAGGTTGTTTTGGTTTTTGATGAAAAAAAAGACTGTTTTAACTCTTGTTAAATACATAAAGTTTGTAATAGAGTTGTATTATATAAAGATATAGTTTATTAAATCCAAACATAGGATAAATATAGAAAAAACTGGGTTGATTAAAGATAATAGTGTGGTTTTGGGCTTGTTTTGCTGTATAGTATCTATGTTGTTAAATAGAGTGGTTTATATGTTTGGTGTTGTAGAATTTTTGCTGTTAATTTTAGTAAGCACAAAATATGTCATTTTTTTTCTGGTTTGGATGGTGTTCTATTTGTTAGTATAAACATGTAGTGTTGTTTTGTCTGGCCTGAGTGGCTGGTCACATATAATAAGAGCATGAGCTGTATTTAGTTTGAACTACTTAGTTTGGATTTATGTACTAAATAGCAGTTAGGCTTCACTTGTAAATCTCATAATAAAAAAAATTAATAAGTTAATTTTATGTTTATTTTTGCATGTTTTACTAAATAATTTATAATATTATAATTTTAATATTTATTTTAATTAATTAATTAATTTAACACAACAAATAATAAAACAATAAAAAAAATAAAATAAAATAAATAAATATTCTGTTAATAATTATAATTATTAATATTTATTGTTTTTAACAAACAAAATAAATAATAAATTATGTATTCTAATAGTTTTAAATAAATAAGTTTATTGTGAATAATTAAAAAAACTTTTTGTCTTAATAATTTTTTGTCCATAATAAAATATTTAAATTTTGTAAAAAAAAAGTTATATTTGTTCATTTATTTTTTAAATCATTTTTTTACACAAATTTATTTGTGTTTATAAAGCTGGCCAAAAGTTCAAACAAAGTTATATTTATTAGAAAAAGCAAAGTAAAAAACTGCTCTAAATCAAAAAAAATCAAGATTTATATATCTATAAACTAAAAAGTTCTATTAAATATTTCAAAAAGTCTGTTAATAAATTTGAAATTGTGAATACATTAATTAGGCTTTTAACTATAAATATATTAATAAATAATAATATATTTAAATATTATTTCAAACAGTAAAGCTGAAAACAAAAATAAAAATATTAACAAAACATTTAATTTAAAAGACTTAAAAAACATGATAATAGAAAAACCAATTATATTAATCCAAATAATTTAAGTAGTAAAAAATTTATAAACAAAAATACACCAAAAAACACTTGTATTTGTTTATATAATCTAGAAAAATTTCTTAAAAAGTTGTTTTTTAATATATTAAATAATAATAATGTCTTTAAATTTTTATTACTTCTGTTTATTAGTTTTATTTTATACTTAGATGTTTATATTAAAGAAAAAATATGTTTTGATTCAATTAAATTATTTGTATTAGACATTAATTTGTTTAAATTAGCATTAAAATTAATATTATTCAAATTTGATAATTAAATTAATTAAATTACAATTAATTGATCTGTAATAAAAAGTGTTTATTAAGCTCAAAAGTTTTAAAGTTACTAATCAGATGTTCTCTAAATAATTAATTTTAATAAACAAAAACTCAGTATAAGTGACAAAAACCAATAAAAACAAATATTTGTAAAATTTAGGAAACTATTATTCTATTTTTTTGTATATATTGTTAATAAATATTATTGTTTACAATCTTTCTAGTCTAATTTTATTTTATGATAAGAAAATATGTTTTATTGTTTACAATTCTATATTATATATACAAGCATATTATGTTGTTGTATATTTCAATTTTACTGTAACTAGAAATATTATTATTTACTTAACTTTAGTTTTTAAAAATATAAACTTAATTTGAACTAAATTTTCTAATTTAAAATACACTAAGTATAAAAAATAAAATATTATAGTTTTAAGATAACAAATTTAAGCACTTTTTTTGATGTTAATAATTTTAATTTGTAATATAAATATTATGTATTACAACTGTTTTAATTACAATATAAATATGATTATATGAATTTATTTTATAACACAAAAAAAAAAAAGATAGGAATTATAAATAATAATTATAAAATAAAAAAATAATAAAATTATTATTGTTTATTTTTGAACAAAAACCAGCTTAGTAAAGTTTTTAAGAAAAATTAATTAAATTTACATTTAGAACACAAAAAATAACATGAATTATTAGAAAACAACCAAACTATTCTATTAAAATCAAATTCAAATTTTTGTAATTAGTTATTAAAAGAATATAATATTTAAATACTGTTACAGGTAAACTTGGAGTTTATGGTAATAATGTTTGGTGCTTTAAATCTGGATAAAAGAGTTTGAATATTTTTATTATAGATACTGGAAATGAGTTGATAATATTAGTTTTTGAAAATTTTTGCTAATTTTATCTGTAAAGTTCTTTGGTTATAAAACACAAAAAAATATTTGATTGTTTATAATTTAAGTATATGAGTTATTTTTTCCAAGTTAGTTGAATGTAATTGTTAAAATCTAATAGTGTCTTTTTGCTCTTTTAGTAAGCTAACAAAATAATATTAATATCTAATCTTAGAGAAAGCTTTTTTTTTTACCAAATTATTATAAAATTTATTTACAAACAATTAATTTTACAATATTGCCACTTCACAAAAAATAAAATAAAATAAAAAAAAATAAAAAAAATAGTATTGTTAATTGTTATGATCAAGAGTAATTAGTCCAAGTTATTATTGTTTAAAACAGTTTTATGCTAAAAACATCAAATTAGAAACAAAGATAAGAAAACAATTAATTTAGTTTTAAACATAAAATTTGTGGATTATGTATAAATAATTTTGGTTTTGAATATTTTTTTTATTTATAATAATATAGATATATAGATAAAATTGATCTAACAGATATGAGTAAAAAAATATTGGATATTTTTTTCTGTTTTTTTGTCTGTTTTTTTTTTTGTTAAAACAACTTATTTTTATACATATTTTTTGTTTTACAAAATTGCTTTTGATTGTTTATTATTACTAACTATTGTTTGCTATTTTTGTTGCTTTATTTTTTTATACTATAATTAATTATTCTATGTTATAATTAGTTATTTCACATTATTGTGTATTATCTCATATTATCTTAAATAGAGTTTTAATTAAATTAAATTGAATTAAACTTTGGGTGTTGTTCAAGTTTGGTTCAAATTACAAATTAAACTCAAACTGAGCCAATTTTTTAAAGTAGGTTTGGTTTAAGTTTGGTATTAAATCTTTTTAACAAGTTTAAGTTCGGTTTAAGTCTGGTTTAAAGTTTATAAACTTGTTTAAGTTCAATAAAATTAAAAAAAAATATAACTTATATTATTTGTTTATTAATTATTCTTTTGTTTAATTATAATAATTAGTTAAAAAAGTATATAAAACTATGTATATATAACAATTCTACTCTTTAACTTATTAAAATGAATTTATTGTTGGTATTATCTAATATTACTAAAGATTCAAAATTCGAAATAATAGAATTTAATAACTTAAATAGTTCAAATATTAATATTTTTAGTAAATGTAGTTTTTAGAATAAAGTATAAGACTATTTTGATAAGTTTAAGTACAATTTGGTAGTATTCTGCAAAAAATAAAGAATAGTTTGATAAAAAAAAAACAGCTAAATATACAGTTTCAAAATGTGTACATAAACCATTTTTTTGTGAAATTATAAGCATTACTAAATTCTTATAACACTATTTAAAAACTTCTCACTAAACAGTATATGTTACAATAAAAAATTGTTATAAAAAAAGGCAAAATGTTCAAAAAAATTATAAGTTAATTAAAAAAATGTTTTAATGAGTGAAATTGCTATTTTTTTTATGATTTTTGGCCAATCTAATTAGAAAATTGTTTTAATTTTCTGTAGTAACTACTATTAATATTGATAATAAAAAACTTTATAACATGATTATTATTTAGCTTATTAATCATCAGCAATTACTTTTTATAGTGAAAGACTTTAAATTAATCAAAATATTCTAATATTTAAATCTACTTCTTAATTTGTTTGTATTAATACAATTAAGAATAAAGTTATAGAACTCTATGTCTTAAATAGACAAAAATTAAGAATAAGTACTACTTTTATTATAAAATATCTTTTTTTTCTTACTCATACTTATAATATAATAAGCATATTTAAATATTATTAAGTTCAAAAATTTTTTTACATTAGATTTTTGGATATCTCTTAATAACAAAGTTTTTGTTTTTATTACTGCTTATTATATTAATAACAATTGGAACTTTTAACAAACAATAATTGATTTTGAATTAATAAGTGAATGACATGATAAAATAAATATTGTGAATAGATTTTTTAAAATATTAAAAAATTATAGAATTACATCAAAGATATGTACATATATTTTTACATGAATTTGAATTAATCAATGGCCAATAATAAGATTGGCATATTATGTAGCATATTGGTATTATCTAAGACTTAGAATTACTATAATATTTATATCATCAAAAATTGTATTTCTTCAATATTAACTTAAGTTGGTTTTTATTATTGTTTTAGAGCTGAATTTTTAGCAATAGCATCATTTAAGGCTCAAAATTATCATAGTGCTCATATTATTGAAAACTGCATTTTTTTAATATTAGCTTAAATGGTTTTTATTATTGCCTTAAACCAAATTTTCAGCCAAAAAAGTTAAGAAAGAAGTTTAAGAAAAAGTTACATTTATCTTTTTTTTATATAAGTTTACTATTAATTTTATTAGTTATAATCTAATTTTTTTTGAAGCTTTTTATTATTACTCTCAATAATACCACAAATAATAGTATTTTTATAAAAAAATTAATAAGAAAATTAGAAGAGAAAAACATTCAATAGAATTCAAAAGATTTTTGATTTTAATGTTTTGATTATATTCTAAACTTGGCAGTACAGATGACTTTAAATAAAATAAAATAAAATGTTTGCAAAGTATTTGTTAAAAACTCAAACTAAATATATTTATCTGAAATTTTTCTAATATAAACTTTGTATAAATTAAAAATTAGGAAACTTAACTTTGCAATCTATATCTTGTTTCAATATTTTAAGCTTTTTAAATGTACCTGTAATATATGTTAAATTAAATACTATAAACTTATTTTGGATTGTCTTATCTAGTAAAATTTTATTTATAATATAGTTAAGAATAAGTTATCTCTTAAATTGGCAAATTGTTTATTTCTAATTCTATATATGTTGAATACAAAAATTCTAATTATAAATTTATAAACATTAAACACTCTTACTAGCACTTATATTGATCTTTATTAATATGTTTTTTCACATAATTAGTGAACTGTGTTTGGTAAAATTGCTAAATTTCTTGAATTATTTAAGGATATTATAGTCAAAATGTCAGTTAGCTTAAATAATACTGCTTTTCAATTATTTTTTTCTTTAATATTATTCTTAATTATGTCAAAAACATGGTTGATAATAATGAATTTGGTAAAACATTATAATTATAATTGTATTTATTTAGTTATTTATTTAACACATTTAATATTAAATTTATTACTTGTTATAGCAGTTAAAACAGCAAAAAGAAAGTTGGTTGAATATTACTCTAAAACAAATACAACTATAATACTTTGCATTATATTGGATCCAAGAAAAAAATTCCATTATTTCACAAAGAAGAAATTTTCAAATGATAATATTAATAAAATGAAAGAATTATAAGTTATTAATTTATTTAAATGATTTTATTTTTCAACTCTTACACAATAAATAAACCTTTAAAATGCGTACTTTCTTTGAAATAAAGTACATATTGAACATTATATTAACATCAAATAACAGTTTTTTGTTGAATAACAATTATAATAATACTATAGCATCAATCATATAATTTATATTAGAAACAAACTTTGATAATAATAATAAAAAAATACTTAACAAAATTGATCATTATATCTCTGAAAAAGTGATCAATAAGAAAATGAATATAATAACATAATGAAAAATATATAACAAAAAATATTTATCTAAATTAATATTTTATTAATAATTTAATATTTAGATATATTAAATACAATTTTTTTGTCTTACATATATGATTTGTAATTATTTGGCAATCCAAAAATTATCTATTGATTTTGAACACATTTTTTTTGCAAATGGAAATTTGATTACAAATATAAGATTTTACTTAGTGCTTAAAACTATAAAAACAGCACAGTGTTTTTAATTATAGATACAAAGACCATTGAAAAAAAAATTAAATAATAATATAATATAATATAATGTTTTTAATAGTCAAACCTAAACATATTCATAAACTTTAAACTAAAATTGAACCAAACTTGTTGTATGTGTTTGGGTTTGGTTTAAGTTTAGCAATTTTAAGTTATCATGTTTTTTAATCACATTTTTCTCAATATTTTTTTGAATTGGTTTTTCTTATTAGATAACATTATTTTTTTTTTTTAAAATTAAGCTTTTGCAAAATTATATGTATCTATAAAAATTGTTCTTTTGATATAATATTTAATTGTTGTATTAAGTATTGCTTGTCTTATGTTGTTAATTGTAATAGACTTTAATAAATTGTTTAACAATATTGCTAAACAACATTTGAATATTAAATACAGTTGGTATGTTATCTTATAATACAGTATCAGATTGTTTTTTTTAACAAATTTTTCTACTTGTTTCAAAGTTTTTTTGTTAAATATTTATTTATTAGTATCTAGATATGGTATTTATAGGTCAAATTTTTTGTCAATTTTAAAGAACTAATATATTAATAGGTATGCTTTAAAGATTTCTAGTGTCTAGTCTTTTGTTATTGGTTCCAAAATTAGTCTACTTAAAGTTTCCTTAATTTTGTTAAGCTTTGTTTAACATTTATCTTTTTTTTTTCTTAATTATTCATAAAAATAGAAATGTTTAATTTTAGTTGAACTCTTATTCACTTCTTTTTTGCACAAATTTCTGTATCATATCTCTTTTTTATCAATTATAATTTCAATCAGTATTATGAATTGTTAAATTGCTTTAAATAGTTGTTTTAAAAGTTTTAAAATTTTATCTGAAAAATCCATATTAAAAGTTCTATCATCTTTTTTTTGCTGTTTTGGTCTTTATATATATTTAAATTTTTCAATTTAAATTATCATATATTGACTATATTTTAATAACAATAATTGGTTCCAGATTTTGTGATATATTTTTTGGTCTAATTAATAAAATTTATTTTTCTAATTAAAGTACAAATGACAATAACTTTTGTTTAGTATGATAAATTTCTAGATAATTTTCATGTACTATTTTTTTTAAAAATTTTTCTTTGATTTGTAATTTGTAAGCTTTATTGCCTAAAACTTTATGTATGTGAAATAGTTTATTTTACTTTGGGTTAAATTTTTTATTCCACTGTTTTTTAGTCTTTATATAATATAATAGTATTTAATTTTAAATTTTAAATTCAATTGATTGATTAAATAAGTAATTATTATGTCTTTTTTTCTGTTATTCCTGAGTATTACTAATATTGTTAGCTGCTGTTTTTCAATTGTTTTCTAATGTTTTTATAAGCTAGTATGTTCTTTAGTATAATATAACTTCAAAATTTTTTTCAATAATTGTTTTTGTTAAGAAAAAAAGTATTTTTTGTTCAATAAATAGAGTGGTTTTCCTTCTGTAAACTAATTTAAACAGTGTAAACTAAATAATATTTTGCTTTAATATTCAGTATACAAATAATACAAAAAATATAATTAAGTTTTATTCTTGTATATTTTTATAACTTATTTTTGCTAATGTTTTACACAATATTTGGTTAAATTGTTCTACCAGTCTGTTTATTTATGAGTAATATAGTAATAATAATAATTACTTCATTCTAAATTATTGGCTTAATTTAGTTAATATACTATTAACAAAATAAGTTTTTTGGTTTAATAATAATTTTTTTGAGCATTTATGTTAACAAATCAGATATTAATGTTATTACAGATAATTATTTAAAGTATGGAAACAAATAACAAACCTATAACTTGGTGTTCAATAGCTAGTACAATTAGTAATATCTGAAAATCTTTTGTAATCTGAAGGTTTTGGTTGAATTTTTTATATAATTAACAGAGATTAATAATTGTTTTGGTAGTTTCTTAAAATAGTTATTTTGTTAAAATTTTTTTTTCAGTGTGGTGGCCAGTTTATTTTGGCAGTTGTGTTTTTCTAGTAAGCTATCCTCAATTTCCAAATTCTCTACTCTTATTTCTGGATCTTTTATTAGACTATTCTTAATGTTAAATTACTCAATGCTTAATCTTTTTAATCCATTAGTAAACAACAAATGCAACAAAATAAAATAAAAAAAAATAACAAGAAAATAAAAAATTAATATTCTGTCAATAATTATAATTAAAAGCTATTGGTCTAGTATAATTAAGTATTGAATTCTATCAACATAAAGTATTGATAGAATGAGAGCAATAAAGATTTCTTAATTAAATAACAATAATATGAATTCAGGTAATAATTAATATTTTATTAATATGTAATTGGATTTTATTTCAAGTTGTAAAAAACTACCTTTTGAAGAGAGAGGTATGAAATAATTAATGAATTAAGTTATTGATTTTGAATTGAATTTTGAAATAAATTCTATCTTTTTTACTTTTAATATTCTTGTTATATATACATATTTTTTGTTTTATAAGATCTCATATTTTTTTAAGCAATGTGCCCTATTTTATTAACATTGCTCATATTGTTAAGTAGTATGTTCTAATTTTATTGACATTGTTCATATTGTTAAGCAGTGTACCCTAATTTATTGACATTGCTCACATTACTAAGTAGTATGCCCTAATTTACTAGTAATATACATATTGCTAAACAATATATAATAATTTTCTGATATTGTGCTCATATATTAAGTATTATTCTCTTATTGATTTATTTTCTTATCTTTTTTTCAGTTTTTTTTTGTATTTTTCTATAAATAATATTATCTCTTTTTTTTACTATTAAGCTCTATCAAAATCTTCACTTTGAATTAAATTCATTACTTCTTTTTTTAATATTGTTTGTTTAATTTTGTTTCTTATTTTCTTATATTGAGAGTTGTTTATTATTTTCTATTAATTAATGATTATTGTTTCTATTTTTTAGTATAGTAATATTTCTGGATAGTTTTGAAATATGGTATATAGTCAGTAAATTGTTTTAATATATATTCTTGAATTTGTTTTTTTTTCAATAAACTGTTTAATTTGTTGTACTATTTTTTGATTGAATATTTTCTTAGATTTATCAATATATAATTCTTGAATATTCAGTATTTGTCCCAACTAATAATAACAGTAAGTTACTGTAAGTTGTTCTATTTATAGCTTTTAGTTTTCTTTAGTCAGTCTTTCTGTTGAAATTATTCTTGGTATTTTTCTAAAAGTGTTTTTTACTTTTTTTATGATTTTATCTGACCAATACTTTGTTTGGTTTTGTGGTCACTAATATAAGGTTTTTTCTGCTTTTTTTTTTTTGTGTTTTGATAGTAAATTGTTTAGTGGTTGATGACAATTTCCATGTCTAATTGTTGTTGATTTATGGCTTAAAATAATTATTGAGCCATTGTGTAAATGTGGTCTGAAATTTCTATCTTTTATTGTTGCTGTTGTTATGTTTACTGTGTCTTTATATACTATTTTGTAGATTAATTTGATGTGTTTGTATTGATAATTATGATTGGTTCTAGATCTTGTGGAATCTTATCTGGTTAGACTAGTATTTGTTGTATTCTCAGTTGTAAATATTATTGGTAAATGATGATGCTATATTGTAATATGATTTCAGTCAATCTTTATGTACTGTTTTAGCTAAGATTTTGTTGTCTTATTTTAGATTATAAGCTTTATTTTTTAGAATTTTTTCAATGTAAAATAGTTCATCTCATTTAGGATTAAATTTTTTATTCTATTGTTTTTTTGCTTTAATACAATATAAGAATACTTTGTTTTCAATCCTGAATTCAACTAGTTTATTTGGTAATTGGTTATAATGTCATTTTTTTTGTAACTTTTAAATATTATCAACTGTTTTTCATCTTTTGTTTTCCAAAGTTTTTATTAATTTGTATGTTCTTTTCAGCAATGTTTTTTGAAAGTTAGTCTCTGTTATTGGTTTTATTAATGTCTATCTCTATTGATAATATTGCTGTTCTATTATAAACAAGTTCAAATAGTGTTGTTTATGTAATATCTTGTTTCATTGTTCAATAAGCAAATAGTACTGATGTTATAAACAAATTCTATTTGTTCTGGTTTTTTTGACTAATCTTAACTATTGCTTTACACAATATTCTGTTGAACTTTTTGACTAAACTATTTGTTTATGGATAGTATAGTAATGATAATAGTCTCTTAATTCCAAATCTTTAATTCAATTCTGTTAGTATTCTGTTCACAAAGTGAGTTTTTTAATCTGATAATAATTTTTTTGGACATCTGTGTTAACAAATCAAATTTTGATGAACAAATTTGGCTATAGATTCTGCATCTGTTTTTTGGATTGTTTTTGCTTTTGGCCATTTTATAAGATAGTCCATAGCTATTGCTATATAACAATTGTCTTTGCTGGTTATTGTTAATGGTCTGACTAAGTCAATTCCAATTTGATCAAATGATTGTCCTACTTTAATTGGTCTTAGTAATTTACTGGGTCTTGTTTCTCCTCTTTTTTGATAAACATCACAGTTTTGAACATATTAAATAATGTCTGGATATATAAATAGCCAATAGTATTTTTTTCTGGTTCTTTTTATGATTGCTTCTTTATGAAAATATTCTGTTGTTAGATTTGAATGCATGTTGAATAGTATTGTTTCTTTTTCTGGCTCTGTGATTACTTTGAATAGCTGATCTGAATATTTTTTGTTTTTTTAATATAATATATTTTGATAAATAAAAAATATTTTGCTTGTTGTCTTATATTGTTTTGTTCTTTTGAGATAATTTTTTCTTGAATTGTTGAGTATTGATAAAATATTGGAATTGTTGATATTTTTGTATGTTCATCTTTTGTTATATTTTTGGGTTAAAAATATTCTTAGATTTGTTTTATTTATGACAAACCATTGGCATTTCTGTTTTTTTTTTTTTTTTATAATGTATTATATAATTGAATAGTAATAGTTCTATTTTTTATCTTACATAGCAGTTATCTCCAAATTTTTGCTTTTGAATTGATATTAATTTCTTGTAATCAGTGTATACATCAAAATTTTGACTCAAATATTTTTTCTATTTGATAACAGCTCAATAGATAGTCAAATGTTTTAGTACTGAAGTTCTATAGTTCTTTTCAGCTAGGCTTAAGCTTTGGCTGGCATATACTATTGAGTGTTCTCTTTTATTTGGCCTTTTTTGTGACAATACTGCTTTCAAAACTTGACCTGATGTATCAGTAATGATAATAAATAATTTGTTGTGATTTAAATAGATTAGTACTAATGCTTGAATAAGCTTTCTTTTCAAGATATTAAAAGCTTTTTGTTGGATTTTGGTTTATTTATATTTTATATTCTTTGTTTAGAGCTGGTGAAATGGTTAAGCCAGTTTGAAAAAGTTCTGGATAAAGCAGCAATAGTATTTAACAAATCCCAAAAATGCTCTTAATTCTATAAGATTTGTTAGTATTGAAAAGTTTTTAACTATTTCAATTTTATTTAAATCTAAAAATTTCAGTTCTGTTTTGCCAAAGAAATACTTTGTAGTGTTTAACTTTAGTCCAGCTCTTCTTAATCTTTCAAACACTTGTTGGAGATAGTAGAAATAATCATCAAATGTTTTGGAAAATACATTAATGTTGTCCAAGTAGACTATTACTGACTTTTATAGAAATTTAGTATAGACAATTTCTATTAGCTATTGGAAAGTGGCTGGAGTATTTATTAAGCCAAATAGTATAATATTGAATTCAAAGTTCTTTTTTCTGGTAGTGAATGCTGTTTTTTTTTATCAGCTGGGTTTATGACTACTTGCCAATAATCACTGTTCAAATTTAATGTTGAAAACCATTTTTTTCTTCTAAATGTATTGAATAATTCTTGAATCTGTAAAGTTGAATAGCTGTCTCCACAAGTAATATTGTTAAGCTTTTTGTAATCTACACAAAAGTGAATTTTTCCATTTTTTTTCCAAACTACTATTATTGATAATGACTATAAACTCATAAATAATTGAATTAATCTATTGTCTAACATTTTGTTAATTTCTTGTCAGATGATCTTGTAGGTTATTGGTGGTATTTTGTATGCTCTTTGTTTAATTGGCATTGTATTTTCTGTCTTGATTTGGTGTTAAATAATGTTGGTTTTGCCAAATTTGTTTTCACTAGCAAAGATGTTAATAAAATTGTTAAGTAGCATCTTAAGTTGCATATGTTAAAGTGGGTCTAAGTTTCTCAAGTTTATTTGTTCTAATCGTTCTGATTAGAACAAATAATATTCTTCTTGTTCATATATTGTTTGTAATATAATATTTACATATCTACACAGTTATAGAAAATCTAAAATAGTATTTGGTAGTTAGTTTTCAATTTCAGTGCTTAAGTATCTAATAATAGTTCTGTTTGGTATTTTAATAGTGTTTTCAGTTGTATTGTAGATGAGAATTTTGATGTGTTTATAGTTTTTGGCTGGTATATAAAGATTGGTAATTCTAATCTTCTTTAATTCACAAATAATTGGTTTCACTTTAAAAATCTAAGACTGGTTTCTTACTTTTCTCTCTATTACTAACATATACTAGTCATATGGTAGAATAAAAATTGATTGATTGGTAAAGATAATTTCTTTTTTCTTTGCCATATTAACTGGTATATCTATTTTACTTATAGATCCGAATCTATTTATTTTTTTTACAGTTATTTCTAATTTTTTCTTTGTTCTCACTAATACTAAATAAGCTACTTTTACCAAAAGTAAAAATATTGTCTGTGCTATTTTTTTATTTGGTTCAATAGTATATCCTTTTTTTGAGTTATTTTATACCATTGTAATAATATTTTCTATATATTCTGCATCAATTATTTCTCTTCTAATATTAATTTCTTTTTTTGCTAAATTAAATCTAGATGTTAATTGAACCATTGTTGTTGCTGAAATTTTTAGTGCTATTTTCAGATCTATACTGGTATGCAAATATAGTTCTAATCTAATAGCAGTTTTTCTTGAATATTTAAGATCAAATTTTATATTAATATTATACACTGTTTTGGCATAATACTTTTATCATTATCACTAAACTATTTTAGTTCTTGCTCTATAAACAGATCTGGAAGTGTGATATATTGTTTAAGATTGTAATTAAAGTTTGAATCATTATTGTCATTGCCATAGTAAATAGAGTTGGAACTGTTATTGTCATTATTATTAGAGTTTAAATTGGAATTAAATTTTAATTCTGATTCTACTGCACATTTGTTGATTGGTTTTTTTTTTGGGAATCAAATAGATCATGTGTGGTGGTAGATTGTAAATAAAATTACAATCATCACAATAATTAAAGTCACTGAAAATTAAGCAATGTTTACACAGTCTTGTGTTTAACTGTTTTAAATACTGCTCTTGTTTTTCTCTAGAAAGTGCTAAGTCTTGGTAGTATTTGTGGAATTGTTCTGAATTACTTAAAATATCAAAAAATATGTTTGGGTTGGGAATAAAAATGGCTTTAACTGGTTTTGGTGGGTTGTTTTTGATTGCCAATATTTTACTAAGCACAGTATTTTTGACTTTGACACTTGTTATTCACCAGATTTTATTCTTATCATGTGAATAATTATCCAAGTGTAAAAGTACTTGGTTCTATACAGTATTGAAAAGTGTTTCTCAGTTTACCCAATCACTAATAAGAATTGTGTATTGACATAATGCATTGCATATTTCTTCTTAACCAGGAATGTTATTCCATATTTTTTTATCAAATAATATTTCTTTACAAGTGAGGCATGATTTATTGTCTTACTTTCCTTGTTATTTTGGGTAACCAAAACATTTTTGGTAATATGATTTGCAGTAATAATGAGTATACATCCAATAGTTTTTGTCTGGTATTACCCAAGCTTCTATGAATAAAAGCTTTTTTTTGCAGTCAATATACTTAAGAAAAATATAAGATGGTTTTTTCTTTGTGTTTACTAAGTATAGTATGTGCCAAGTGTTTGCAGTTTTACTGGTGTTAGTAGTGACTTGTGGTTTGTTTTCCTCTCTTCTTTTCCCTTTATTGTTCCATAATAAAATTGGTAATAGCTTATTATAGTCTTCTTTCATCCACAATATTTGATATACTTCTCAGATAGATTTTTTTTTTCTTTTTCCAATTCAATTAGTGGTAATTAGATAGTGGTAATTGGTTTAAAGTGGCCACAAGTGGCAGATATTTGTGTTTGCAGATTATTTTTACTAATCTGTAGCTCTTAAGTATTTCAGTTAAACATGATATTGGTTTTAAATAGCCAGTCATTATTAACTAGCACTTGGTATTGTGTGATTTTCATTACAAAAACTTTGATAGATGCTGTAATATTATTAACTTTAATCAGGAAGTTGTTAATCTCACTAATGAGTGTTTTTGTCACTTCATTGGTAGTAATAATTCTGGTATTGGCAATATAATCAACTTAATGACTTAATTGGTTCATGAGTTGTTATGTAATGATGCTATCTGCTAAATTACTATTAAGAATTAGCTTGATAGAGTGGTCATTAACTTTGGTATCTGTGTATATTGCTGTGATAAATTGAGTGCTAATAGTTGTTCCATTAAATAGAGATAGCATTGTTGATTCTTTTACTTTGAATAAAAATATGACTACAAGTAATTTGTTTTCAATAACAGTTGCTAATAGAATGTTACTAATAAGTAGTTTTTTTGAGTTTTCTAAGTTATTGAATAAGCTGGTTTTTGGAGTAACTGGAAAACTTAAATAGTATTGAGAATTCAGGTTTTGAGCATACCCATTTTCTGAACTATATTGGTGTAATTCTGATTGTTGATTCAAGGAATTAAAGAATTGGTTGGTACATTACCATTATTAATCTCCAATTTTGTTAAATAATTCTCAGTCTTTGGTTTCTGTTTAGAGATAAGTTCTGGGGCTGGGTTTGAATTTGTTGGGATTAATACATTATTTGGGACTGAGATAGCTGATAAATTACTAGTATTGGTGTTTGATAGATTAGTGGCTGATAAATTAGTTGTATTATTTAAGAGTAGTATGATTGATAGTAATATTGTTCAAGTGATTGATTACTGGTATAGTTTAGGGTTTGAAATTTGCAATTGAATTTTGATATTGATTTTCCGATCATTAATTATTTAGTCTTAGACAACAATTTATTTTCAAGTACTCTTGTTTATTATAATAATAATAATTACACATCTCTTGTTATTACTGTTGATTGATTAATGATGATAGTATTGAACATGACTAATTGTGGAACCAATTTGAATTTTCTTGATTCTTATGACATTGTAAAGATTAATAAATTGCCTGATTGTTAACTAAGTATTTCTCAATTTTCTAATTAATAGCTTCACCAAATTGTTTCAATTTGGTATCTAATTCAGATAATCTATTCATTACTAGATTAACAACTTGAGTATGGTTGGCCTTAAATTTGGCTGATTTAAAATCTCTGGCATACATAACTGTGTCTTGAAGTGTTTGTAAGTGCAATGAACATATGTATTATAGAAAGCTACTGTATAAATTACAGATAAATTAATTCAAGATCTGAGACACTGTAAAATAGTTTATATTAATCATTTGTATTTGATGCAAATTTTTATAAAAATGTCCTAAATAAATGGTAATGGCTTTAGTATCTCTTTGTTTAATGGTGGTGAAGACAGTTGTAAGACAATTAATGCTATTATTGTTAATAAAATATTTCAAAAATTTAAATTTGAACTTGTTGAAGTTTTGGGGTTTCTAAACCAAACTTTAATATTATAAGTTGGCAGTATTTTACAAGAAATATGGAATGACTTATAAAGCTCTGGTATTGTTTCAATTTTTGGCAGCAATTGTCTTAGCAATATTATTAAGCCAGACTTGAACATTATCTTTTTTGCTGGTAAACTTTTCTAATTTGGCAATAGAAGCATATGTTATTGGTAACAGTTGTTGTGATAATTGTTGTTAAAGTTGTTGTTGTTAAGCTTGTTGTTATTGAATAGCAATTAGTACAATTGGTGATGGATCAATTACAATTACTGAAGGTAAATTTTGGAGAACAATAGAAGCTGAGTTTAAATTATTCAGGTTTTGCTGGGCCTAAATAATCAGAGTTTGTATTTCTGGGTTTTTTGGAATCAGGTTTTGATAATTAAATTCTTGATTATCATCTTTTTTTTTTTTTGAGTTGGTTATTTTCCAAGAACTAGTGGCTCTGAAATTGGGTTGGGATGGCAGTGATTAAAATTCTGATGGCATTAGTGATTGCAATTTAAATTTTTCAAAAAAATTACCATAAGTTTTTAATAAATCGGCTTTTTTTTGTTTGCTTTAAAACATTATTATTGCTAATAGTGTTTTTGCTGATAATAATACAACTTTTGATGGTATATTGATAGTATTTTCAGATGTGTAGTAATATAATAAATTGATTAAGAAATTGATTTTTTGTTTTTTTTAAATAGATAGTTGTATTTTCTTTGGTGTTTCTGCTGGAGTTTGTGGTTTTCTTTTGTCTTTGTCTGCATAAGTAATAGAAAATTTTTGTTGAATGTAATTTTTAATTCCTTAGTTGATTTCAATAATGGTAAGAGCAAAGTTGTAATTTAATAATAAGTTGGTATGTTGGATTAATTTGTTGTAGAAATTTTTTTTTGCTAATTCAGTATCTGTTAGTTCTCTTAAGAAGTATGTAATTTTTTTGTTAATGTAACAATTGAAGGCTGATTTGGCTGGCCAATGATTGCTGGTTAATTTTAACTGTTGGTGATATTGTTAGAATAAAAATTTCACAAATTCCAAGTGATTTGTCTTTATTACTTTTGATTCTACTATTGTTTCAAATAATTGTTGTTGATGCTAGTTCTCTGTTAGATTATATCTCACAAAGAGTACCAAATATTATAAATGATTATTTGGAGTATGGAAACAAATAACAAACTCATAATTTGGTGTTTAATAGCTAATACAGTTAGTAATATTTGAAGGTTTTTTGTAATCTGAAAATTTTGATTAAGTCCTTTGTATAATAAACAAAGATTCAATAGTTGTTTTAGTAGCCTTTTAAAATGATTATTCTGTCAAATTTTTTTTTTCAGTATGGTGGCCAGTTTATTTTAACAGTTGTGCTCTTTTGGTAAGCTATTCTTAATTTCCAAGTTTCTTATTCTTATTTTTGGGTCTTTTATTAGGCTATTCTTGACATCAAATTACTCAATACTTAATCCCTTTAATTTATTAATAAACAACAAATACAACAAAATAAAAAATAAAAAAATAAAAAAATTAACAAGAAAATAAAAAATTAGTATCCCATTAATAGTCATAATCAAGAACTATTGGTCTAGTGTAGTTAAATATTATATTCTATTAACATAAAATATTGATAGAATAAGAGTGATAAAAATTTTTTAATCAAATAATCATAATATGAATTTAGATAATAATTAATATTTTATTGATATGTAATTGGATATCACTTTAAGTTATAGAAAACTATTTTTTGAAGGAAGAGATATAAGATAATTAATGAGTTGGATTATTGATTCTAAATTGAATTTTGGGATGAATTCTATTTTTTCTGCTTCTAATATTTTCGCTATATATACATATTTTTTGTTCTATAAAATCTCATATTTTCTTAAATAATATGCTCTATTTTACTAACATTGCTTACATTGCTGAACAGTATATCTTAATTTTACTGATATTGTTTACATTACTAAGCAGTGTGCCCTAATTCACTAGCAATGTGTTATAATTTTTTAATATTGTGCTCATGTGTTAAGTACTATTCTCCTATTAATCTATTTTTGTATCTGTTTTTTCAGTTTTTTTTCTTTGTATTTTTCTATGAATAACAATGCACAAATTCGGCTACTGTTTTAGCTTTAGCCACTAGAATGGGTTGGACTTTAAGCTATTTGGTAAAATAGTCTACAGTTATAGTAATATAACAATTTTTTTTGGATATAATTGAGAAAAAACCAACCAAATTAATCTCGATTCTATTAAAAAGATTTTAAACTGAAATAGGTCAAAATAGTTCTATTGTTTTAGCTTCTCTTTTCTATTAGCATAAATTACAATTGATAATATATTCAAAAATATCTTTATATATTATTGGCCAATAATATAGATTTATTGTTTTTTTCAGAGTAGTGTTTTTGTTAAAGTGTTTTGCAATTAGATTAAAGTACATGCTATGCAAAACAGTTTTTTTTTATTGTTTTTTATTATTGTTGTAGGATAGTACAGTTTTGGTATTTATAATAATATAATTAATTGTTTTAAATAAAGTAATTACAAACTTGTTTTTGTATAATATTTTGTTTCTGTTAAGATAATTTCTTTTCAAACTGCAGTGTTAATAAATACTAGTATAATTGCTGATAAGTAGTTGTGTTTATGAATCCAGAGTTAGATTTGTATCATCTTTGACAAACTGTTAACATTGATGTTCTTGGCTTTTTTTTATAATGTACTTTGTAAAGGAATTATTACAGATAAATACTTTATTGTGCATATTTTTCTTCTAATTATGGCTTGTTAAATAATTAAATAAGTTTTTTGTGATCTGTATATAGATTAAATAGTTAATAAAAATAGTGTCTTTAATTTTGTACTGCTTAATAAATAGTAAAACATTTTAAATTTGTTATACTGTATATTTTTTTCACTATATTAGTACTGTAATTGGCATAGACAATTGGATGTTTTCAATTATCCAGTTTGATTTGTAACAGGATAGTTCCTAGTGCATTTTTTAAGACATTTGTAATAACAATAAAACATTTATTAAAGTCTAAATAAATTAATATTAGTGTTTTATTAAGTATTGTTTAAGATAATTAAAAGCTTTTTGCTGTTTTTTTTTCTATAAATATGGAACATGTTTTAATAACAGATAATAGAATGGTTTTGCAATATCCAAAAAACCTTTAACAAATCTGCTGTAGTATTTAGCTAATTTTAAAAATTCTCTTAATTCTTATAAGTTGGTCAGAACTGAAAAGTTTTTGACTTTTCAAATCTTGTTAGGATCTGGTTTTACTCTGTTTTTACTTATTATGTGTTCCAAAAATTTTAGTTTAATCTTTCCAAAGAAGCATTTGTTTGGATTAAGTTTTAGTTTGGTACTTTAGAAATAATCAAAATTTTTTTGAAAATAAAGCAGATAGTTATTAAATGTTTCAAAAAATATATTGGTATTGTCTAAGTATACTATAACTAATTTCCAAAAAATTCTTTTATATAGAGCATACTGCAACAAAATCAGACAAAGTAAATATTCTATTATGTGACATAAATAAAAGACTGATTTTATAATATGACTGTAAAATTGACTAATATGACTAATAATATTTTGAAAAGTAATAATAGTGCTTATTTATAATTTATAAACTTGTTAATTTTAATATTCATTTTATTATAAAATGTGATAAATATAAATCATAACAAGATTAATATAGAATTATTTCTATATAAAAATAAAATATATGAAACTAATTTACATTAAATTTATTATAGAATTCAATAATTACAGCACTATTAGAAGTATTCTAAAGAAAGCTCAAGAAAAAAAAATTGCTTCATATGTTTTTAAAATTAGTGATTCACTAATTATTATCCAAAAAACTCAATTGTCTCTTCTCTTTTGTATTTGCAGAAATTTTAGTTTTTTCTTTAATTGATTATCTTTTATTTCTAAAGTAGCAATAACAAAATCACTGTTTTTTAAATCACTAATACTGGTTGTCAGATAATAGATATTGGAAGCTTGGAGATTTTGGTTGTATTTGTAATTTGGTATGACATAAGTTTTATCAGGTAAGAGCTTTCTAGTTTCCTCAATAATAATTTCACTGTCATCAATAAAAATATCAAAATCAGAGACATTTTTTTTAATATAATCTCAACGAATAGATTTATAGCCATCCCTTCTTCCTTTTTCTTCACTTTTTTTGGGAATTACTGTTTCTATTAAAACCAATCTGCTTTGAGAAAAATTAGCAAAATTTTTAACGAATTTGTCTTTCTTTCCTTTTCCAGCATTTTTCCGACCTTTGACCATAGCACTGATAATCACTAATTCACTAATTAGTTCTTCTTTTAAAGCCTGCAATAATTCTTGGGCTAATGAAAGATAAAAGGTTCGGTCATAAAATTTGGGAAGATTACTATAGTGAGGTTCTAGATTGGCTTTTATTCTTCTTTTTAAAGTTCTATTAGCTAACATTTCAATATTCTTTTTCTCATGGATCATCTTTGTCAACATAAGAATATTCTTATGCCTTTTCATTTAGTCTAGAACCAAGGGTAGTAGAATAAACAATTTGGGAATTTTCTCAAAACTTTTTAAAGTATTCAGGAAAAGGGATTTTCTTACCAACTTCTCACAATAAAAAAGGCTTACTAGATTGTAAACATTCATCTCAATCAGCAATGATCTTTAATTTTTTCCCTCTGAGTTTGACTTGTTCTTTGATAAAAGTGTAAAGGGAATCAATTTTGTTTTGATTATTCATATTTCTACAGCTTTGGTAATATAAATATGTTTTATTTATTGGCAGTGTAGATTAGATTGGTTCTGGACAAGTGATATCTTTGAATTCAT
>JAAOMT010000175.1:36609-103012 GCA_016748015.1 Geosiphon pyriformis | reverse complement strand
TATCAACACCTTCGTACCCATGGCCAAGCTCATCACCAGCTATAATAGTGCCACCTAGCCCTCCTATCAGACCACGAGGTTATGATATAAGAACAAAACGTATGAATACAAAAGACGAAATGTAACTCCATACCTAGTCTTCCTCGATGTCCTGTAGTAGTGCAAAAAAAGGTATTTAGTTACAGTTTGCCGACATTTCTCAGAGGTGGACAAGCGAAATATAACAAGGAGACCCAACATACAGAATGCATGCGACAGCAGCATTCGAATTATTCTCTCTCCACTGCTCCTCTATTAACCCAAACTATTGATCTTGCTTATTTGCCTTTGAAACGAGTTTACGTATAAACCTAGCTCTGCTACGATCAGCTCTGCCCCAACTAACAACCTCCAACTGCCTCTCTTGCAATATAGCACAAAACCAGTAACAGTATTCAAACTCTTCTCCCCGTTGCTCCTCTATCCTCCAATAAACGTGTATTCATTGCTTACCTTGCTTTGTCTTGAGGTATTCCTCATAGCAGTTTGTGGTCGCGCCAGGGTTGTCTTGATGGTATTTAGCGTAGAAGTCTTTGTATTCGTTGTATGCAGCATCCCATTGTTCAAAGGTTGCGCTGGGATAGTCTTTACCGTATTTCCAATAAAATACTTTTACGTCCATGTCTAGATGTTTTTCGTAAGTTAGTGAAAGATAGTGATAAAAAGGAATAGTCGCGATCTGCGTCCACCCAATTCAGCCCTGTTTATATGTTTTACTTACACAATCATGTGATATTTCTCTGTATTGAAGCGCCGAATTAACTATAGTTACCTGGATCCAGCACACTTGGCAAAGCAGATTGGGAACCCTCCATGCTTTTGTCAGACAAAGGATAATGAAAACAAAGGGAAATCTCTTTTATATACTTTTTTGCATATCACGTTATGGAACAATTAACAAATGGTTTAATTGTTGTATTGTATTCTGCTGCATTTCTGTTTTCGGAAGTGAGGAATTGTTTTTTACGTGCGTATTGTAACGAGTCGTATGATAATGGATAACTGAATTTGAATTGCAAAAAATAGTTACAACAACAATCGATTCTCTTTATTACTCTCTTATACAAAGTATGTATCTACCCAATTTTTAAGCGCTTTGATAGTTTTTCTCGAGAATTTTTGTTGGTGAAGGCCTTTTAGAATAAAAGCAATAATGCTATTTCTTTCGCGCGATTTGTAAACGGTTGCTAACACATCTGGCTGGTTTTCAGGATAGTTATAAACCAGCTAATTTGGAAGACCTCAACACCCGAATTAACGATTACCTGACCCAAGAACAAAAATTAAACCAAGAAAAAATCCAAGAGCGGGAAGCCGAACTCCAAAAAGAAGTCCAAACTATTCAAGAGCAAAAGGCTCGTGATTTAAGAATTACCGGAAGAAACTTTGAAAAAGGATTTCTCCAAAATAAATTTTTAGTAAACAATGAAGAAAAAAAAACTTGAACAGGATGATTTTGGGGTCTATGTGTTGCTCTTCCCACAAACTTGATAAATATTTCCGCTCAATGAGCAGCTGGTATTTTGATTTAATTGTCCTTGATTTTATCGCTTGAAAAAGGGTTTGAGTTGTAGTTCGGACTTGCTTGTGAGTTTTATGGTAGAGCGAAGTACCAGCGATAAGCGTGATCAGCAGCAGTAACTCGCAGAAGATTTCAATAGCGAAAGTGATCATTTTGAGTGGGATTATTGGTTGATTTTTGTAGATAATGCAGTTGCAATTCGATCGATTGTAATTTGTTTTTTAACGAAAACGTGGGCTGCTCTCCTAGTGTTTCCTTTTATTACCTTTAATACTTACCCATAGTTTCTAAAACGATACAAGTTTTGCTGGTCATGAATTGTGTCGGATTTGTAGTACTTGGGCACAGCGAACCAAAATTATCATATTTATTATTATTCTTACTCGAACAGTATATAAAGAATCATGGAAATTACTGATGGTAATCAAATGGTAATAAAGAAAGAGCTATGCTTCTAGTTTTCTTTTCTTTCTTGGTTCATCATGTGTTGTTGTTAATGCTCGTTTATTAGTTATTATTTTCCTTTCTTCTTGATAAATTTCATAAGTAAATTTTTCTTGATCTAGGTATTTCTGGAGAACTTTGATTTTAAAAACGTATGGAGCAATTTTTTCTCCTTGAGCTTTCTTTTGAATGCTTCTAATAGTGCTGTAATTCTTGGGTTCCATAGTGGATTTAATGTAAATTAGTTTCATATATTTTATTTTTATATAGAAATAATCCTATGTTAATCCTGTTATGGTTTATATTCATCACATTCTGGTATGATAAAGTGAGTATTAAAATTAACAAGTTTATAAGTTATGAATGAGCACCATTATTACTTTTCAAAACGTCATTAGTCATACTGGTCAATTTTACAGCCATATTATAAAATCAGCCTTTCATTTATGTTACATAATAGAATGTTCACTTTGTTTGGTTTTGTTGCAGCATGCCCTATATACAATATTTATAAAATGTTAAAAGATAGCTAAGACATTGCAAAGTCCAAAAAGCATTATGTTGAATTCAAAATTTTTATTTTACATGATGAATGCTGTTTTTTTTTTGTTCTTGAAGTCTATTTTGACTTGCCAATATTCATTAACTAAGTTTAAAGAAGAGAACCATTTCTTATTTTTTAAATTATTCAAAATTTCCTGAATAAAAAAAGTTGGATAACTGTCTTCTTGAGTAATACTGTTGAGCTTTTGGTAGTTTACAGAAAATGTATTTTCCTATTTTTTTTGGTAACTAATACTATTAGAAAAAACCAAGGACTTAATGATTTTTTAATTAATCTATTATTTAATATTTATTGTATTTTTTGTTTAATCAAATTGTTGTTTAATAGATCTGACATTTTTTATGTTAATCTGGTGCTTTATAATATCAGTGTATCTGAATTTATTTTTGCTGGCAAAGATATTAGTATATTAATTCAAAAAAACTTTAAGTTGTATCTGTTATAAGATACTTAAATTTTTCAAGTTTAGTTTAGCAATTTTTTTCAGTATAAACAAATAACTTTCTTTTGACAGATTTTATACTTATAAGATAATGTTACAAAATAAAACCAATTGTGTAAATTAGGAATAAACTGGGATCTCTTAAGATTCTAAATGTCTGAAGAAATAAAACTAATAAGGATCTCTTCAAGAATTTTAATAATCTCTTCCATAAGATTGTAAATAGAAATTTTGAAATATTTGTAAACTTTAGCAGATATATATAAGTTAATAACATTAATTAGAGAACAAATTTCTGGATTAGCTTTGAATAATAAAGCTTGATATTAAAATTTTCAATCCACTTTTAAAATAAACTATTAATATACAAAAATGGAGATAACTATATTAGTGTAGATGAGTTCTATTTTGTTACTATTATCCTCTATAAAATTAATTGGTACATTTTTTTTTACTTGATTCAAATTTGTTAATTTCTTAAGCAGTAAAACCTAATTTTTTGTGCATGATAACAAGGATTTAATAGTAGTATTTTTATGAAAAGCAGAAAAATAGCTTGGGCAATTTTTTTTTGTAATTTAATTATATAAAGTTTGTTAAAATTGTTTTATAATATTATATTAATGTTTTTTGTGTATCCAGTATTAATAATTTCTCTTTTTATGTTAATTTTTTTCTTTGTAAGACTAGACTGAAATACAACTTAAATTATAGTATTAATAAAAATTTTTAAAGTTATTTTTATATTTATTTTTACAAGAAAATATAGAATTATAACTACAAGGTTTGGTCTAGTTTTGTCTTAATCATTAGAATTTATGGTTATTTGTCAATATTCACTAATAAGATCTAGGATTGAAAACTATTTAAATTTTTCTAGAGTGTCCAATATTTTATTAATTTGTGGTAAGAAATACACATTATTATTTATAAAAATTAAGAATATTATATAGTTAGAAAAATAGCCAATCAGAAGTAAGTGTAGTAACAAAGGAATTCCAGAATTTTTTTAAAAAGATTGCAGGATTTTAAAAATCTCATATAATATTAACTATATATATATAACAGTAATATTTGAAATAAATTTATAAAATATTCAATAAAACATACTTATTATCATCTAAATCCATATTATTATCAGTTGATTAAGAATTCTCATTATTCATCTATTATTAATACTCTATGTTAATAATATTTAATATTTAATTATATTGGAACAATAGCTCTTAATTACAGCTATTGACAGGATACTAATTTTCTTATTTTTTTTTTATTTTTTTTTATTTTCTTTTGTTGTGTTAACTTACTTACTAATTAAAGAGATTAAGTATTGAGTAATATTAACATTAAAAATAGTTTGATAAAAAACCCAAAAATAAGAGTAAAATCGAATATATATATTAATAGATAGCTTATTAGAAGAGCATAACTGCCAAAATAAACCAGCCACCATATTGAAAAAGAAATTGATGGAATAACTATTTTAGAAAGCTATTAAAACAATCATTAAATCTCTGTCTATTATACAAAAGACTTCATCTAAAATCTTTAAATACAAAAACCTTCAGATATTACCAATATCACCAAGATATTGAGCATTAAGTTATAAATTTGTTATTTGTTTCCAGATTCTAAATAATTACCTGTAATATTTGGTGCTCTCTGTAAGATATAATTCAACAAAAAATTAGCACCAGTAACAACTATTTGAAACAGTGGCAAAATCAGAAATAATAAGGACAAATTACTTAGAATTCACAAAATCTCTATTTCAACAATATTACTAATAGTTAAAATTAATCAACAATCATTGGCCAGCCAAATTAGTCTTCAATTGTTATGTCAATAACAGAATTACCTACTTTCTAGAAAAACCAACAGATACTAAATCAGCAAAAGAAAATTTCTATATTGAATTAATTCAATATACCAACTTACTATTAAATTACAATTTTGCTTCTACTATTACTGAAATTAACTGAAAAATTGAAAGTTACACCCAACAAAAATTTTCCATTACCTATGCAAACAAAAACAAAAAAAAACTACAAATTCTGACAAAAACACCAAGAAGAATACAACTACTGATGTGAAAGAAGCCAAAAATTATTTTACTTATACATTTATCATATTATTATATACTTAAAAGTACTATTAATATACTATTAGAAGTTGTATTATCATTAACAAAAACACCATCAGCAAGAATAATGTTTTAAAGCTAACAAGAAAAAACTGATTTATTGGAAACTTATGGTGATTTTTTTGAAGAATTTAAATTATAATTATTAATACTATTAAGATTTTGATTACTGCCACCTTAACCTAATTTTAGAGCCATTAGTCTTTGGGAAAGAACCAACTCAGAAGAGAAAGAAGATGAAAATTAAGAATTTAATTATCAAAACCTGATTTCAGAAAATCTGAAAATTCAAATTCTGATTATTTCAATCCAGCAAAACCCAAATAATTCAAACCCAGCTCTTATTGTTCTCCAAAACTTACCTTCAGTAATTATGATCAATTTATCATCAGTTGCACCAATTGCCAAACCACAATAACTGTAACAACAGCTACAACTACTACTGCCACAACAACAACCTTAACAACAACCACAACTACAACTATTACTTGCATTAATGGCATACACATCAATTACAAAACTTAAGAAATTTACTGGTAAAGAAAACAACACACAAGTTTAGTTCAATGATGTAAAAAAAGCCATCACAGTCAATAGATAAGACAATGCCAAAGCATTATAGACAATTTCATACTTTCTTTAAGATATTACCAACTTATGATATTAACACTTGATCCAGAAGTCTCAAGACTTCAATATGTTTAAACTGGAATTTCTAAGATATTTTAGTAACAATAACAGCATCAATTGTCTAGCAAATATTCTTACTATCATTAAGTAAAAAGATACTAAAGCTGTTACTACTTACTTAAGACACTTTTATTGAAATCTGTAATAAATACAAGTCATCAATGCAAATTATTTTACTGTACTATAAATCTTAAATTAATTTATTTGTGGTCTACACAGTAGTTTTTTACAATACATATGTTTATTGCACTTACAAACACTCTAAGATGCAGTCACATATGCCTAAAATTTTAAATCAGCTGAGCTGAAAGCCAACCACACTTAAGTCATTAATCTAGTAATAAATAAATCATCTAACTTGAACTCCAAATTAAAACAATTTAGTAATTCTATTAATCAAAAATTAGAGGAATATTTAACTAACAATTAAGCAATTTATTAATTTTTACAATGTCACAGTAATTCAGAGAACCCAAATCATCTTCAAAATCAACTGCATCTATTTTTATCAACCAATTAACAGTAATAACAAAAAATGCATATTTGTTACTATTATAGTAAACAAAGACATTTGCAAATCAACTGCTACACTCAGTTAAATGATTAATGATCAGGAAATCAATATTGAAACCCCAATCACCAATTTTAAACTCCAAATTATCAACTATATTAACTTCATTACACCTCAATAATGCAACAAACAATATACTTACTGCCAATTTATTAGCTTCTAGTACCAATAATATATTAACTACAGTTCTAAGTTATTTATCAATCCCAACAAATTCAAACCCAGCCATAAGACTTATATCAAAACAGAAGCCAAAGGCTGAGGACTACTTAAATCTGTCAGAACTGGAGATCAATGATAGTAATACATTAACTAATTCCCAGTTTAACAGCCCAATAATTGAAATCATAACAGCAAAATTTGGAAATTAACTATGCCCAAAACCTGAATGTTCAACACTATTTAAGTCTCTTAGTATCTCCAGAAATCACTATACTTAATCTATTAAAATTCAATCAAACTCAATTATCTATTCACAATATTCTACTAGCAATCATTACCAAAGACAAATTACTTACTATTATTTTTTTTTGAACTTAAAAAACCAGTCAAAATGCTTCTATTCAGTAGAGCCACTTTTAAAGCAAAACCAATTACTGTAATGTACACCAATATAAAAGTTGATGGCCACTGTTATGGGTAAACTTAGTGGAGTATGGTGGTAATATTTGGTACTCTAATTTAAGTGATAAAAGCTTTGAATGGTCTTTGTAATACAGCTGATTTTTATTATCAGTCTCTGAAAATCTTTCTTTGAATGTGTATTTACTTGTGAAGTTTTTTGGTTATAAGACACAGAATTTTTACTTTCATGTTTTACAACTTTTGTTGTAAATATGAGTTATTTTCTCTGAACCAACAAGCACAGTTATTAAGGTCTGGTAGTGTTTTTTGTCTTTTTGGTAAGCTACCAAGATAATATTACTATTCAAACTTAAAGAGAACTTCCTTTTTTTATTAGGCTATTATAAAGTCTATTTTCAGACAGTTGATTTTTCTATGTTGCCACTTTACAAAAGAGAATAAAAAAAAATAAAAAAAATAAAAATAAAAATAAAAATAAATAAATTAGTATTGTCAATCACTGTGATTAAAAGCAATTGGTTTAAGTCATTAGTTTTTTCAGGTGTTTATGCTAAGAACATCTGTCTCAGAATAAAAGTATAAAACAAAAATTAGTTTAAAAAGAACATAGAATAGTAGATAATCATGTATTAATTATTTTAAATTTTAAATAAGTCTTTTATTTTTCATAAAATATAATAGCTATATAGAAAGAAAATTAATTTTTGTCTGGCTGTCTTTTTAACTTCTACAACTACTCATTTTTATATATTCTTCTTGGTTCTATAGAATTGCTTTTTAATTGTTTTGTTCTTGCTAGCTATTGCTTTGCTATTTCTGTTATTACTTTATTCTTCTATATTATTACTAGTTATTCTATGTTTTAACTAGTTATTTTATGTTATAATATATTATTAAGTTTTGTATTATGTTATCCTGAGTTATTACATATTATTCTGTATTTTTTTGTATTATTTTGTGTTATTTCATAACATCACATTTTTGGTCATGTTTTCTCCATGACTTTGGATTGGTTTTTTTACTTAGGTAATATTATCCCTCTTTTTTTAAAATTAAGCTTGTGTGAAATTGTATGTATTTGTAAAATCTGTGTTCTTTGTGTAGTGTTTAATTATAGCATTGAGTATTGTTTTTTGTAAGTTTTTAAATTGATTATTTGTTATTTGTCCTATATTGTTGATTATAATAGTTGTTAATGAACTGTTTAGTAGTATGGCTGGTCAATATTTGAATGCTAAGTATAAGCAGTATGCTGCTTTATAATTTAGTATTATGTTGCTTTTTTTTATGAATTTTTCTACTTGTTTAAAAGCTGCTTTGTTAAATGTCTGATGGTTAAAATTTTTGTATAATGTACTCAATTTTAGTTGTTCACTAATCTTATAAAACCAGTAGACTAGTGGCAGTTTTTTTTTCATACTTTAAAGTTTTCTATTATCTATTTTTCTGTTACTGGTTTTAACATTTGCCTGCTCAAAGCTTCTTTAATTTCTTTGAGCTTTGCCTAACATGTATTTATTTCTGTTATCTTTTTCTTCTTCTTAATTGTATTGAGCTTTGTCCAAAATGTATTTCTTTCTTTTTTTTTGTCCTCCTCTTTCCTTAATTGTTGTGCAAAGTACTGACCACTAAAATAGAAGATTGTTTATAGGGATGAGATTATTTAGTTTTAATTAAACTCTTACCCATCTTTTTTCTACTCCTGTTTTTGTATTGTATCTCTTTTTTATTAATAGTAATTTCTATTTAAGTGGTAAATTGTTGAATTGTATTAAATAGTTGTTTTGAGAGTTGCAGAATTTGATCTAAAAAATTCATATTGCAAGTTCTATCAATTTATTTTTGTTGTTTTAATGGTTATATATACTTAAATTTTCCAATTAAATAGTCATGTATTAATTATGTTTCGATAATGATAATTGGTTCCAAATCTCATGGTATATTTTCAAGTCTAATTAATAGAATTTGTGTTTCTAGTTGAAGTACAGATAATAATAATTTTTGTTTTGTATGAAAAATTTTTAACCAATTTCTATGTGTTACTTTCTTTAAAATCTTATCTTCCAATTATAATTTGTAAGCTTTATTGCTTAAAACTTTGTGTATGTGAAATAAATCATCTTACTTTGGGTTAAACTTCTCATTTCACTGTTTTTTAGTCTTTGTATGATGTAATAGTACTTGGTTTCCAATCTTGAATTTGATTGGTTGGTTAGGTATGCGATTATTATGTCTTTTTTTTTGTTGTTTTTAAGCTTTGCTAATATTGTCAGCTGCTGTTTTACAATTGTTTTCCAATATTTCTATAAGTTAATATGTTCTTTGATATAAGATAATTTCAAAATTCTCCTCAGTAATAGTTTTTGTTAGAAAAGAAGGTATTTTTTGTTCAATAAATAAGATAGCTTTCCTTCCATAGACTAGTTTAAATGGTATGAACTGGATAGTATTTTGCTTTTAATGTTTAGTATGCAAATAATACAGAAGATATAAATAAGTTTTATTCTTGTGCATTTTTGTTACTTATTTTTGCTAATGCTTCACATAATGTTTGGTTAAATTATTCTATCAGTTTATTTGATTGTAAGTAATATAATAATAATAAAAGTAGTTTTATTCCAAACTATTGGCTTAGTTAGTTAATCTACTATTGACAAAATGTGTTTCTTGGTCAGATAACAATTCTTTTGGGCATTTATGATAACAAATTAAATCTTGGTATTGTTACCAGACAAAATTAAAGATATTATTTAGCATGAAATTATCCTTATAATTTCTATCATTAATTAGCATATTATCATTTTAATTATCACTTATTACATTTAGCAAAATATCTGAAATTATCATTTAATTAATAACCCAATTTGTACATAACACAAATGTAACATAATTGTGATGATCAATTATGCAATACCCTGAACTATGTAACATTCAAAAGTTTGTCGAAATTTGTAGAAATTCACTGAAATATCTAATAGTTTGCAGAAATAACTTGTAGTTTGCCGAAATGTATCTTTAGTTCAGTTAAATTGTAGAAAAGAGCAAAGTTCAAGTTCATAAAATAGTGTTACAACAAGTTGTATAAAAAAAGAGCTTCTCTTTTCGAGAAAATGTATCTTACTTTAGATTTATTATTTAGAACCATTTCTATACACACAAAAAGAAATAAATATCAAATAATTTGAAAAAAACCAAATTCTTTAATTATTACACTTAGAAAATCCCTAAAACCCAACTAACATTTTGAAATTGATTAGCTACCAATTTCAGTAAATTGTTAGTGACTCCAGGTCTGGATAGAAAAAAACGTTTTCCCTTGATAAAATCCTACTTTTTTTACATTTCTTTTATTTTTCTTTTTTTTTCTTATTACAATCATTAGGGTAGCTTACAGACAAGATTCCTGTAGAAGAGTTGAATTTTACAGCAAAGTAACTACACATTTTTAATAAGCTTCCAGACGAGCAATTCCTGGGAAAAAGTTGACATTTACTACAACGTAACTACATAAAGTAACTGGCACGGAATTGGCCATTTCACTATAAGCCCAGCAATTCAAATTATAGAAAATAATTTGAAAGGATAAATTCAATTATTGGAGGTTCAAACATTTCCCATAGTCGTAAATTAACAGCATTACAACAAACATACAAGAGCTAAGAAGAGACCAAAAACCTCTGGTAACAGTGTACAAACTTGGCTATTGTTTTAATGTTAACTACTTGAATTGTTTTGGTTTCTGGCCATTTAGTAAGGTAATCTATAGCTACAGCTATGTAACAATTTCTCTTAAATGTAATTGAGAAAAAACCAACCAAATTAATCTCTATTCTATCAAATAAATTTCCAACTAGAATGAGTTGAAGTGGTTTTATTGTTCTAGCTTCTTCTCTTCATTAATATAAGTCATAGTTAAAGATATATTCAAAAATATTTTTATATATTGTTGACCAATAATATATGTTCATTGTTTTTTTTAAAGTAGTATCTTTGTTAAAATGTCTTGTGGTCAAGTCAAAATGCATGTTATATAAAATAGTTTTTTTTTATTGTCTTTTATAATTTATTGTAGGGTAGTGTGGTTTTGGCATTTTCAGCAATATAGTTAATTGTTCTGGATAAAATAATTACAAGCTTGTTTTTATATATTACTTTGTTTTTGTTAAGATAATATCTCTTTGAACTGTAGTATTAATAGATACTGATGTAATTGCTAATAAGTATTTGTATTTATGAATTCAAGATTAGATTTGTATCATTTTCAAAAAACTGTCAACATTAATGTTTTTGGATCTTTTTTTGTAATGAACTTTGTATGAAAATTGTTGCAGATAAGTACTTCATTATGCATATCTTCCTTCTAGTTGTAGTTTACTGAGTAACCAAATAAGTCTCTTATAATTGGTGTATAGATTAAATAATTAGTAAAGATAGTGTTTCCAATTTTGTACTGCTCAATAGATGATGAGACATTCCAAATCTGTCATACTGTATATTTTCTCTGCTGGACTGGTGCTGTAACTAGTATAAGCAATTAGATATTCTCTTTGTTTTGGTCCAATTTGAGACAAAACTACTCCAAGTGCATTTTTAAGATATTAGTAACAATCATAAAATGTTTGTTAAAGTCAAAATAGATTAATATTGGGGCTGTAATTAATCACTGTTTGAGATAATTGAATGCCTTTTACTGGTTTTTTTTTTATAAGTATGATATGTGTTTTAACAGTAGGTA
The DNA here is from genome assembly GCA_016748015.1 of Geosiphon pyriformis. NCBI lineage: Eukaryota > Fungi > Glomeromycota > Glomeromycetes > Archaeosporales > Geosiphonaceae > Geosiphon > Geosiphon pyriformis. The sequence continues at coordinate 91,276 of JAAOMT010000175.1, read as the reverse complement.
GTAAAAAGGTTTTGCAATATTGAAAAATTTTTTAACAAATCTGTAGTAGTATCTAGTTAGTTCTAAGAATCCTCTTAATTTTCATAGATTAGTTGAAACTGAAAAATCTCTGACTTTTTGGACTTTATCTGAATCTGGCTTGATTTTGTTCTTGCTGATTATATGTTCTAAGAATTTCAGCTCAGTTTTTTTGAAGAAACATTTGTCAGGGTTGAGTTTCAATTTGGCACCTCAAAGATGTTTGAAAATTTGTTGTAGGTAAAATAAGTGATCATCAAATGTTTTAAAGAACATATTGGTGTTGTTCAAATAGACTATGACTGATTTTCAAAGAATTTTCTTGTATACTACATCTATAAGATATTGAAAAATAGCAGAAACATTATACAGCCCAAAAGGTATTACATTGAATTTAAAGTTTTTATCTCACATGATAAAGACTATTTTCTTTTTGTCTTTGGGATCTATTTTCACTTGCCAATATCTACTGGCTAAGTCTAATAATGAGAACTATTTTTTGTTGCCTAAATTGTCTAATATTTTTTATATAAAATAAGTAGAGTAACTATTGCCATAAGTAACACTGTTTAATTTTTGGTAATTTACACAGAACCATATTTTTTTATTCTTTTTAGTAACCAACACCACTGAAGAGAACCAAGAGTTTAATAATTGCTTAATCAGTCCATGGTCTAACATTCATTATACTTCTTTTTTAATCAAATTATTGCCTATTAGAATTACTCAATATGTCTATTGTTTAATAGGGCAGGTATTTCTTGTATCAATTTGATGTTTTATAATGTCTGTATGTCCAAACTTATTTTTGCTGGTATTACAGGATGGTTTTCTTGGTATATTTAATTGCTGATATTCCATTTTAATTGCAATCAGTCTCTCATGAGTTCCTCAATTCTATTTGTGTAATAATATCACTTGTTATACTGAAGGCTTTCTCTTTAATGTTGTGATCTAAGTTATTTTTCAATTCCTGATTGTTGTGTATGTTTATGTACTTCTTCCCAGAGGCTGAACTGAAATTTATCTGCTGTCTAAGATCTTATCTGAAGCTATTCTTGCAATTGCCTAATGTGTTTCTCTAATCTAAAAACATGGAATGTTAATGGTCTTTAGCACTCTTTCTAATTTTTACAATAAAGCTTTTATCAATTAGTAACAACATGAATAATCTTGATCAAGAATTATTCTTCCAAGGGATTCAGCTGATGAATGATAGTTTCATTCAATAAATAATACAAGTAAGTTTCTTACCACTTTGAATTGTGATAATTCAGTTTTAAATATTCTTTTTCATTTCTTTTTGATTTAAAGGTTTTTTGGGATATTTTATTTAAAAGTACGATTTAAAGAAGAGTTTGTTGAATAAATTGGATCTATTGCTTGATAAGTTATGATTTTTATTACTTGATTGACTTTTCTCAATATTAAAACTACTGTATATATACATGTTTGTAGTTCTATAAAAAAACACATTGTAATACTTTTTTTTGATATTTCAATCTGGTGTTTGCTGCTATCACTAATTGGTGTTGGCTGCTATTGTGAACTGGTGCTTGCCACTATTGCAAAATGGTGTTTTGCTACTATGTTAATTATTACCTTTCTAAAATTATTACTGCACTATATTATGATTGAATAGTTTATATGATTTTTATGATTTTTTTGCTAAATTTTTAAACCATAACACTGGCAAAAATGTTAGTATATTGATTAAGAGAACTTTAAGCTGTATTTGTTGCAAGGTGCTTAAGTTTCCCAAATTGAGTTTATTAATTTCTTTCAGTATAAACAAATAACTTTTTTTTGGCAGATTCCATACTTGTAAAATAATATCACAAAATAAAAACAATTGTGTAAAATCTGGAATAGTCTGAAGTTGTTTAAGATTCTGTATGTTAGGAGAAATAGATTCAATAAAAGTATCTTTAAGGATTTTGATAATGTTTTCAGTATAATTATGGATGGAAATTTTGAAATGTTTATAAGCTCTGGCAAGTATATATATATTTGTAATATTAGCTAAAGAACAGATTTTAGAGTTAACTTCAAATAATAGGACTTGGTCTTGAATTTTCCAATCTACTTTAAAAATGTATTGTCGATATAAAGAAATGAAGATAACTGTATCAATATAAATAAGTTTTATCTTGTCACTGTCTTCCTTAATAAAATTAACTAGTACATTTCTTTTTCCACTTGATCCAAACCTATTGATTTCTCTGGTAGTAAGATCTAATTTTTCTCAGGTAGTAACTGAAGTCAACTGTGGTATTTTTAAAAGAAGTAAAAAGATAGCTTGGATAATCTTCTCTTATAATTCTATTTTATAAAATTTGTCAAAATTGTTCTGTAGTATTACAATAATATTTCTGTATAACTGACATCAATGATTTCTTTTTTCATATTAATTTCTTTCTTTGTAAGACTAAACTGGAATGCAACTTGTATTATTATGCTAATAGGAATTTCCAAAGCTATTTTGAGATCTATTTTTACAAAAAAATATGAGACTATAATAATAGATAATTGTTCTGGATATTTTAAGTCAAAGCCAACATCAGTTTTATGTGCTTTTTCCAGGCATATTTCTTTATTGTTGTTACTGTACTATTTCAATTCTAATTTTTTGGAAAGATTTAGATAGGCAGAGAACTGTTTTATTTTGGTAGTCTTTCTTGGCTCTTAATCTTCTATAGTGGATTCATATTTTTCATTAGGCTCTGGTAATTTAATGATAAGATATAGTGTTTTTGGCATTGGATTAAACAAGAGATTACACTTGTCACAGTACTAAAAATGACAAAAAATTAGGCAGTGATCACACAGTTTTATGTTTAAGTCAGCTAGTTTTTGTTTTTGCTCTTCTTGGATTGGAGCTAAGTCTTAGTATCAATTTTGGAATGCTTCTAAATTATCTGTGAATGGATTGTATTTGGGTTCAGAAAGCATTAAAAGGTTGTTTTTGATTTCTTATATTTTATAGGGTAAAACATCTTTAGCTTTAACACTTGTCATTCTTTAGAGTTTACTTTTGTTATATGAGTAATTATTCAAATAGTTTAATGCCTATTTTCAGGCATTGTTAATCAGAGTTTTTTTTTGTATTTAATTGTTGATCAATACTGTATATTAATACATTTTATTACATGTTTTTCTTCTACCAAAGACATTATTTCACAATTTTTTATCTGGTAGGACTTTGTCATATGCAAGGCATAGCATATAGTTCTATTTACTTTATTATTTCAGATCTCCAAATCTTTTAATATGCAAGATTTGCAATAATATCTGGTAGTGGTTGGCTATTTTTTATTATTTTTAATGCATGCATCCATCAAAAATAATTTCTTTCCACAATCAATACAGATTAATTTCAGAGATTAGTATGGTTAATTTTTTGTTTGTAGTGTTTGATACATTGATAGTAAAACCTAATGTTTCTTATCAGCTCTTTTTTTTTCTTTTTTTTCTCAAGTAAAAGGTGGTGGTAGCTCTGTTCAGAAATTATTTGCCCAAGAAATCTGGTATGTTTCTAAGATTGATTAGGAAATCAGTTTGTTAAATTCAATTAAAAGTTGTTTTGGAATTGCTCTTTAGAAATATTTGCACATTGTAGATATTCAAGCATGTTGTTTTTTAAAAGTAATTTGGAGCTCTTATGTATTCCAGCCTAAAGTAGTATTGGTTTTTATTAGCCAATTGTTTTCTATAAAAGTCTAATATTGTGTGGCTTTTATGATAAGCACCTTGGTAAGAATTTAAATTCCACTAATTTTGAATAAAAAATTATTAATTTCTCTGATTAGAGTCTTGGTATTATTATCTGCAGTAATGATTTAGGCAGTGGTAGCACAATCTACTTAGTAACCTAATTAATTTATAAGTTGTTTCATAATTATACTACCTGCTAATCTACTGTTGAGAATTAATTTAATGTTTATGTTTCTAATTTAAGTATTAGTATATATTGCTGTGATTAGTTTGTTCTAATTAATGGCAGCTCCACTAAACAGACTAGTTGTGTTCAAATTATCAATGTCAAAAGAGAAGATAGCAGCCAGAGTAGTGTCTTCTATAATAGTAGCAGGTGGAATTATATTGTTAATTTGGTTTAAAGTCAAAGAATTAAGAGTTTTTCTTATATTTTTTTCTTCTAAAAATGTAATATTACTAAAATTCAGAGTTTTAATAAAGCCATGGTATGAAATCTAATTGGAATATTTAATTAGTATTGGTCATAATGAGATATTGCCATGATTGTTTGGTTAGAATAGTCTATTTAAAAGTTGTGTTTGGTTTCTATTATTGTTTTGTCATCCCTGGTTATAATCAATTATGTAAGATCTAGACTAGCTATATATGAGATTTTAGTATTAAAACACTGTTTGAGCCAATATTTATAGTAGTAAATACTAATTTTAGAGCAGTTGCTTAAAATACTGGCTTGGTTGGTATTAAGAAGTAAAATATTAAGCTCCTATAGTTTGAAAATATTTCAGTTGTTGTTAATAGTAGTTGCTTTTGTTTTGATCTGCTATTTTTTTTTAGCACTTCTAAACAATATGGCTAAGTTTCTAACAGTAATAACAATTATGGAGGTCTGATCTCCAGAGTTGTTGTTGTTAATAATTCTATTGCTGTTGGTATCTGTTGTTGTTGTTGTCTTTTTGTTGAAGTGGCTGATAAGTTCCAGTAGTACTAACTAAGAATCTTTTAATTTTTTGAGTTAATGTCTTACTTAATTGGATTATTTTAGTGTTAATATCTGAGATTTTATTGATGGCCAAGTTAATGACTTAAATATGATTAGCTTTTTGTTCTGCCAACTTAAAATCATGAGCAAGAGTGACTGCTTCTTGTAGGTTTGTCAAATAATGAGGTTTCATGGATCATAGAATGCTGCTCTTTAATTTTTTGACAAATTAATTAAAAACTTGTGTTATAGTATAGTAATTCTTCTCAATTGCTAGTATCTGTCAAAAAACTTGATTAAATTGTTCAAAATAAGTAGTCATTGCTTTGTAATTTTTTTGTTTTATTGTTGAACTGATTTTGTAGCCAGATAAATATGTTAAAATTACAAAAGTATTATAAAAAGGCCTGTTTAAAGACAGTAAAGGTGGTAGGTTTTTTTTTGAGACTTTAGTACCATGAGTTTGCAGTTTTCATTAAGAAGAAAAACAGTGCTTAAATTGTTTTGTCATTATTCCAATTATTGGCAATAATTGCTTTTTTAGTTTTTGTTATCTAGATATATGTATTATCTTCTTTACTGGAGAATTTCTCCAATCTAGCAATATTTTGGTAAGTTATTATCTAAAAAACAAGAGATAATTGACTTACTAATGATGAGAGATTTAATGGTGGTATACTATATTGTTTTTCAAATGCTAATATTGGTTGTTTCTTTTTGTTAAGACCAATAAGTGGCAAGATGATTGTTTTTTCTGTAGAAATAATTGCTAACTCTGCTAGGGACTGTATTAATGGTAATGTCTAAGAGGATATGCTTCTACTGAGTTGGTTGGCTGTTGAAGTAAGATTCTGAAATAATGATTCATATTCTTCTAAAGATTTTGTCCAAAGATTATTGTTATAGTCCCAGAAGTATAGGATTTTGAGAGTTCTTGAAGTTTTTGTTTGTGTTTTCATGAATTGGTTAAATAGGATTCTACTTTTTAGTGTCTAATAATATGACAGAATAATTGGTAAAAGAAATCTTGATTTTTTGTTGACTATGGATCAGGCTTTTTTTTGTGCAGCTGTTGTATTTTCAGATTTAAATTTAAATTCTGTGAAATTAGGTTTTGCTATTTGTCTTTCTTTTACTTGAGAATACTGTTGTGTTATGTATTCTTTGATTTTTTTGTTAATTATACAAAAAGTCTTAGCTATAGCTCAGGTGGTGGTTTCTGTTGAATATGGCAATAATTTTTGATATATCTGTTTTCTGATTCTTCTTATATCTGTTGCTTGGCTTAGCAGACAGTTAATTTTTGCATGTAGATATTAACAAAAATTATTTTTAGCTGTAACAGCTTTGAGTGATATTCTTAAATCTTTCCTAAAATATTAAAATAATGCTTTTTTATATGGTAAGTGATCTTTTTTTACTGTTCTAATAGTCACTACTTTTGTGAATTTCTGAGGTGTTCTGTCTCTGTGGTTTTTATAACCTCATAGAAAGCATCAAATGTTACAGGTAAACTTGATAAGATATGGTAATAATGTTTAGTGCTCTAATTCGAATAATAAAAGCTTTGAATAGTCTTTGTAGTACAGCTGATTCTTATTATCAGTCTCTGAAGGTCTTTTTTTAAATATGTATTTATCTATAAAATTTTTTGGTTATAAGACACAGAGTTTTTACTTTCATGTTTTGCAACTTTTATTGTAAATATGAGCTACCTTTTTTGAGCTAATATGCACAATCATTAAGATTTAGCAGTGTTTTTTTGCCTTTTTAATAAGCTACTAAGATAATGTTAATATCTAAACTTAAGAAAAGCTTCTTTTTTTTATCAGGCTATCATAAAATCTATTTCCAAACAGTCAATTTTTTTATGTTGCTGCTTCACAAGAGAGAATAAAAGAAAAAAAATAAAAATAAAAGAAGATAAATTAGTATTGTCAATTACTATGATCAAGAGTAATTGGTTTAAGTTGTTAATGTTTCGAAGTATTTATGCTAAAAATATTTGTTCCAAAATGAAAGTACAAAACAGAAATTAGTTTAAGAGAAATATGGAATAATAAATAACCATATATTGATTATTTTAAGTTTTAAATAAGTCTTTTAATTTTTATAAGATATAATAGCTATATGGAAAGAAAATTAATTCTTGTCTGGCTGTCTTTCTAACTTCTACAACTACTTATTTTTATATATTTTTCTTGGTTCTATAGAATTGTTTTTTAATTGTTTTATTCTTGTTAGTTATTGCTTTACTATTTCTGTTCTTGCTTTGTTTTTCTATATTATTACTAGTTATCTTATGTTTTAAGTTATTTTATATTATAACATCTTATTAAGTTTTGTATTATGTTATCCTGAATTATTATATGTTATTCTGTATTCTTTTACATTATTTTGTGTTATTTTATGTTATCATGTTTTTGGTCATGTTTTTTTTATAATATTAGATTGGTTTTTCTACTCAGGTAATATCACTTTATCAAGCTAATCCTTGATAGTAAGTTAGCAGACAATATTATTACATGACAACTCATGGACCAATTAGGTCACTGAGTTGATCATGCTGCCAATGTTAGAATTATCACCATGGATGAAGCAACAAAAACTCTAATTGGCAAAATTGACAACTTCCCATTTAAAATTAACAGCATTATTACATTAATCAAGATTCTTATTATAGAAGCCACATAGTATCAAGCATTAGTTGATAATGACTGGCTGTTAAAAACCAGTACTGTGCTTGACTAAATTACTTAAGAACTACAATTCAGTCAAAATAAACAACACATGCAAGTACTTGCTACTTGCAGTCATTTCAAATTACAAACTACCCAATCACAATCAATAATTGAATTGAAGGAAAAAAAAAATCTATCTGGAAGGCTTATCAAGCCTTTTGGGCTAATGACAACCATAACAGCTTGTTACCAGTACTCACATAGGAAGAAAAGAAAAAGAAAGAGAAAAAAAATGTTTTAAACAACTACCTCTACATATATCCCTTACATTACCACCAATCAAAGCCAGTCAACTTATTATCAATCCAAGCTAATCTGTGTTAATTGTGGCAAGAAATTGTTAACAATAAATGTATGTTGTAGTAACAATAAGAAATGGCCAATGGCAACCAAGTACTACTGTTACTTATGTGTTCTTGAATGCTTTGGATGACCAAAAAGACCAAAAAAATGAGACAACAAACCATGCCTTGTTTGTGGAGAAACTTTTCTACACAAAAAAATATGGAATAATATTTTTAGTTATAAAGGAACATATAACAACTTATGTCAATACACAATTCTTATAAGTGATTAGATAAAAAAAATGCCAATAGACATTGTTTGGAAAAGAGCTGTAAAATGTTTGAACAGTTGTCCACACAATGATGACAAAATCTGAAGAATAGCAATTACCAAAATCAAAGACATGTCTCTAGAAAAAATAAAAACAATTAAAAACAACTCATCAGAATTCAAAGAAACTATTTGAATTTCAAACCCCAATATTATCCTTAACATTATAAATCTGGAACAATTCTACAAATATTACCAGAAATTAGCACCTACTAAAAAAGAGCAAAAGCAATAATCAAAAGAATTAAACACCTAACTATGTAACTATTATTTAATATTATATAACTTCAAATATTGTAATAAGTGTGATTTTATTTACAATCTACCACCACAAATAATCTACTCAATTCCTGAAGAAGAAAAACCAATTAGTGAATACACAACAAAATTGGAATTAAAATTCAATTCCAATTCAGACTTTGATAATAACAACAACAATAATTCTAATACCATTTACTATGGCAATAACAATAACAATTTAAACTTTAATTACAACTCCGAATAATATATTGTGCTTCCAAATTTATCTATAGAGCAAGAACTAAGATAGTTTAGTAATAATAATAAAAATATCATGCCAGAATACATGCATAATACTAATGCAAGATTTGATCTAAGATATTCAAGAAAATATGCCATAACATTGAAGCTCAATATGTACATTTGTATTAATTAAAAATAGCATTAGAAATTCCAGTTACAATAATAATTTAATTAATATTTAGATCTAGTTTAGCAAAAAAAAAATCAGTATTAGAAAAAGAATAATTAACACAGGATATGTAAGAAATATCAATGCAATACTACAAAATAAATTAGAAAAACCATATATAATTAAACCAAATAAAAAGATAGTACAGACAATATTCATATCTTTGGTCAAAATAGCTCATTTAGTATTAGTAAAAACAAAAAAAAATTAGGGATAACTACAAGAGAGAAAAATAGATTTGAATTCACAAGTAGAATAAATGTACCAGTCAATATGATAGAGGAAGAAATCATTGATAAAAGAGAAATTATTTCCACCAATTAATTAGTTTCTATCTCATCATATAATCAATATATATTAGTAATAAAAAAAAAATAAGAGACCAGCTCCAGATTTTTGAAGTAGAACCAACCATTTGTGAATTAGGAAAGATTGAAATTACTAATCTCTACATATTAGCCAAGAAATATAAACACATCAAAATTTTCATATACAATATAACTAAAGATATTATCAAAATACCAAATAGAACTACCATCAGATATTTAAGCATTAAAGTTAAAGACCAACCACCAAACATTATTCCAGATTTTTCATAGCTTTGTGAATATGTGAATATCATATTACAAACAATATATAGACAAGAAGAATATTATTTGCTCCAACCAGAACAATTGGAACAAATGAACTTGGGAAACTTAGACCCACTTCAATATATGCAACTTAAAATATTACTCAACAATTTTACTAACATTTTTGCTAATGAAAATGAATTTGATAGAACTGATATCATCTAACACCAAATCAAAACAGAATATGCAATAATAATAAAACAATAAACATATAGAGTACTACCAGCAAGTTATAAGATCATCCAACAAGAAATTAACCAGATATTAAACAATAGATTAATTCAATTATCAATGAGTCTATAGTCATTACCAATAGTACTAGTCCAGAAGAAAAATAGAAAGATCCACTTTTGTGTAGATTATAAAAAGCTCAACAATATTACTTATGAAGATAGTTATCTAACTTCATGGATCCAAAAATTATTTGATGTATTTGGAAAAAAAAAATAGTTTTTAATATTGAATCTAAACAGTAGTTATTGGCAAGTAGCTATAAACCCAACTGACAAAGAAAAAACAGCATTTACAATCAGAGAAGAAAACTTTAAATTTAATGTAATGCCATTTAGCTTAATAAATACTTCAGCTATTTTCCAATAACTCATGGAAATCATCTATACTAGATTCACTTATATAATAAAAAGTATTCCAGTGTATTGTGTTTATATTGTGAGGAAATTAAGCTTTTTGATTATTTTTTTATATGTTGTTACAGTTTAAGAATTTAGCAAAAGAATCATAAAAATAATATAAACTATTCAATCATAATATAGTGTAATAATAATTTTAGAAAGATAATGATTAACATAATAGCAAAACACCATCTTGTAATAGTGACAAGTACCAGTTCACAATAGCAGTCAACACCAACTGGTGATAGCAGCAAACACCAGGTTGAAATATTAAAAAGAAAGTATTACAATGTGTTTTTTCATAGAACTACAAACATATATATATACAATAGCTTTAATATTAAGAAAAGTCAAGAAAGTAATAAAAATCATAACTTATCAAGCAATAGATCCAATTTATCCAACAAACTCTACTTTAAATTGTACTTTTAAATAAAATATTCCAAAAAATTTTTAAATCAAAAAGAAATGAAAAAAATATTTAAAACTAAATTATCACAACCCAAAGTGTTAAGAAACTTACTTGTATTATTTATTGAATAAAACTATCATTATCAACTGAATCCCTTGGAAGAATAATCCTTGATCAAGATTATTCACATTGTTACTAATTGATAAAAGCTTTATTGTAAGAATTAAGAAAAGCACTAAAGATTATTAACATTCTGTGTTTCTAGATTAGAGAAACACATCAGGCAATTGCAAAGATAGCCTCAAAAAAGACCCTAAACAGTGAGTAGATTTCAGTTTAGCCTCTGGGAAGGAGTACATAAACACATACAACAATCAGGAATTGAGAAATAACTTACATTGTGACATTAAAGAGAAAGCCTTTAGTATAACAGTAATATTATCACACAAATAGAATTGAGGAACTCACAAAAAACTGATTGCAATTAAAATGGGATATTGGCAATTAAATATACCAAGAAAACCATCCTATAACAATGTATAATAGACACTGGTGTTTGCAAAAAACTACTTGATTTATGTTTTGTTTAGTAAAGTTCTGTATTAGACTTAAATTTATCATTGTTTTGTGTTTTACAATTGCTTTTAGTATGTACATCTAACAATACTGTGTATATTGTATTGTGTAAAGACTTTGTGTTTAGAGAATGTTTCTATTTTTGGCTGTGCCAAAACTTTCAGCAAGAAAATTTTCAAGTTGGTATAAAGCTTGGAAATGGCTCATCAAGTTAATATGTAGTTAATAAGGACTAAGTATAAAGTATTTATGGAGAAAAAAAATTTAATTGCAAATAATAGTTCTGTGTTTTATGATATTTGTGATCTTTTGTCTTTGTTTTCTGTTAGTATTGTCAAGTTGCTTGAGATTGCAAAGACATATAGCATTAATTTTGGTTTTTGTAAGCTTTGCAGTTTTTTTTGGTACTAATTGTATGGTTTTTGTCAAAATAAATTTATAATATTGTTTTAATTGACCCAAATAGCTGGTCACATATAAAAAATACATGATTTGCACTTAGTTTAGATTATTTAGTTTGATGTATTGTGCTAGATAACATTTGAGCTTTATTTGTAAAATGATAAAAAAAAAATAATTATTACAATATCTGTATTTAAAAAGTTTAAATCTAATCTTAAAATAAAAACTTATATTTTATTAAATTTTATTTGTAATAAATTAATTTACACTTGAATAAAACTTAGTTTCAGTTATAATTAAAATATTATTATTCAAACTTTTATGCTATTTAATAATATTTTTCTGCTTGACAAAAATATTTATGTTTTTTATATTATAGTAGTTATTTTTCAGATTAAACTACTTATTAAAAATAAAATATTATACTATTATCTAAACAAAAAAAATAAGTTTGTTTAAAACTGTTTTAATGACTTTTTTAAAACCAAAAATTTAATTTTTAGACTACCAATTTTAACTATTGTTATAAATAAATTTGATAGTATAGTATTATAATATTTAATGCTTATAATTTAGTAATAAGAGCTTATTTAGTAAGTTAAAATATTGTTTAAAAGTTTTTAGTGGCAATATGTTTGGTTTTAATTTATTAATCAGTCTTTGAAAGTTTTATTGTTTAAAGTTTTATTTGTTAAGTTTTTTGGTTATAAAATACAAAAATATTGTTTTAATAATTGTGTTAATATAAGTCTGTTTTACTTTATGCTAGTTAATTATAAAAGCTAAAATTTGGTATTGTCTTTTTGTTTTTTTGGTAAATTAACAAAATAAAGTTAATATCTAATTCTAAAAAAAGCTTCTTTTTTTTTACCAGGCTATTATAAAATTTAATTCTAAAACAGTTTATTTTTAATGTTATTATTTCTTAAAAAAAAAAGTAATAAAAAAAAAACCTAAAAAAAAATTAATATCTTGTTAATTACTGTAATTAAGAATAATTAGTCTAATTTGTTATTTTAAAGTTTTAAAAATATTATGTTTATTTGTATTTGACTTAACACAAAAGTAAATAAAGTAAATTTCAAATTTATAAAATTATAAATTAAATAATAATATTTTATTTTAATTGATAAAAATATAAAAGATAATAAAATAAAAAATTATTCTGAAAACTAAGAATATTATTTAAAATAAATTTGATTTTGTTTTTTTTTATCTTTAAAACTATTTATTTTTATACATATTTTTTAATTTTATAAGATTGTTTTTAATTATTTGTTATTATTAATTATTGTTTACATTGTTAGTTATTGTTTTATTTTTTATGTTATAATTAATTATCTTATGTTATTGCTAATTATTTTGTGTTTTTTTATATTATTGTATGTGATTTTGTATTATTTTTTGTTATTTCATATAATTTTATGTTATTTCATATTATTTTATATTATTTTGTATTTTTATATAATAATTATGTTTTTTCGATAATTTTTGATCAGTTTTCTACTTAAGTAATAGTATTAAAACTTTTAAACTACTTATAAACAATAGAAAAAACTTGTTTATTATATTAAATACAGCTAAAAGTTTTGTTAAAAAAATATTGTTATTTATATAAAAAACAAAATAATAATAATAATAGTATAAATAACCAATACTAAAGTAAAAAATTATTAAAATATATAATATCAAAAATTTTAAAAATACCAGTAGAAATTTCAAAAATTCTAAAAATTTTAAAAATTCTAAAAATATCAGCAAAAATACCAAAATTTCAGCAATAATTCAAAAAAATTGTAGAAATTTCAGAAATCTTAAATAATAAAAATTTATATATATATAGCAAAAATATTAAAAACCAAAAAAACAGACTATTTTAAAAACAAATAAGTTTATTTAAAGACCAATCTAGTCTTTTATTATTATTTTAGATTAAATTATAATTATTTTAATAAATATATTAATTAATTATGTCTAAATTCATTAATTTATAAATTCAAACTTGATTTATTAAAATTAAATTTTATTTATATTAATGCTATTAGTATTAATAACATTAACTTAATAATATTAGAATAATAGTTTTTAATTATAATTATTAATAAAATATTAATTTCTAATTTTATTATTATGTTTTTATTTGTTTTTTTTTGTTTTATTAATTAATTAAAAATAAAAATACTGAAATTATAACATTAAGAATTGCTTGATAAAAAATACCAAAAAGAGTGTAAATATAATTATAAGAACTAGAAATGTTTACCAAAAAAATATAAACATCAGAATAAATTAATTATTAAGTATTATCTATTTTTACAGTAAATTTTTGTCTATTATATAAAAAATTTTATTACTAAAACTTTTAAATTACAGCAGTAATCAACTTAAACACTAAATTACAAAAAAAACTTTATTATTTCAAGAATCTATCTGTAATAATATTAATAGTTATATATAAAAGTAGTATATTATATTAAAAAATATTTTTTTTAATGTTTGTCAAATATAAAGATAAATAAAAAAAATTTAACTTGTATATAATTTTGAAAATTCAGTTAATCAAAAGTTCTAAAAAATGTTTTAAAACATTTAGATATGAATTTAAAGCCAAAGCCATAAAATTATAATTTAAAACATTAAATAAGTCTTTTGTTATAATATAAATTATAAAAAAAATTAAAATTTGTATTATTGACTATTAAAATTCAAGTTTTACTATTAAAAAAACTGGACAAAAAACAGAAACTTGTTTTTTTGTATATATATATATAAAATACTATCTGTTTAAATTAGAAAAATATATAAATCCAGTTCAATATAAGCTTATATTTTTGTAAATTAAAATTAAATAAATAATAACATCTTTAATAACAGTCAAATTAAAACATATTATAGTACAATAAGCTTATATATATGTAATTAAATTACATATTATAATACAAGTTTTTTTATTATATGATATTACTAGATTTAAAAAAATATAAACTATAGTATATATTAAAAGCATATATAAAAAAGCATAATATTAGTTTTTTAAATTCTATATTTATTTGTTTATATTAATTTTAGTAACATGTACAAAATTTTTATAATTATTTAAAAACTATTAAGGTAGTAATATTAACACTCTTAAATTTTATTAATACTTTTTGTTAAAGACCAATTAGTTGTATTTTAATTGTTTTTATCTTATTAAATTTAATAAATACTAATTTTAATATTAATTTAAGAAGATTAACAGAGATTTTTTTAATAATTACTTCTTAATTTAATCTATTATTAATCTGTTTTAGATTAGTATTCATTAAGATTTTTTTATTAATAATTAATTTTTTAGTCTAATTAAAACTAGATTTAAAAGTAAATATAAATTAAATTATTTTATAAAATCATAAAAAAATTAAAGTTTTTTTAAAACAATTTATTTAATAAATAATTTCTTAATAATTTTTAATTTATTATTTAGATTTTTTCAAAAATAGCTAATATGTTTATATTCAAAACAAACAATTTAATAAAACCAAAAACTCTTTTTTTTTAATTAACAAAAAAATTTTGGTATTTATTATACCAAAAATTGGTAAATTTTTTTTTTAATATTATCATTACTTATATAATTAATTATAAATAAATATAATAATTTTAATAAATTAAAAGTAATAATTCAAATATAACATAATATTATATTGTCTATGTTTTTATTATCTTTTAAATTATTTAAATTAATATATTAAATTTTTTTTATAATCAATTATCCAAGTTATTAGCTTTTAAAACATATAATTTTTTAAGAATAATTTTTAACGTTTTTTAATAATTACAAAAGCAAATTAACTTAATTTAAATAAAAAATAAAAAAGATATTTTTGTATTTTATAATATTATAGTTAATATTTATTTATTTTTATTTTAAAAGTATTTATTTTAGAATTTAATAAAATTTTGTTTTTATTATTAAAATTAAATTTAAATTAACTATTATAATTAGATCTTTATAAAAATTTTTTAATAAAAGAACAACTTTTTACAAAGAACATTTTTTATAGAACTAATTAATTAATTAACAATTTTTTTTATATAAAAACAATTTATAAAAGAGCAAAAAATAATTTTATCAAACATTTATTCGAAATTTTTCTTTATATAAGAACAAATATTATGTATTAAATGTTGTTACTCATAAAATATAGAAAGTATATTAGCATATAAATTAGCCAATCATAGATAGATATAGTAAATGTGGAATTCCAGGATTCCAAGAATTGCAGGATTCTCACATGAGGAATCGCAAAATTCCAGAATTCTAGAATTCCTCTCAAAGGAATTGCAAAATTCCAGAAATTCCAGGATTCCTGACATAAAAAATTGAAGAATTGAGGAATCTCAAATATGTATATATAGCAGTAGTATCAGAAGTTAGAAAATTAGTCAATGGGACTTAGAGTCAATTGATTTGTGGAGTCAATTAGACTCATAAAATCAATTAGACTTGCAAAATCATAATTATTAAAATTACAAAAAAAAAAAAAAAGAATCAACACCAAGAATTCTTAGCTTAGTTACCACAATCCTCAAATAAATAATTATTCACTATATCAAATTCATTTTTTACTATCAACATGAAGTGTTAATAGTAACTGATACTTAACTATATTGGAACAATAGCTCTTAATTATGGCTATTGATAGAATACTAACTTGCAAATTGCCTTGGCTTATTTCTTTTTTTTTTTTATATTTTTTTATTTTCTTTATTTTCTGTGATTTTGTTATTGTGCACTAACCAATTGATTAAAAGTGCTGATTACTAACGTCAAGAATTGCCTGGTAAAAGACCCTTGCAAGTGGGTAGAACACGTACAGAAGATACGAATTACTTACCAGAGGATTGCCAGCCACCAAGCCGAGAAAAGAATTGACAGACTTGCAAGTCTGAGAAGCTATGGATAAAACAACTATTGAATCTCTGTTCATTATACAAAGGACTTCAACAAAACCTTTAGATACAAAACCTTCAGATCATCAACAATGCAAAATAGCTTTTGAGCACCAAGTTACAGATTTGTTATTTGACTTAAGACCCCAAATAATCACCTGTAACAATATTAATTGGTAATTAAAAAAAAAGTTAAAATGTATTAAATTAATTTTTTTTTAGTTTTTATTTAAATTAATTTATATTAAACTTACTTTTTTTAATTTTGTTTGTTTTTATATATAGTTATTAGCTTTTATTATATTTTAATTTAGACTTGTTAAAACCAAATCTAATATTATTGCTATAAGCACATTTTTTAAGAAATTTGTTAAATTATTACAATATTAGAACTTTTATTCAAAAAACAAAAATAAATAGCAATTAATAATGCTTTTTATAAAAAAAATTGTCAATATTTCAAAAATTACTATAATATAAAACATAATAATATTGTAACTTATTTCAATAATAAATATTTAAAACTTTATTTTTTATTTAATTATTTCTATGATAATTAAAAAGCATTTTTTTATTATTAAATAATTAATAAGTAAGGCCCAACTACTATCTAAGATTATAGAAACATATAAGCTTCTATATTAAGTATGGCTTATGTATTTTTTCACATGTGACTGACCACTTGGGCCAATTAAGACACCACTAAGCACTAAAATTATCAACTACAAGAATGTCATACAGAAAGCCAAATCTAATACTAGTCAAATAAGGATACAAACCAAAACAAACATAAATATTTAGCTTAATACTAAAATTAAAAATTGTATCATGAGACCAAAAGAAAACTAGCCCAAATACTGTTAGTATCTTGGATCTATTACATGACAACAGATCACATTTCTTATAATGTAATCTCAATTTGGCAATCAGCAATCATATGATAGATCTGTGACTTTTGGTAAAACTCCATACCAGCTTTATAACACAACTAACACTATTGGAACCACTACCTATAAGTCATATTGTATCAGTTACCCACACTTTTATTACAAAGCTCTTGGCAAGTGTCATATACAATTGATCTGAAAAACCAGTCTTATACAGAGAATAAATCATCATACTGTTAGTAGCATTAAAACCTAGCAAATCAATCCAAGTTCTAATAGTTAACAAGATTAAATTCTCCTTAGTGGCAGCATCATGAGCACAAAAAAATGTGTAGTTAAAGTTTTTGACCAATTCATATTAAATACACAGCACATTAGAATAGCTTGAATCATATCAACATTTTTTCTTGACTATAAGTAATAGTAATAGAGAGTCTTCATAAAGTAAGATCAAAGTAATATAAAAACAAAGTTGATAAAACTAGCATGAAACCAACTATTAAAATACCACACACAAAATGTCCTACTCATATTAAACAAATTATGCAGAGTATTATATACAACACCAAATGCACACTTGGAATTCCAACCAACAAAATTTATGGCATTAAAAAAATGCTGTTACCAGTAGAATTTAACTATTAATTAGCATAAAATTACTCTCATAATTCCTATTATTAATTAGCATATATTATCATTATTTCGAATATTACTTATTATTTAATCAAATTATCAAATATCA
The DNA here is from genome assembly GCA_016748015.1 of Geosiphon pyriformis. Lineage (NCBI taxonomy): Eukaryota > Fungi > Glomeromycota > Glomeromycetes > Archaeosporales > Geosiphonaceae > Geosiphon > Geosiphon pyriformis. The sequence goes on along the minus strand of JAAOMT010000175.1, from coordinate 73,276 downwards.
TTACTTAATCAATAATTCGATTTGTACTCTAGAAATTAAGATGATCAAATTACACAATACTCTGAACCATTTAACATAGTTAAAATTCGCCGAAATTAATAGAAATTGGCTGAAATAATCAATAGTTTAGTAAAATAACTTGTAATTTGCCAAAATATATCTTTAGTTTACCCAAATTATAGCAAAGAGAAAAGTGCAAGTTCAAAGACTAGTACTACAACAAGTTGTATAAAATAAGAGCTTTTCTCTTCAAAAAAATATATCTTCTCATAGTATCTTAACATAGTATTTCACTTTAGATATCTTAATTAGAACAAATCACTTTTTACACATTTCAAATAAAAATTAAATATTCGAAAACCAAATCCTTTGATTATTATACTTGAAATTTCCTCAACACAACTAATGTTTTGAAATTGATTAGCTACCAATTTTAATAAACTGTTAATGACTCCAGGCCTGAATAGAAAACGTTTTCCTTGACACAATTCTATTTTTTTGACATTTTTTTTATTTTTTTCTTTCTTTTTTTATTATAATTATTAGAGTAGCTTACAAACAAGATTTCTGTAGAAGAGTTGACTTTTATAGTAAAGTAACTACACATTTTTAGTGAGCTTCTAGACAAGCAATTCCTGGAAAAGAGTTGACATTTACTACAATGTAACTACACAAAGCAACTGGTATGAAATTGGCCATTTCACTTATAAGTCCAGCAGTTCAAATTATAGGAGATAATTTGAAGATAAATTCAGTTACTGGAGGTCCAACTACTTCCTGAGAACGTGAATTTACAGCAAATTAACATTAACAACATTCAAAAAAAAAGACCAAAAACCTCCAGTAATATTTGGTGCTCTTTCATGGAAACAACACAACAAAAACAACTTCAAAATGGCGACCATATCAGACACAACAACTCTAGAGTATTATCAGTCAATTTATATACACTGCAAGCAAAGATTCAACATCCAAGACGGAATTGAAATTTTCAAAAAATCACTATACCAATACATTGAAAATTGCATCAACAACTATTTTTTGGAAACTACAACATTTCAGAAGTCAGAAACAATCTCTACAATAATTTAGTGCACTATTCACAATTGGGAATAAAAGACCTAAACAGTGAAACACTTGTTACTTACTTTCAAGAACTTAATTTTAACATTACTGAGTATTGTGAAGAAAAATACTCAGTACAGTTCAAATACTCTCTTGACTTTAAATCAAAAACAGAAACAAGCAACAAAGGCAAACAAAAAGTGAAACAATACTCAAGAATCACCTTAAACACTCCAATACTACCAAAGACAACTGTCAAATACTTGCAAACACCTGAACAAAGAACCAGTGTCAAATTACCACTTTCTATTATACTATTTTTAATTTTACTTGCTTAACTACAAACACTAAATTCACCATTTAACCATTTTTCCAGACCAGAAGATTTTCAGTCACCTAAAAATCCTACTCAACTGCAGAAATCCATATCAACAAGCACCAATATTATTGATTACTTACAGGAAAATGAAAGTAATCATTCAAAAAACTTGAAAAGTAAAGAAACTGAATCAAAACAAGAAGAAACCACAAAAAATAAAGAAGACATGACAACTGCTTATATTGCAAAGATTCTTGAATTCACTGGTGAAGACAATGATACCAGTTCACAAGAATGGCTTGATAAAGTCTAGAAAGCAGGAGATGCAAATGGTTGAAATACAGCAAAAATGCTTAAAGTAATCTCATACTTTTTCCAAGGAACTGCAGAAGAATAGTTTGAAAACTTAGAAAAACCATTTGAAAACTGGCAAGCATTTAAAGATGCTTTTTTATAACAATTCACTGACAACAACACCTCTATCACTCTTCACAATTGTTTTCAAAATATTAAACAAAAAACATCTGAAACTGTTATGACCTATCTTGAAAGATTCAATAAACTTTTGAGACAAATTTGACAATTGGAAACCAATAACTACTATTTCAATGCCCAGATTCTGAATCAGTTCATAGCAAAATTAAAAGACAAACTCATAAAAAAGTTTGTCCACATGCTTTAGAAGACTTAGCAACTGTCATTAGACATGCAAAAAACTATAAAATAGCAATGGAAGAAGCAAACCACACCAAACTTGTCAATCTAGCTATTGGAAAAACCAGCTCAGCAGCTGAAAAAAAAATAAACCAACTCACAAAAAAGGTTGAAAGCTACTTTACAAATCAACAACAATAGCAGCAACAACCACAAAGATACCAACCCCCACAATAACGCAATCAAAACAATTTTGGATTACCATCCAACAACCAATTTCAAAATTGCTATTATTGTGAAATCTCAGGATACTGGAAACAAGATTGCAAGAAATTACAGAGAGACCAACAAAACAGGAGTAATCAATGTTATTCTTCACTACAACAATCTTATTACCAACCTCCACCACCAACTTATTATTCACCAAGACCACAAAATCAAAACAGTTACTATTAACCAGCTTCACAACCAATGCAGTAACAATATCAGCAACCTTTACCAATTCAGCAATATCAGACACCACCTACTCAACAATATCAAATACCAGCCAGAAGATTGGTTCAACATAACCAATTTACACCCCAAAATCAATTTCAGAATAACAACAACAGAAACAATCCAAACAACCAGTTGGTTCTTCAAAATTCTGGTCAGCAAAGACCCAATCACTATTACACTCAACCCAGTTATCTTACAATGCCTGAAAGATCGAATTTTCAACAATCTGTACTTTTTGAAGATGAAGTTATAGCATTAAGATCAAACCCTTTTAACAATATCATTCCATCAGCCCAAATTGCCCAAAATGCCAACCTGTCAGATATCTTTCGATTCGAATTTGAAGCCAATGAATCACCATTCTTGCTTAGCAATGCAGCAGTTAATGAGCAAAAAGCTATTACTGCCATATACACTAAAGCTACAGTAAAAAAAAAGCCCATTTGATTAATTCTAGACAGTAGATCTGCTGGAAGTATTATCATCTACCAATTAATGCAACAACTTAATCAAAATGTTAACAGACTAGCCCAAACAGTAATTATTACAACAAATAATATAAAAAAGACACCAGTAGGAGAAATTGACAATTTCTCATTCACTATTGATGAAATCACCATTTCAGTTAAAGTTCTAGTCATGAATGCATCTCAATACCAAGCTCTCATCAGAAATGATTGGCTTCTTAAGACCAATGCAAAGTTAGATTGAGAAACTTAGGAACTTAAAATCTCATATCAAGAACAATACACCATAGTACCTGCTATGTGTAACACTTTTAACAAACAATTAGAAAAAGCCCTAGTGTTTGAATTTGAGGAAAAGAAGGAAATGCCACTTACTGAAACTTATATGGCACTTGGATCAACATCCAATTGGGCTGAGGAAACAGAACAAAAGATTTTTGAAGAATTAAGAGAATAGAAAAAAGTTAGGTATTCTACACCAGAACCACAAAAAAAACCACCTTACATTCTACTTAAATGCAAAAATTGCAACAAAAAACTTTTATCAATGAGAGCATGTATTTTTTCAGAAGAGAAATATAAAACTTGCACCTGCTACTTTTGCAAAACATGCCATAGAGAACGATTTGGATTTCCAAAAAAAAGTGGAAAATAGGACAACACACCTTGCCTTATATGTGGAGATATGCTACCAAAAGAATGCAACTGGATTGATGTTGCAATGAGAGGAGGAATATGTAATCAAACTTGTTAATATGCTCTATTAATTTCGGAAAAAGTCAAAAAAAAAACACCATTTGATGCAGCATACAACAATATTCTCAATAAACTCTATCACTATCTTCATAATGCTGAAATGATTTTTGACTTAGCAATAGCATTAATCAATAGAGCCATACAAAAAGATGTCCACCAAATGAAAGAAGCTGAATATATTGAGTATACTATAGAATTAATTAGATTTGATTATAAAAATGAAGTAGAAACCTACCACCAAATTGCAAGTTATACATACCCAACCAAAGAAGCTTAAATTCAATAATTAGAGCAATTGAACATTTAATTATGTGAAGAATGTATTATGTCTTGTGATAACCAATGGTGTTTAGAATATTATGCTTTTAGCATTCCTCTATCAGATGAAAATGATAAAAATAAAATCGAATTTGGAATATTTGAACTGGTAGAAAAACTACCAAGTACTTCCATCTATTTTCTTAAAAATCAATTACCTCTACAACTTAAATATTTTGACAACCATGGCCAAGGAATAAAACCAGAAAAAGCACACGAAATTAATGTTAGATATAATCTAAGATACCCAGGAAAAGATACTTTGGTTCTCCAACCAAAGTCTTTGACAAAAATCAATCTCAAAATCACTCTTGAAATTTTACCTAGAGCAATGATTCAAATTGCATTCAGATCATTATTAGCAAGCAAAGAAATCAACATTAGAGGAGGAGTTATAGATGCAGAATATACTGAAGACATTACTATCATGTTGCAGAATGAAACAGACAAATTATTCAGGATTGAACATGCTGAAAAGATTGTCCAAGTAATTTATCTACTTTTAATCAACATTTCGGGTTTACAATCAGTAAACAACAGAGAACAATTGGGAAAAAGTGAAAGAGGGATGCAAAGTTTTGGTTTAATTAGATGGTTTACAGTACCAGTAAACATAGCTCTCAATACACAAAATGAATCCCACCAGATTCTTCAACTTCTCCAATCAACTATTATTTTATCTTTTGGAGAACATTATGAAATTTACACTTGCTCAAAACCCACCAATACCCAACAAATTTTTGAATCCAATAAACAAATCTGTTTAAAGCATGAAATCTTAATCCCAAATGTTTATATTCCCAAAAGAATAAAAAAATTTCAAGTTATATTCTACAATCCCAATAATTACCCTATTGTCTTATTGAACAAATTAGAGATTGGAATCATATACAGTAACATTTTTCAAGATAAAAACCCTCAAATTGTCTCTAATTTTATCGAAATTATAAGACATACACTACTTCCAAATCCAAACATCATTTTTACTACTAAAAACTACCACCTTTTGGAAGAAAAACTCTTTCAAATCAACATGGGTCTCTTAAAACCCCAACAACAAAGACAATTGAAACAACTGATAGCTGAATTTGCAAATATATTTGCAAAAGACAACAATTATCTTGGAAAAACTGATATTGTTCAACACCAGATCCACACAGAAGATGTTCTACCAAAATGACAACAAGCTTATCAAGTACCACCTGCCAGCCACCAATTCATCAGAGAAGAAGTCCAAAAAATGCTCAATAATGGATTGATTCAACCATTAAGAAGTGCATAGGCCTTATTAGTAGTTCTTATCAAAAAGAAAAATGAAAAAATCAGATTTTGTGTTAACTATTGACAATTGAATAGTGTCACAATTGGAAATGCCTACCCTCTTCCAAGAATTGATAACATGTTAGACACTTTAAGAAAAGCCAAGTTCTTCTCAACTTTAGACTTGGAAAGTAGATACTGACAAGTCAAAATAGATCCAAAAGATCGACCCAAAACAGCATTTACCACTCAAGAAGAAAACTATAAATTCAATATTATGCTTTTTGGCCTTTGCAATGCACCAACAACATTTCAATAACTCATGAATGTTGTATATAAAAGACTCTTGTGACAATCAGTAGTTGTCTATTTTGATAACACTGATGTATACTTCCCAAGCTTTGAAGCTCATTTTATTCACTTGTGAGAAGTTTTTTAACGATTATGGAAAGCAAGATTAAAGTTGAACATTAAGAAATGTCACTTTGAAAAAACAAGTTTAATCTTTTTTAGACACATTATTAGCAAAGATGGAGTCAAACCAAATCCTGGAACAATCAGTGCTGTCAAAAACTTTCAAATTCCCAAAAATACCACAGAGCTATGAAGATTTGTAAGATTAGTCTCCTACTATCGAAAATTCATAAAAGAATTCTCAGAAATTGCCAAACCACTCAATTATTTTATCAACAAAAACATGCCATATCAATGGACTAAAGAACAACAAAAAGTCTTTAATACTTTCAAAACAAAATTAACAACAGTCTCAGTTCTTGCTTGCCCAGACTTCAACAAATGATTCTAACTAGCCACTGATGCCTTACATATAGCATTCAGTGCCATTTTATCACAATTAGATGAAAATAGCCAAGAGCAAGTCATTGTCTATGTCAGCAGAACACTCAAACTAACAGAACTCAAATATGGTTCAACTAAATTAGAAGCTATTACAGTTATTTGGGCTATTAAATATTTTCAACAATATCTAAAGAATAGAAAAAAATTTGACATTATAACTGACAATATTGGTTTCAAATGGCTCAATAAAAAGAAGACTGAACAAAATACCAAACAGTCTTAATGGAATAATTTCCTAATGAACTACAAATATATTGTACACTACAAACCAGAAAAACTATACACTAATGTTGATAGCTTTTTAAGAATGAAACAAGATTAATACCACCAACAAATCCACTACAACTTACCAACCTACTAACAAATAACAAAACAACAATAGATCCCAGAAATTACAACAATCTTAAAAACTATTTGGAGACTCTTACCATACCAGAAAATTGGTTTCCAAGTGAAAAACATCGATTACAATACCAATCTAAACAATATTTTATACACTACAACAAAATCTATTACAAAAATCACAGAAATCCAAACCAACTACTCTGATTAGTACAAAAAAATGAAAAAAAAACAATTCTATACAACATGCACACAAATTCTTCTTCAACACACTTGGGAAAAGATAGAACAATTCAGAGAACTTTTAAACATTATTTTTGGTCTCACATGCAAAAAGACATTCAACAATATGTAGATTCTTGTAATAGTTGTCAAAAAAGATAAGGAACTCACCCCACAGAGTCTTTAAATCCAATCAAAGTTGGACAACCTTTTGACAGAGTTAGAATTGATTTAGTTAGACCATTATCTATTACAACTCAAGAAAATTGTTATATTGCAGTTACAGTAGATTATCTTACCAAATGGTCTGAAGCTAGAGCCATCCAAAAAGCAGATGTAAAATCAGTAGCAAATTTCATTTATAAAGACATTATTTGTAGATATGGATGTTCAATTGAACTTTTATCAAATCAAGAAACACATTTTGTGAACAACTTGATACAAGAAATTTGTAAACAATTCAATATTAAAAGACCTTTATCATCACTTTATCACCCCCAAACAAATGAACTTGTAGAATAGTTTAACAGAACATTGTATGAATATTTAGCCAAAGTCTCAACAGATTTTGAATAGGAATGAAATATTTTTATTCCATCAGTGTTACTAGCATACAAAACACTAAAACAAAATACTATAAAACACACATCATTTGATCTTATTTATGGAAGGACAGCAATATTACCAAATAATTTCACAGTAGAAACATATCTAGTGCAACCAATTAATGAAGAAAACTTCCAAAAAACACTTCAAAGAAGAGCTTACACTCTTCTTAGTATATTAAAAGGAAAGAAACACATAACAGCCACTCATATTGAACACTTTCAACCCTTACAAAAAAAAAGACATGACAACAAACTACCACCAGTTACCAACGAATTTAAAGTTAGAAATAAAGTTCTCTTATATAGAACTAAGGCTGAAAAACAATGGAGTGAAAAATTTGAACATAAATGAAATGGACCATTTTATATTCACGAAATTCTAGACAATAGATCATATAAGTTAAGACTTAATAACAGAGTACTAACAAAAGTTGCACATGGAGATTGATTGAAACACTATCATTTCAAAAACAATCTTGAACCATTAATTTCACAAATTGGTACACATTTCTCTTTAATTAATCCTGAAAATATTTCTCAAAATTTAGAACCAATAATTATAATAGAACAACAACCAAACTTGAACACTTAATTTAACATTTTTACAAACCTTTTTAAAAGACACAAAAACATAAATCAAAAATAGTAAATAATTATAAACATTCAAACCCAAAAACAAATAAAAATTCTATACCCAAAAATAATTTTCTTTATTCTTTTTACAAATTTTGTTTATTAGTTAGTCATTTTTATCATGATTATTCCCCGAAATATTCAACAAATATTCCAAAAATTAATGTTAGCTTTGAAAACACTTCCTGACTTATTCATAACGATTAATGGAAGTCAAATTAATTACATTCAAAAAGAAACCACAGCCCCAGTAGTAAATAATTCTCAGAATTATCACTCCTATAAAAAAAAACAAGAGGTCACTTTGAAAATAAATTACCAGAACTTTTGAAGCAAACACTGAAAAAAAACTTTTTAATTGTCTCTATTGACATCCCACCAAATGTCACAATTTAACAAAAACTTCTACTATTTTTTAATAAACAGAACAATAAACATACTTTAATATATAGATATTTTCATATTGGAAAAACACTTTATAAATGAAAACTGGAACTTGAAGCAACCAACATCACTTTTGAGGCTATACAAAAACAAATTCACAATGAATTTAAAACAGTAGCTGGACCAACAAACACTCACTACAAACTTAGAACAGCTTTTAGACTTTATGATTTGTTCAATACTTGCAAAAATGTCCTACAAAATTCAATACTGCAACCAATAAAAGTTCAACATATTGGCAAACTCACAGAACTGAAATTTCAACAATTTTCAGACCAGATCACTTCAATTATCTTGGACCACTATCTTAATATCACAGATAGTGCTTGAATTTCAACAGAGCTCAGTCTTGAGGAAGAGATTATGTTACCAGTAGAATTTAACTATTAATTAGCATAAAATTACTCTCATAATTCCTATTATTAATTAGCATATATTATCATTATTTCAAATATCACTTATTATTTATTCAAATTATCAAATATCATTACTCAATCAATAATTCAATTTGTACTCTAGAAATTAAGATGATCAAATTACACAATATCTTAAACCATTTAACATAGTCAAAATTTGCCGAAATTAATAGAAATTGGCTGAAATAATCAATAGTTCAGTGAAATAACTTGTAGTTTGCCGAAATGTATCTTTAGTTCACCCAAATTATAGCAAAGAGAAAAGTGCAGGTTCAAAGACTAGTACTACAACAAGTTGTATAAAAAAAGAGCTTCTCTCTTCAAGAAAATGTATCTTCTCATAGTATCTTAACATAGTATCTCACTTTAAATATCTTAATTAGAACAAATCACTTTTTACACATTTCAAATAAAAATTAAATATTCGAAAACCAAATCCTTTGATTATTATACTTGAAATTTTTTCAACACAACTAACGTTTTGAAATTGATTAGCTACCAATTTCAATAATCTGTTAATAACTCCAGGCCTGGATAGAAAACGTTTTTTTTGACACAATTCTATTTCTTTTATATTTTTTTTCTTTTTTTTTTCTTTTTTTATTATAATTATTAGGGTAGCCTACAGGTAAAATTCTTGTAGAAGAGTTGACTTTTACAGTAAAATAACTACACATTTTTAGTGAGCTTCCAGACAAGCAATTCCTGGGAAAAAGTTGATGTTTACTACAACATAACTACACAAAGCAACTGATATGGAATTGGCCATTCCACTTATAAGCCCAACAGTTCAAATTATAAGAGATAATTTGAAGATAAATTCAGTTACTAGAGGTCCAACTTCTTTCTGAGAACATGAATTCACAGCAAATCAACATTAACAACATTCAAAAAAAGAGTTACTAACATAGTCAAAACTATTTAAACAACAATCAGAAATAAGATGAAAAGCAAAAAAGTTTTCATTAGTCAAACTGCCATCTCTAATAAACTTAATTATTAGACTAAACCAACCAGAACCAGTCTTTTGAGATCCAATTTTTTCTATCTGCAAAAATTACTCTATGTAAAACATGCACTCTAATAATCTAAGAGCTGGTTTGTAAAAATAATACCAAATTTTCTCAAAGCACCTATAGCACCCAAATAGCACTTCAAACCCAATACATTAGCAACAACAATGTCATTTCTAGCTCAAAAAACATTCAACAAATTAATGTTCAATAAGAGCCTACATAATATCAGAGTGTTAGTCACACCAGCTAGAAAACAGTTTATGAAATTGATTGACAATATAATTGGGAAACTAAGAGATTGTCAGAGTATCTAACTGATGGTCTGCAGATCCATGGCCTTATGTTCGAATAATCTACTAAGAATGCCTTTTGAATTTACAAAATTCACCAAATTTGCCAAAAAGTTTTTAACCAACACCTATCTGAAAGTTTTAAGACCATACAATTCAAGATGAAAAATGGCTTCATTGGAAAAATTTTTGGGCAAATTGGCTTTTAGCTTCAGTCTTTTTCTTAGTAACTTGTTTCACTTTTTACACATATTTAAAGATACATAACTAAATTGTAATCTGTAATCAATTATTGACTGTAAAACAGCAGATATCAAATATAAAAATTGTTTGTCAAACACTGTTTTTTTTAAAACCAAATTTACAAAAAACCTAATATTAGACTGAGCTTTAGCAAAACTGAATCTTAAAAGACCATTAGTAGACAAAAAGATGTCCAACTATCTATAAAATTTGCCTTTTTTGACAATTAAGATGTAAGACTCACTTATTAACAACTGAGGAATTTCTACTCTCTAATTAATAGATATGGTTACTGTTTTATTTATATTGATTGAAATATCATTTATGTGAAAAAACTCATTAGCTAAGTCTAAAATATGCTGAGTGACAGACATGCTATTTTCAACCCAAATAGTATTATTCATAAAAGTTCCAGCTGCAAAAAAAAAGATCAGGCCATCTTTTTGATCTTGTCTGCCAATATGTATGAAAAACTTAGAATTCAATCTATATTCATATAAACTTTTATGTCTCTTAACTTCACAAAGTAGTGAATCATAAAAGATTCTCCACAACAAAGATGAGAAAACTTTACTCTAATCTAGGCCATTATAAACAGTATATCTATCAATTAGCCCAAAATTTATTATTACATAATTGAATCTTTTATTGTGTATAGTCTCAAAAAACTTAATAAAACAGGAACACATTTTGATTCTAACTAAACTGTTTCTTAAATGAAACCAACCAACTTAATTATATGTCTTGTACATATTCTGTAGAACCAGCCATAGTTCATGGTTCTTCTTCAATACATTCTTAACAACAAAGCTAACAGTAAAAATAAGAAATTGAATAGACATGTTTTTTAATACTAAAAAGTTATTACCACATAAAATATCAAATCTGCTACAAACAAAGGAGATCTTATTTGAAAAAATTTTAAACAAAATTTTACAGACTGTTTTAATCAAGACTATTAGTCTGGTGTTTGTTAGAATTTTCTTCTAATTATAAGACTTTAGTATTATAAAAACTCAGGTCTTCTTTTATTGCTTAAGAACAGTATCTAACATCAAGCATCTATTTAAAATATCCAACAAACCATCCAAAACTCATTTATTACCATTTTTTCAGAGCTTATTCAGAATACCAAATAGGCCAGCAGCTTTTTTATTAAGCAAATCCTTAATAACCTGCAAAAACTTATCAACCTTGATCTTACATATAACATTCAAAAAAGCTTTGTTATTAATGTGACTTAGAGAAGCATATTAATTAAGCCAATAACTAGACAGAATTTCTGGCACTGTATACTTCCTTATTTATTCTTCCATAATAGCATTAATTAAAAATTTGACTATCTATAACTCTAGAACCAGTTTATCATCAACCATCAAGTGATTAAGAACTACTTTCTGAAATAGTCAATTTAAGACACTTTTGATTATTTTACTCTTATCAAAACAAAAATTTTCTATATATTTGTCTATAAATCTTCTAATGAAATCATCTCTAACAGATTTGGATTTATAGTATTTTGATTTGTAATATTTTTTCTTAACACATAACAAATGATGCAAAAATTCTTCAGAACCAACACCAGCATTAATTATAGCATGGACTTTGACAGCTTCTTCTTCATTAATGATAACCCAAGCATTAATAAGACAGCCAATTCTCAAAAACTAATTTGAACTGATACATCTTACAAGTTTGATCACTAATAATTCTAGCTTGAAAAACTTTGAAGACTGCATATTTTTCAAACTGTCAAACTTAAAAAACCATAGTTTGGAGAACACTTTATTAGCAAAGCATATCACCATTTCCTTAAGAATCTTCTATATCAAATCTAAGTTGCTACTATTTTTAGCACTATTGAAATCCACCAATCTTTTCAGAAACAAACCCAATAAACACTTCTAAAAACTCATTTATTTATTGATATTAGTATCCTTAATTCTGAATTTTCACCTATTTATATTAGTCTATTTGCATATATTGTTAAGTTGAACATCTAAAAAGTCATTTAGACCAATTGTAATTAAAACTACTTTGTAATCAATGTTAAAAAACTCAAACACAGAATCAATCTTGTGACCAGTGATAATAAATGTCAAATTTTGGCTTACAAAAATAAAATCAATGACTTTCTTAACACTTCTGAAATTGCTCCAAGTAGAAGCTTTAACCAAAAAATATTCAAGAAACAAATTAGCCAACTCTAGATCTACACAAAAATTGAAACTTGCACTCTTTTTTGATCTATCTTTATTGAAATCTTCACCCAATATCACAAAAGTACTGAAGTTAACTGCTTTGACAATGAAGAAATTAATAACCAATGTCTGACCAAATCTTGTTTTGACAGAAACACCAGTATATAAATCTAAAACCATGACTAACAACTTTCTCTTAAACAACAGCTTAATTAAAATAATTCTATCAGAAATTTCATCTACTTTATACATATGCCAAGCCAAAAAATTGTTTACAATGATAGCCATCTCAGTACCAAGAAAATTTTTATCCAAACCAGATGTAAAAATCTTGATCTCATTAAATTTGTTTATAATCCATGACTTAATACTAGATCTTAACTTTGTTTCAGTAATAATTAATATTATGTTATCTGAGTCTATATGTCAATGTACAACTTCTTTTTGCTTGGCTAGAATGTTGATGCCATGAACATTACACATAGCAATTTTTCAAATTAAATTACTTATAAAAATGAAAATTTTACCAAAAAACCCAAACCAGCACACAAACAATCCAACTTTATCAAAACAGAACTAATAGAAGCCTTAAGAGCCACCAATTTTGACTCTAAACAGCCCACTTTAGTGATTAAAATCTTCAAACTGCTCAAGTCTAAAGCAGAATTTGGTTTTAATACAGCTGAAAAAAAGTCACAAGAGGTCTTGGCACAGCATCTAATATTATATTCAATTTTGAATTCAAACCTAAAAACAGTTACAGTAAAAGAAGAAAATCAGAAAACAGGCACCAGAGGCATTAAATTGACTATGTTCAACTTTTTTATAATACCCAAAACTTGATTAGCCAAAAACTTTAAAGACTGCTTCAAAGATACCAAACAATCATTAATTGAAAAACCACTTTAAACAACCATTGTGTAAACTTTGTTACCTAAGACACCTGAAAGAGAGAAGCCAAAACCAGAACTGAAACAAAAACCACCAGAAGAAAAAGGAACAAGTGAGGCCATTTGCATCCAAGATTTGTTACCAAAGGCAACTGGATGAGAAATTGAAACACTTTTTTTTGCATACAACTTAGTAAGCTGAAAGCAGTGCTTCTCTAAGACAAATTTTTTATAAGGTTTTGAGAAAAACAGAACTGATGCCTTTGACACATTACACTCAAAAACAGAATGTCTAAAATACTCACACTTTTTACAATAAACCAAATCAAATTTAGCCCAAAAAAGTTTAACTCCATCAAGGATTGGTTTTGTGCAAAAAGCAGAGTTAAATTTTTTTTTAGATTCAAAGCCAACCACAGCACAGCAGACCTTATTACCAGATTTAAATAATTGATTAATAATATAAGTTTTCTCACTAACACTTTTTAATAAAGTGCCCAAATTATGAGCTGTTGTTTTTATTGGCAAAGTAAACAGAAATGCCTTAAAACAATTTTTTAATGCCTATATATCACAATTTTTTATGGCTTTAGTTATATGCACAGAATCTTTCTTGATTAAAAATAACTATCTTACAATCAACAGATCAGCTTGACTTGATTTGGTAAATTCTACCACAGCCTAATTAGTTGTAATTGAATTGACACCACTTGACCAAACTCAGACAGAGTGGCAACAATCATTTTTTTTGATGTATCTATGAGAATTTTTTTAATTACTACAGCCTAATCTGAATGAATTCTTTGTCTTTTGAGATCATTGTTTATGACAATTCTTTTCTCTTTGGCCAATGATATGACTCTTTCCATGCTTTTTTCTGAGGTAAATGTAGATTGGATAATCTCTTCAAATTTTGAGGGAGTAGTGGCTCTTCTAAAACTATTAACAAGTGAAAAAATTTTTCTGATCACTTGTGTTTTTGTCATTACTGATTTGCTCTCCACCACCAAAAAATTAATGTTCAAAGCAAATGACTTTTTAATAGCAACTTCCAATTAAGTTTTAACAATTTTAGAGTCAATCCATTTCTTATCTAAAGAAATTGGAAGATGGAGAGGAAAAGAAACCTCCTCATTATCATCTATATCAAAGTTGGAAAAACCAAATAGGGAACCAAAACCAGCACTAGTGTTAACATGTTTTATTTTGGGAGTAGTAACAGTTAAGTCCAGAGGAGACCCATCATAAATATCAGACATGCCAACTCTTTCATTATTACTAAACAAACTATTCATATCAGAATACACATTATTACCAGGCCCAGATTTAATTAAAAATACATCCTTCTTATTACCAGAGTGTTTAATATTTCTAAGAACAATCTTTTTCTTTTGTGAAAAAAAATCACTAGTAGGACTATAGAAAGCACTTTTAAGAGCTTTTTTTTAAACATGTTGTCACTCAAAGCAGTCTCCAACTCTATAATAAAAAAATTATTAGGTAAAAAAATGTTAATATGTAAACTAACAAAAATAAAAAAACTTTTTTTTCAAAAACGCTGTTACAAATGATTATTTGGGGTCTCAAATCAAATAACAAACCCATAACTTGGTGCTCAATTGATATAATGTTGTTGGAAATATCTGAAGGTATTGTTATCTGAAGATTTTGGTTGAGTCTTTTGTATAATGAACAGAGATTCAATTGCAATGGTTTTATCCATAGCTTCCTAAAACCATAGTTTCATCAATTTCTTTCTTAGCTTGATGGCCGGTATTCTTGCTGGTAAGCTATCCTCAATTGAGTGTCCTACCCTTATTCCTGGGTCTTTTACCAGTGCTATATCCTGACATCAATACCCCACATGTTAATTCTCAAAAGAGTTAGTAATAAAAAAATCAAGAAAATAAAATCAAGAAATAAGCCAAGGCAATACACAAGTTAGTATCTGTCAATAGCCATGATCAAGAGCTATTGTTTTAGTATGGTTAAGTATTAATTGCTATCAACATGGAGTGTTGATAGTGAAGAGTGAATTTGGATGGTAAATAATTTATTTATTCAATATTTGTGAAAATAGAAGATTTTTAACTACAGAATTCTGCTTTTTCTACTTCTAATGCTACTGCTATATATACATAATTGATGTTCTATGAGATCACTCCCATTTCCAAGTGATGTGCTATGATTTTTTGATCAATGTGCCATGATTTCTGACATTGCTTTACATTGCTGAACAATATGCTCATATGCTAAATACTATTCTCTTATTGGTCTGCTATATCTGTTTTCTTTTTATGAGTAATATTATCTCTTCCTTTTAATATTGAGCTCTGTTGAAATCTTCATTTTGAATTAATTCTAATACTTTTTTTTCAAGTATTGTTTGTTCGACTCTGTTCTTCACATTTTCTACTTGTGTATTGTTCATTCTTCCCCATTGGTTAATAGTTATGGTTTCCATGTCTGAGTGTAACAGTATTTCTGAATAATTCTGAAATATGTTGTGCAGTCAATAAATTGTTCTCACATGTAGTGTTGAGTTTGTTTTTTTCCCAATAAAATTTTTAATTTGCTGTATTATGTTTTGGTTAAATACTCTCTTGAATTTGTTGATATACAACTTCTAAATATTCAACTTTCGACCTAGCTAATAGTAGCAATATGATATTGGAAGTTGTTCTGTCCATTGCTTCCAATTCTCTTTTGTAAGTTTTTCTGTTGGTGCTATAATAAGTATTTTCCCAAAAGTGTTTTTTACTTTTTCTATTATGTTGTCTGACCAGTTTTTATTATTCTTTGGTACTCACTAATATGGTGTATTCTTTATCTTTCTTTTGGTGTTTTGATAGCAAATTGTTTGGTTGTTAACAATAACTTCCATGTCTAAAGATTGTTGATTTAAGGCCTGGAATAATTGTTGAACTATGGTGTGAATATGATCTGGTATTTCCATTTTTCTTAGTTGTCTTTATTGCATATACTGTGTCTTTGATTTTACATGTTTGGTCCAATGATTATGATTGGTTTTAGATCTTGTGGAATCTCATCTGGTTGAACTAGTATTTATTGTACTCCTAATTGTGGAATGTTATTGGTGAATAGTGACACTGTATGGTGATATGGTTTCAGTTGATCACCATGTGCTGCTTTGGCTAAGATTTTGTTGTCCCATCTTAATTTATAAGCTCCATTTTCAAGAATTTCTTCTATGTGAAATGGTCCATTCCATTTGGGGTCAAATTTTCCACTCTATTGTTTTTCCATTTTGGTATGATGTAAGAGTACTTTGTCTCCAATCTTGAACTCCACTGGTTTGTCTGGTAGTTGACTATCATGTCTTTCTTTCTGTTTTTCTTGTGACTTTTGAATATTATCAGCTGCTCTTCTTTGTTTGTTTTCCAATATTTCTATTAAGTCATATGTTCTTCTCAACAGTATTTTCTGGAAATTTTTTTCTGTTATTGATTCAGTTGGATATGTGTTAACTTCTATCTCAACTGGTATTGTTGCTGTTCTATTATATACTAATTTAAATGGTGTTGCTTGTGTAGTATTTTGCTTTATTGTCCGATAAGCAAATAGTACTGATGGTATGAACAAATCCCATTCATCTTGGTTTTCTTGGCTGAGTTTAGCAACTGCTTTACACAATGTTCTATTAAATCTTTCAACTAAACCATTTGTTTGTGGATAATATGGTGATGATAGTGGTCTTTTAATTCCGAATCTTTGGCTCAATTCTGCTAGTGTTCTGTTTACAAAGTGAGTTCTTTGGTCTGATAATAATTCTTTTGGACATCTGTGTCAACAAATCAGATCTTGATGGACGAATTTGGCAACGGATTCTGCATCCACTCTTTGAATTGCTTTTGCTTCTGGCCATTTAGTGAGATAGTCTATGGCTACTGCAATGTATCTGTTCTTTCTGCTGGTAATTGTTAATAGTCTAACTAAGTCAATTTTGATGTGATTGAATGGTTGTCCTATTTTGATTGGTTTCAGTGGTTCACAGGGTCTGCTTCCTCCTCTTTTTTGACAAGCATCACAATTTTGAACATATTGGATAATGTCTAAATATATTGATGGCCAGTAGTATTTTTTTCTAGTTCTTTCCATAGTTACTTCTTTATAAAAATGTCCTGCTGTTAGATCTGAGTGCATGTTAAATAGTACTGTCTCTTTTTCTGGCTCTGTAACTACTCTGGTTGGTTGATCTGGGTCTTTTCTATTCTTCCGATAAAGTATGTTTTGGTGTGTAATAAAGTATTTTGATTGTTGTTTGATACTATTTTGTTCCGATTGAGATAATTTCTCCTTAAACTGTCGAGTATCTATATAATATTTGAGTTGTTGGTATTTTTGGGTGTTCATTTTTTGTTATATTTTCATTGAGTTTGGTTTGGTTTTGTTATATTTTTTTTTTTTTGGGTTGAAACATTCTTAGATTTGTCTTATTCATGACAAACCGTCAGCATTTCTGTTGTCTTTTTCCTTTTTATAATGTATGATATAAGTATATGGCGAGAGTGCCATTTTCTATCTTGATTGTCTGTCATCTCCAAATTCTTGTTTTTGGAGTGATGTCAGTTCTTTGTGATCTGTGTACACCTCAAACTTTTGGCTTAAATATTTTTTCCATTTCATGACTGCCCAATAAATTGTTAAGTGTTCTAATTCTGGTGTTCTATAGTTCTTTTTGGCTGGTGTTAAATCTCGGCTGGCATATGCAACTGGATGTTCTCTTCCATCTGATCCTTTCTGTGATAGTACTGCTTCTAATGCTTGATCTGATGCATCAGTAATAATAATGAATAGTTTACTGTGATCTAGATAGATCAACACTGGAGCTTGAATAAGCTTTCTTCTTAAGATGTCAAATGCTTTTTGCTGGGTTTCAGTCCATTCGTATTTTACATTCTTGGTTTAGAGATGATTAAGTGGCTGAGTTATCTTAGAGAAGTCTTTGATGAAGTGGCAATAATAGCCTGCCAATCCCAAGAATAATTTTAACTTGGTCATGTTGGTTGATACTGGAAATTTTTTTACTATCTCTATCTTATTCGAATCTGTCTTGATACTGTCTTTGCTTACTATATGTCCCAAGAACTTGAGTTCTGTTTTGCCAAAAAACCACTTTGTTGTATTCAATTTTAATCCAGCTCTTTTTAATCTTTCAAACACTTGTTGGAGATAATATAAATGGTCCTCAAATGTTTTTGAGAATACATTGGTGTTGTCTAAATAGACTACTACTGATTTCCACAATAAGCCAGTATATACTATTTCCATTAACCATTGAAATATGGCTGGAGCATTTATCAAGCCGAATAACATGACTTCAAACTCAAAATTCTCTTCTCTTGTCATAAAAGCCATTTTTTTTTTGTCTGCTGAATCCATGACTACCTGCCAGTATCTACTGTCTAGATCTAGTGTTGAGAACCATTTATTTCCTCCAAAAGCATTGAATAGCTCCTGGATTCATGGAGTTGAATAGCTGTCTCCACGAGTGACTTCATTGAATTTTTTGTAGTCCACACAAAATCTGATCTTTCCATTCTTCTTCTAGACGAGTACCACTGGTGATGACTATGGGCTTATAAATAGCTGAATTAGTCCATTGTCAAGTATTTGGTTGATCTTTTGACAGATAATTTCATGGCTGGCTGGTGGTACTCTGTATGCTCATTGTTTAATTGGCATAGTATCTCTAGTCTTAATTTGATGTTGAATAATGTCAGTCCTGCCAAATTTGTTTTCACTAGTGAAGATGTCGTTGAAGTTGTTGAGTAACATCTTAAGTTGTATACATTGAAGTGAATCCAAATTTCCCATGTTCATTTGTTCTAATTGTTCTGATTGGAGCAAATAATATTTATTTCGTCTGTAAATTGTTTGTGATGTGATATTCACATATCCACATAGTTATGGAAAATCTGGAATAATGCTTGGTGGTTGATTTTCTAATTCAGTGTTCATGTATCCAATGATGGTTCCTTCTGGTATTGTGATGGCATTTCCTGTTGTGTTGTAAATGGGAATTTTAATATGGTTGTGGCTTTTGGCTGGTATGTAGAAATTGATAAGTCTAATCTCTTCTGATTCACAAAGGCTTGTTTCTGCTTCAAAAATTTGATCCTTATCTTTCACTTTTCTTTCTATAACTACTATGTACTGGTCATATGGTGGAATGAAAATTACTTGACCAGTTGAGATAATTTCTCCTTGGCCAATAATTTTTTTTTCTGCCATATTAACTGGTACGTCTATTCTATTCATGGATCCGAATCCTTGTATTCCTTTAGCCGTTATCCCTAATTCTTCTCTTTTTCCCATTGATACTAACTGAGCTACTGTTACAGTTAAAATCCATAGTTTTTATTAGTTATCACATGTATTAGCCACTAATGTCATATAATTAGCCATTCTATTTTTAGATAGTGATTATTGACCTAATTATTAACCTAATTGTTGACCTGATTATTGACCACTTTCAATAGATATATAAGTGATAAGTCTTTTAGCTGTAGAAAATCATCTCTCAGACAAGAATCAAATAAATAAAAATAACAACTTTTATTTCAATCACTCTCTTATCGCTAATTTCCCTTTCTCTACCTTCAAGTATCTAAACATCTTAGGATAAAAGATTACTTGTTGGCCTTTTTCTGTTTAAATAAATTGTAGTATTTGAAGACTATTTAAATAAACATGACTGAAAAGCACAAGTTGATACCTGATATTGAATTCTAAGAGTGCTGATGTAAAGGCATAGAATTATATCAGTGGTGATTAATTGTTGACAGTACAGACTATTCTTCTATCTTCAAATTTTCCAGTTACCTTTGAAAAGAATAGTGACTGAAATATTTTATAAGACTGATCTTGCACATTGAATCTATACTCATTCAATTTGCTCTTTAAAGTTGAATTCCCTTTTGATTATTTCCATTACCCTACAATCTTGTTCTCCCTTGCTATCCGTTAGCTTGTTACTCCAACCCATAACATAAAAGTGGTGCTTCTTGTGAGGTTGTCAAAATCCACTTTGTTTCCTATTGTATGGGTGATTATTCATACCTGCCACAACAATCAAAAGAACACTTTAAAGCACACAACAAAAACGATCTAGACTTTATTGAACTCAATCTTTTGCCCTCCTGCTTAATTTGCTTTCCTATTGAAAAACAATCCAGCAGACAATTCCAAGACTTTTGGAACTGGTTTCTGAACAAACATTCAGCTGAAACCTATACAGCTTATACAACCTATTACTTTGACCAAGCTTATTTTGAAGACAACTTTGAAGAAAGAAACAACAGTATTAATCAGCTCTTATATTTTGCAACCTTTGAACAACAGCCCCCTGATTTTGAATATCTGAATCATCAAATCCACATTTGGATTGCTGCCCATTAAGCAACTGAAACTTCCTTTGAAACAGAAGAAGAAAGCTACCAAACTGCCCCTATTTTTGACCTTTTATCAAACAAATCAGACTCATCTACACAAACAATTACCCCTGAACCAATGGTTAATAATCCCATGCAAGCAAACATTCTGGCCACCCTCCAAGATATACAAACTGCTCTAGGAAGAAGAAACAATATCCCACTACCACTATTTAGAGGTGATACACAAGATCCAATTGAATGGTTAAATGATTTTGAAAGAGCAACTACTGCAAACCAGTATGATAATGAATACAAGTTCCAAATTGTTGGTGGCTACCTCTAAGACTCCCCTGCTACCTGGTTTTCACAAGAAACCAATGCTGGTGCTTAACAAAGAATTGTTAGATAGACCTCAGCAAATATTGGAGAAAACAACATCTCTTTCACTACCCAGTTTGAAAACAAATTCAGAACTCCTATCTTAATATCTAAATGACGTATAGAATTAGAAAGAAGAACCCAAGGTTCTGGTGAAGTTGTGACCAAATATGCCAAAGCAATCAGAAAACTTATCAAGTGTGTAGATTCTGGTAGAAACTGGACTGAAGAGCAAAAGATCCACTCCTTTACAAAAGGATTGAAAACTGATTTATCATATGCTCTTTGGCCTCTCTTGGCTTTAAAAAATAATCTCACTATAGATATGGCCATTGAACTTGCCCAAAAAATTGAAAACAATCAAAGAATGCATTTGGGATCCACATTTCCAGTTTTTGCTCTTGCTCCTATTATGGCTCCTACTCCTTAAATAGCTGCTACTTCTTTTGCTGCCCAGATACAAGATCCAAATGAACAATTAATAGATAGACTTACAGCAAATCTTGCTCAGCTATTAGAACTATTACTCCAAGCAGTTAGAGATAACCAACAACCACAAAAACCCAGATTTGAAAACCATTTTAATCAGCCTCAGCAATCCCCTTACCAAAGACAGTAAAATCGTGGTCCTCCTGTGTATTATAAATGTGGATTAACTGGACATTTCTCCAGAGATTGCAACAATCCTCCTTTGTCTCCTCCAGTTCCTAGAAACAATGACAACCAAAACAACAGAATCAATAACAACAATGCCCCCAATCAAAGACCCAATCATGCCAACATCAATTTCTTTGGAGAGGATCTCCTAGTTGAAGCCACAGTTTACCAGTCTTTAAACTGGTAGGTGCACTTCCAAAGGGTGAGAGTGCAAACCAACCAGAAGAAAACCCTTTTTATGCTTTTAACTTAACTGATGATGACCATGACATGGATGAACTACCAATCAACACCTTAGAATCAACAAGGAAGAAGAAAAAAGCCAAGGTTGATTTCGTTCTAGACCCCAACAAAGCCTCAACTTCTGCCACTAATAACAATGAGCCACCAAAAGCTAAAGTTTTTAAGAATCCTCCAAAGTTGAAACCCCCAGAAATTGTACAAAAATCTGGACCCTATTCTGTTGTCAAAGATCTCATGGAAACCCCAGCACATATTATCTTTGGCCAGTTAATGACCCACCCACAGTTCAGAAAAGATCTTCACAAATTCTTGATTTTAAAGAAAAAGACACCAAAAACCAACAAGCACCTTTGCCAAGCTGGACTTGCTGACAACAGCAATGTCACCCCTCTGATTTGTAAAGCCCAAGTAGCTGGATACTTTATTGATTTAATCCTGAACAGTGGATCATCTGTTAGTGTCATTGCCAAACACTTCTTGGAAGCAATTGGTAGAAAGATTGATGAACCTTCCACCAGACCAATGACCAATGTACATGGTGACAAAAAGAAAAGACTGGGTATTGCCAAAGCTGTTCCTGTCCGCATCAATGGAATCAGCATTGAAACTGACATAGAAGTTTCTAAAGCCAAGGAATATACCATCATTGTTGGCAATGAATGGCTCAAAAAAGCAAAAGCTTTGCTTGATTATAAACTTTGTGAATTAACCATCAGATGTGGTGAGAAACCCATTGTAGTTAAGTGCTGCCATTGAACAATTCCCCCAGTACTCAAACAAAACCAAAAAGAAGAACAATCAAATGAATCAGATGATGAAGAGAGCGATGAAGAAGAAGAATAAGAAGAACAAGAAGAAACTGCTGAACTCACTTACACTACCTTCACCAGCAATAGCAAACCACTAGACAATGTTAAAGCAGACAAAGAAGAAATCATTGTAAATGACAAGCTGATCTGTTGGCCTTATTATGATATCCTTAGAAGAATCTTTGAAAGAAAACCTGGCAAGAAAGCCAAATACAGTTTTTGGTGACATGGTCCTTGTGCCCAATGCTGGTGCAACAAACCCTTGTATTCTTCAAGCAACAAATGCAAATTATGCCTGATCTATTACAAAGATTGAGAACCAATTAGTTTGATACCCAGAGAAGAATTGAAAAAAATACAGAAGTCTTTTGAGAATGAACCACCTAAGATCCAATCACTGGCTGTAGAACAAAGAAAACTCTCCTCTGAAGAAAGAAAGATAGACATTGAAAATCTGCTGGCTAGAAATAGCCCAGTTATCTCAAAAGAAGATGATACCCCTGGACGAACTCATGTAATACAACACACCATCACAACCAGAGAAACTCGACCCATCTATTTAAAACCATATCAATCCAATTGCCACAATAATGAATTCATCAAGAAAGAGATAAACCAGATGAAAAAACTTGGATTCATACAAAAAACCAAGAGTGAATGGGCTTTCCCAATTGTAGTAGTATCCAAGAAAGGTGGAACACTATGCTTCTGTGTTAACTACCACCAATTAAATGCCATCACTGAAAAAGACATGTACCCACTTTCCAAGATTGATGCAATGTTAGACCAATTCAAAGATGCTGCTTTCTTCTCAACCATTAACTTAACTGCTGAATTTTGGCAAATAGAGATGGATCCAAAAAGCAGAAAGAAAACTGCCTTTATCACCAAGTATGACACCTATGAATTCACAGTTATGCCTTTTGGTCTCACCAATGCCCCTTCCACTTTCCAACACTTAATGGACAAAGTATTTGAATCAGTGAAAAAAAACTTTGTTCTGGTTTATTTGGACGACATAATGGTATACTCAAAAACCTGGAATAAACACCTTGAACATTTGCAAAAGGTTTTTGACCTCCTCAGAAATGCTGGTTTCAAGATCAACTCAATCAAATCTTTCTTTGGTCGTCAATCTACCCAGTTCCTTGGACATCTTATTACAAAAGATGGAATCTTCTCTAACCCAGCCAAAGTTGAAAAAGTCCAGAACATCAAACAGCCAATGAATATTCATGAACTATGCTCTTTCCTTGGTTTGGCTTCTTATTATCGCAAATTTGTCAAGAATTTGTCAAGAATTTCTCCAAAATCGCCTCTCCTCTCAATCAGCTACTCAGGAAAATGTCAATTACCACTGGAGTACACATCAGCAAAAAGCCTTTGAAATTTTAAAGAAAAAACTGGTTACAGAACCTATTCTCAAGCAATCTGACCTGGATTAACCCTTTATTCTCTACACTAATACATCTGGCTTTGGACTTGGTGCTGTCCTATCTTAGAAAGATGAAGATGACAAAGAACATGTTATAGCATATTCCAGTAGAACCCTCTCCCCAGCAGAACAGAACTACTCAGTTACTGAGCAAGAATGCTTAGCAGTAGTATAGTCTATCAGCTACTGGAGTAAGTATCTTCTTGGTGTGAAGTTTTTGGTGGTAACAGATCACCAAGCTCTGGTTTGGCTGCACAACAAAAAGAAGCTGGAACACAAACAGATAACTCGCTGGATATTCCACCTGGATGAATTCGACTATGATATTCAACATTGCAAAGGAACTAATCATCAAAATGCTAACGCTCTCTCCAAACTTACCATCTAGTGACAGTACAACCCTCTCAAACCAAACCAACCTAATTATTAGTAACTCCCCCACAAACACACACAATAATGGACTTGGACAACTATTCTGCCTTAATGGAATTTTTGGGTAAAGAACAATACCCACCGAAATACACATGACAACAAAGAGAACAATTGCATAAACAATCAAATTTCTATTTGATTTGCCAGAACCAACTTTATAAAAGAAATAGAAAAGATCTTGACCACTTCCAGAGAGTTATTAGATTTAAAGAAAGAGAAATTGTAATCTACAACATGCACACTGATCCATTAGCTGGACACTTTGGAAAAACAAAAACAATCCAGAAAACTCTAGCTTGCTATTATTGGTCTACCTTGGGAAAAGACATTGCTGATTACATTAAAACCTGTGATACCTGCCAAAGAAGAGGAAAACCCAATCGCAAAGAAGATATCCATCCAATCTCTGTTGGTCAATCCTTTGACAGAATTAATATAGACATTGTTGGATCTTTAACAATAACTCCTAATGGCAAAAGATACATTATCACAGCTACTGACTACCTTACAAAATGGGTAGAAGCAAGAGCCACTTTAGACCAAACAGCAGTCTCAATAGCCAATTTCATATATGAAGATATTATTTGCCATTATGGCTGCCCCAAAGAACTATTATCTGATAGAGGAAGAGCTTTTTTCAGTACACTTGTTGAAGAACTTTGTAAAAAAATGGGAATACATCACAAACTTTTCTCCTCTTATCACCCCCAAACAAATGGTCTAGTGGAATGTTTCAATAAAATACTGTGTGAAATCTTAGCCAAAACAAGTAAAGAAACAAACTTATGGGACAAAGTACTGCCTTCAGCTTTGTTTGCTTATAGAACTGTGAACCATGACATAACAAGTTATAAACTCTTTTATCTGTTCTATGGACGAATGGCAACACTACCAATAGAAACTGATATTGAAACAATACTCTTTGAAGAAATCACAATAGAGAATTACAAAGACATTTTGCAAAGAAAACTTGGTACCATTCTTGACTCATTGATAGAGACATGGATAATTGCCTTTGAAAAGATAAAACAGTTTCAAGAAAAGCTTAAGAAAAAAAAAACATATAAAACACTTTCCTTAAGTGTTGGTGACTTAGTTTTGAAATACCATTTAGACAGAGACAATGTCTATGGTGATAAATTCTCTAGCTGGTGGAAAGAACCCTTTATAGTCAACAAAGTTTTGAACAATGGTTCTTATATCTTACAAGATCAATATGGAACAATCTTTAATAATTGTCCTGTTTATGGCACATAATTCAAGAAATATCACAAATGACTTGATTGGTTACCAGTTGTGGTAATACCAACCCAATTAATCAGCAAAAATCAAGTATAAATAAATGCATCATTCCCAAAACAGAGGTATCTTCAATCGACATGAACAATTATTTTTTGGATCAAAACATTCAAAACACTTTCTATATTTTCCATAAGTATTGAATCAAAAACTATCCAAATGCTACTCTGACTATTGGAAAACAGATCACAATAACTGACAACAGTGGAACTTATACTGTTATCAAACCAAAGAAAACAACTACCAGAAGAGAAAAAATTGGTAGCAAAATGGATAAGTATCTGTTGGAAAGCATAACAGCAGCAATACTTGTACCTTCCATCACAATTGGAAAAACAATTAAAGAAATCTTGCCCATAGACAAAAACTTGTCATATGAAAGACAACTAGAGCTCTATGGTCACCTTGGTAAAATCATAAAAGACATGAAGCTCACAAAAAAAACAACTTCAGAGATACAAGTAGAAATTTTGGACATTATACGTCTGAATGTTCCAAGAGTTTTGACCATTGCAAGAAGAACCAAAACTCTTATACAAAGATTTGGTCTCTTGGATACAAAGCTTATTTCGCCTCAAGTACTATACACTCTATTCACAAAAAACTTCAACAAACTAGTTAGTTTTGAGTTAGATAAAACCTTTCAATTAGAATATTCCATAAATAGTTTGATTTTGCCAGAGCTCAATCTCTTTGGAGAGGATGATGTTATGGTTAAAACCCATAGTTTTTATTAGTTATCATATGTATTAGCCACTAATGTCATATAATTAGCCACCCTATTTTTAGATAGTGATCATTGACCTGATCAATAATCTGACCGTTGACCTGATCATTGACCACTTTCAATAGATATATAAGCGATAAGTCTCTTAGCTGTAGAAAATCATCTTTCAGACAAGAATCAAATAAATAAAAATAACAACTTTCATCTCAATCACTTTCTTATCGCTAATTTCCCTTTCTCTACCTTCAAGTATCTAAACATCTTAGGATAAAAGATTACTTGTTGGCCTTTTTCTGTTTAAATAAATTGTAGTATTTGAAGACTATTTAAATAAACATGACTGAAAAGCACAAGTTAATACCTGATATTGAATTCTAAGAGCACTGATATGAAGGCATAGAATTATACCAACAGTGATTAATTGTTGACAGTACGGACTATCCCTCTACCTTCAGATTCCCCAGTTACCTTTGAAAAGAATAGTGACTGAGATATTTTATGAGACTGATCTCGCACATTAAATCCATACTCATTCAATTTACTCTTTAAAGTTGAATTCTTCTTTGATTATTTCCATCACCCTACAATTCTGTTTTCTTTTGCTATCCATTAGCTTGTTACTCCAATCTGTAACACTATTCTAACCAGAGACAAAAATATTACCTGTGCTATTTTTTCATTTGGTTCTATAATATAGGTCTTTTCTGAGTCATTTTGTAGTATTGTTATGATATTTTCTACATAACTTGCATTGATTATTCCTCCTCTTATAGTAATTTCTCTTTTTGCTAAACTACTTCTGGAAGCTAGTTGAACCATAATTGTTGCTGGTATTTCCAATGCTATTTTCAGATCAATGCAGGTGTGTGAATGTGGCTCTAATTTGATGGCATCTTTCCCTGGATATCTCAAGTCAAACCTGGTATTAGTATCATGTGCATATTCTGGCTTGATCCCTTTATTATTATCACTGAATCATTTTAAGGTCTGCTCCTTGGTGAGATCAGGAAGTGTAATATATGTTTCTGGGTTTGAATCAGAGTCCAAATTGCTATTATCTTTATTGTTATATTGAATAGAGCTAGAACTGGTGTTTTTATCGTCATCGTTGTCAGAGTTTAAATCAGAATCGAAAACTGATTCTGATTTCAATATGCAGCTGCTGATTGGTTCTTCTTCTTCTGGAATTGTGTAGATCATGTGTGGTGGTGAATTGTAAATGAGGTCACAATCATCACAGAATTGGAAGTCATATGGGATTAAACAGTGGTCACATAATCAGGTATTGATTTTCTCCAAATGTTGCTCTTGCTTTTTTTTTGTGGGTGCTAGATTTTGATAGTGTTCATAGAATTCTTCTGGGCTGTTTTCTAAGTTGAGAAAAGCATCTGGGTTGAGAACCAAAACAATGTCTGTTGGTTCTAGAGAGTTGTTTTTGATCTCCAGAATTTCACTGGACAAAGTGCTTTTTACTTTGGCATTGGCCATTCACCAGATTTCATCTTTATCGTGTGGATAACCTTCTAAGCGAGAGATTGCTCAGTGCCAGACTGCTGTAATGGGTGTTCCATGACTCATCCAGTCACTGATGAGGATTGTGTACTGGCACAAAGCATCACATGTTCTTTCTCAACCAGAAATGTCATTCCACATCCCTTCATTAAGCAGTTGTTCTCCACAAGCAAGACATGGTTTATTGTTCCACTTGTCTTGTCTCTTTGGATACCTGTAGCGTTTGCAGTGGCATGGTTTGCAATAGTAATGGGTGTGCATCCAGTAGTCTTTGTCTGGTGCAACCCAAGCTCCCATTGAGAACAACTTCTTGTTGCAGTCTTTACACTTGAAAGAAATACATGGTGGCTCTGGTTTAGTGTCAGTTGAATAGATTTTTTCCCAGCCACTAGTGCTGGCTTTGGTGGTTTTGTTGGTTTTAAGTTGGTTTTCTTCATTTCCTTTCCCTTTTTCTTGATTGCTTTCCTCCCACTTCCAGATTGATGAGTCTTCTTAACCGTTGCTGATTTCACAGGCTTGGTTAGTGTTCCAGATAAGTTCTTCCTTTCTTTTTCCCTTTTCCTGATTATTGTCGTCCCAGGCGAGTATTGATGGCAATTCATTATGATTGATATTGGCCCATGACACTTGGTATGCTTTCTAGGTGGGTTTCGGCTTCTCTTCTTCCAAGTCAATTAGTGGGGCTGGTGTGTGACTGGGTTTGAAATGGCCACATGTTGCTGGTACTTGGGTGTATTGGCCATTTTGGCTAAGTTGCAACTTCTGAGTGGTCCAATTGAAGATGGCATTTGTTTTGGTGAGCCAGTCATTACCAACTAGTGCTTGGTATTGAGTGGCTTCCATCACCAAAACTTTGATAGGGACTATGATGCCGTTGATTTCAAAAGGGAAGTTGTCAATCTTACCAATAGGAGTTTTGGTTGCTTCATTGGCTGTGATAATCCTTGTGCTGGCAGCTTTGTTAACTTTGTGACCTAATTGATCCATGAGTTGTTTAGTGATGATGCTGCCAGCTAATCCACTATCCAGGATCAGTTTGATATACTGACCATCAACTTTGGTATCAGTATACATTACCATGATGGGTTTTTCCTCTATGATAGCTCCACTGAATAGTGGTACTGTTGTGATTTCTTCAAGTTTAAAAGGAAATATGGCGGCTAAGAATTTGTTGTCAGTAATGGTTGCTGGTGGGATGTTGTTGGTAAGTGTTGCTGGTTGATTTGGTTCCAGGTTGTTAGAAGTGACGTCTTCTGAAATAACCAGGAGACTTAAATAGTGCTGGAATTTGGGTTTTGGGTGGAACTGGTACCTGAATTCCGTGAGCATAATCCAGTGGGTTGGTGAGAGGAGCTGGGGATTGGTTGGTGTACAACCATCACTGATCTCCAGTTTTGTGTGATTCTGGGTCTGGAATTTCCTGATGTCATTTGAGCTGGGTTTTGGGGTGGTGTTTGAATTTGTTGAGGTTGATAAATTACTTGTGGCTGCAGTTGATAAATTGTTGGTAACTGTGGCTGATAGATTGTTGGAGGTTGATAAACTGGAGCCTAATATATTTGTGGTTGATATATTGGTGGCTGCGTCATGGGCAGGTGAGTAGGTTGGTATTGTTCTTGATTTGGAATTTGAAATTGGCATCGAGGTTTCTATATTGATTTCCTGATCATGAGTTATTATACCCTCAGCAGTTGGCTCTAAGGTGTTTTTGTTTATCACAGTTGTGGCAAACATGTGTCTCTTGCTGCCATGGCTGATTGGAGGACATTGAAAGACACGACTAATTTTGGAAATGATTGGCATTTCCTTGATTATTGTGTCATTGTGGAGGTTAATAGATTGGGCAATTGTCAGTTAAGTATTTCTCTAATTTCTGATTAATGGAATCACTGAATTGTTTTAGTTTAGAATCCAAGTCAGATGATCTATTCATTACTAGATTCACAGCTTGGGCGTAGTTGGCTTCTAACTCGGCAGCTTCAAAATCTCTAGCATAAGTGACTGCAGTAGAAAGGTCTACCAGATGCATTGGATGTACTCGTTGAAGAATGCTATTGTGTAAGCCTCTGATGAACTGATTTAAGATTTGTGATGCTGTAAAGTAATCAGCTTGGATAGCTTGAATTTGGTGCAGATTTCTGTGGAAGCATCCTAAGTAAGTGGTAACTGCTTCTGTGTCCTCTTGTTTTATGGTGGTAAAAATACTTGCCAGGCAGTTGATGCTGTTATTATCACTGAAATATCTTAGGAAGTCAATTTTAAATGCATTGAAGTTTTGGGGTT
Source organism: Geosiphon pyriformis (assembly GCA_016748015.1). NCBI lineage: Eukaryota > Fungi > Glomeromycota > Glomeromycetes > Archaeosporales > Geosiphonaceae > Geosiphon > Geosiphon pyriformis. The sequence goes on along the minus strand of JAAOMT010000175.1, from coordinate 42,604 downwards.
TCTGGGCCAAGCTATGATACCATGAGTCGGTGGTATCCTTTAGGAAATATGGGATAACTTGCATTGTTCTTGCGTCATCCCAATTGTTTATGGTGATGGCTTTGGCAACATTATTAATCTATGCTTAGGCGTCGTCCTCTTTGCCTGTGAACTTCTCAATTTTTGCTATTGGTGCAAAAGCCATTGGCATGATTGGTTGTTGTTGTATTGGTAGTTAAAGCTGTTGTTGTGGATGTTGAATTGGTTGCTGGATAAGTTGCTGTAGTAGTGGTTGTGCTATTGGATCAATGTGTGGTTGATTGATGACAATATTTGAAGGTAAGTTCAGCTGATTAATTGTCTCAGGGTTTCGATCATTCTGATCTGGCTGAGCTTGAAAATTCAGAGTTTGAACGTTTGGAGTTTTAAATTCCAGGTTTTTTGGGATTGGATTTTGGTAAGTAAATTTCTGATCCTCAGATTCTTCTTCTTCTTCTTCTTCTTCTTCTTCTTCCTGTTCTCCTTCCAATTCTGTGACTTCTTAAGGACTCATAGTTTTGAAATCTGGTTGAGGTGGCAGTGATCAAAATCCTGATGGTATTGGCAATCATGATTTAAATCCTTCAAAATATGTATCATATGGTTCTAATAAGTCTTCTTTCCTTTGTTTGCTTTGAAATGGGAATTGTCTAAATGCTGATGTCATGTTTGATGTGGACACACCTGTTGATGAGATATTGATGGCACTTTCAGATGTATAATAGTATAATGAGTTGGTTGGTGATTCAACCTTTGTTTTCTTCCAAGTAGGTGGTTGTATTCTTTGAGGTATTACTGTTGGTGTTTGTAGTTTTTCTTTACCTTTACTTGTGTAAGTAATTGGGTATCTTTGCTGTGTATGATATTTTATTTTTTTGTTGATCTTAGTAATGATGGATGTGAAATTATGATTTGTTGGTAGGCTGGTGTTTTGAATTAATTCATTGTAAAAAGTTTCTCTTGCTGATTCAATATTTACTAATGTATTCAACAAATATGCAATTCTCTTGTTAACATAGAAATTGAAGGCTAATTCTGCTGATATGTGATTATAATTTAATCTTAGGTGTTGACAATAATGTTGAAATAAGAATTTTGTGAATCCTAGATGGTTTGCTCCTATGCTTTCTGATTCTGCCACTTTTGGATGAGGTTGTTGGTGCTGGTTTTCTGTAAGATTATACTTTACAGGGAGCACCAAATGTTACAAGTGATTATTTGGGGTCTCAAATCAAATAACAAACTCATAACTTGGTGCTCAATTAATATAATGTTGTTGGGAATATCTGAAGATATTGTTATCTGAAGGTTTTGGTTGAGTCTTTTGTATAATGAACAGAAATTCAATTGCAATGGTTTTATTAATAGCTTCCCAAAACCACAGTTTTGTTAATTTCTTTCTCAGCTTGATGGCCAGTATTCTTCCTGGTAAGCTATCCTCAATCAAGTGTCCTATTCTTATTCCTGGGTCTTTTACCAGTGCTATATCCTGATGTCAGTACTCCACACATTAATCCTCAATAGAGTTAGTAATAAAAAAATAAAGAAAATAAAATAAAGAAATAAGCCAAGACAATATGCAAGTTAGTATTTGTCAATAGCTGTGATCAAGAGCTATTGTTCTAGTATGGTTAAATATCAATTGCTATCAACATGGTGTGTTGATAATAAAGAGTGGATTTGAATGGTAAATAATTTATTTATTTAATATTTGTGAAAATAGAAGATTTCTAACTACAGAATTCTGCTTTTTCTACTTCTAATGCTACTGCTATATATACATAATTGATGTTCTATGAGATTGCTCTTATTTCTGAGCAATGTGCTATGATTTCTTGAGCAATGCTCATATTGCTGAGCAATGTGCTCTAATTTTCTAATATTGCTCTACATTGCTAAGCAATGTGCCATGTTTTCTGACATTGCTCCACATTGCTGAGCAATGTGCCATGATTTCTGATATTGCTCTATATTGCTGAGCAATGTGCTCATGTGCTAAATACTATTCTCTTATTGGTCTGCTATATCTGTTTCTTTTTATGAGTAACAATGCATTCTTTAGAGAATTAATAAGTGAAGAAGAAAAAAAAGTTTTTTATTTTTTATTTTTAAAGAACATATAAAGTAGTTAAATATTGAAATTAATAAAATCTTAGAAAAATTCATTTAATATAAAAGCATTAAATTTTTATTATTAGATTAAGCTTTAAGTTATTGAATAAAATAAGTAACTATAATTATTATTAAATTCAATAATTAACTAATTAAAAAAAAATTGCCAAACTTTTTAGTATATATGAAAATAAAATACAATTCTTAAATAGATGAGTTCAAAAATTCAAAAAACAAAACCAGTTATGTATTTACTAATTTTATGATAAAACAAAAAATGTATCAATTAAAAGTTTATTAAAAGAATAAAGAAAATTAAAAATTATTATATTCGAAATTAATTTTGTTAACATATATAATGCTAATAAAACATAATTATTTTTTTTATATAGGACCAAATCAAATACTTATAAAATATCAAAATACAAAAAAAAATTGATATATTATATTTACTAATTGTTATTATTATATATTATTATTATATTAAATTAATTGAGCTTTTTATAAAATAAATTTCGAATTATATTTTTTTTTGTTACAAATTTAATTTTACAAATTATAATCTTTAATAATTAGATATACAAAAAATCTAAGAAATTAATATTTTTAACTTATCTGTAATTAACAAATTTAATTTCAAAGCATAAATGTATTCAGATATATGAAAAAAATAGCTTAAATATATAAATAAAGGCTTTTAAATTCAAAATTGGTATATATTACTTTTGATTAATAATATAAATTCTTATTATATTTAAATTAAAGAAAATTTATTCCAATTAACCAATATTACTTTGTATTATTTTTTTTCAAATATCTTTAATCAATAGATATTAATATTATCAAATTTTTTAAAAGCAAATGTAAGTACTTATATTATTAATATATTTTACATCAATTTAAACAAAAAATTAATATTAAACAATTAAATAATATAATATATATAATAATAATATTATTATATATTATATAATTTTATTTAATATTAATTTATTTTTTAGAAATAAATTAAACATAAAACAAGTAATTAATTATGTTGTTTAATCATAATTTCAAGTAATATAATTCAAAACTGTTGGTAAAAAACAAATATTCTTTTTTATAATTTAGAAATTCAAAAATTCGAAACATCAATTATTATAAATATATTTAACAATTTACCATCAAATACACAAGAATTGGTCAAAAATTTCGAAGATTATACTATAACAGTTAATAAATTATTAACAACTGAAAATATTTTTGATAATAATAAAATTGTAAATATAGTTTTAGTTAATGCTTAAATTGAAACTAATATAATTAATAACTCAAAAAAAGAATTAAAAAATTTCTATCTGTTTTAATTATAATTACAGAAGTATATAAAACATTAAAAAAAATAATTAAATTTGAAGAGCAATTAACAAAAAAATTTTAGTATAAAAAACCAAAATTTACTCAGAAAAAATTATATAAATATAAAAAAATATAAAAAAATTCTATAAAACAGATAATAATTAATCAATATTTTAATAATAATAATAATAATAATAATAATAAAATTTTATAATAAAATACCTTTAATACTTATTTTAAAAGTTAAATAAAATTAATACAAAAAAAAAAACTTCTTTCTTTCCTACATCCCAAATTCCTGAAAGAGAACTTTTTTGTTAAGAGAAGTTTTTTTACTGTCTTTATTTTTTATTACTATTCAGTTAGACACTTCACAACTTTTTCTGTTCAAATACAAGGCTGCTGTCAGTGATGGCATTTCTGTTATGAAGGAAGTCAAGAAGAAGTTACTGTCTGGTTCTGCTATGGTTGACTCTTTTTTTAGAAAGAAGCACAAAGATGGTTTATTGGTAGAACTTATCAAGGTGGTTGATATTACTGCTAGTGGTGCCTCTGATGATGCAGTTGAGAGTATAAGTGAGGATACTACTGAGTTCAAGAGTGTTAATATGGAAAAGGAGTATTTGGTGAAAGAAACCAGCTTCCAGTAAGAAAGCATGGAAGAGTCTAATGGTAATGATACTGAAATGACGCCCAAAAACCCCAAAAGAGTTGTTATTAAGCATATTCTTGGAAAACCTCTTGGCACAATTAACTTTGACATGAAAAATGATGATATTTTAGATGGATCAATCTCTCTCCCTCCTCTTTTCTCTCTCAAACATACGGTGCAGGTCTTGGTCAGGAAATCTTTTGCTCTGAATATTAATCTTGGAGTAGTGGCTGACAAGTCATCTCAGGAAAAATTAGCTTATGTCAAAAAAATTTTCTCTGGTGTAAATGGTTTTGGGGGGGCTTCTACCCCCTTAAAATTTGGTGAAATCATCCAGGCTTCTTTTATCTCTAAAAAGGCAATAATGGCTGTGGCAAAATTGGCAAATGATCATGGTGTTGTGATAAACACTGATCTCAAGCATCCTATCAACAACTGTATGAATTGGACAATTGTGCTAAAAAAAATTCCAATGAGAACATCTGTTGAAACTGTGTGAACTGCAGTATCTGAATTTGGAAAGGTTAAGGCAATCAAAATACAATCAGTGGGTTTGTGACAGAAAGCAATTGTCAAATTAGATGATCAGATTCAAGCTGATTTTTTGGTGTCTAAGTGGTCCATTCTTATTGAAAAAAATGCGGTATATGTGGCCAAAGCTGATATTGACAAACAAACATGGGATGCCAGGGATATTTACAGGGCATTACTTTTTACTCTCCCTATGGAAATGACTGCTCATGACCTGTGGAACTTCATTAGTTTTATGGGTGGGAAAACCTGTGTTATTAATCACAATCCTGTCAATTATACTCATGTTTATTGTGTCATAGTATGTTTTGAATCTGAGTTAGATTTGGATAATGCAATTGCTACAACATCTGTTATAAAGAGAGTTAGTCTCTGTTGGTTTTGTCTTTTGTTGGCTTTGTGTTTAGTATATAAGAATTCTGGTCATATGTCTCTTGCTTGTAAATTGGTTAAGGTTGGGTCAATTCTCAGAGGCAGGAAAGCCCCCCTTTCAGCCCAAGACCAGTTCAGATTGGCAAAGATTTATGACAAAAAGTCAGCACCTATCTTTTGTTCTCTGGCTTTCAGTGGAAAGACTTGAACATCAGTGGTTGGTATTTCTTTTACGGGTTCTTTTCGTGGTACCCACTTCTTTCTTGGTTCTATTGATGATAATAAACCTCTCCCTTCTGGTGTGAATGATTTGGAAATATGATTGGTTAATATTAAAAGCAGTTTTATCAGCCTCGCAGAACAAATTGGTGAGTTGGCTAAGAGGTTGGACTTTCTCATACTGGCAGTTTCTCAGCCTAGTCCTGGATGTCAGCTGCTGGTAATCCTCTCTTTACAAAATCTGGAGAATGATATAGTGATAGAAGTGGGCTCGAGTGAAACTACTAGTAGTGAAGCTGCTACAGTTTTGGATTCATCTATGTCCCCCTATGTGATCAAGTTAGAAAATATGCTGAAGGGCCTTTCTGCTTTTGTTCTGAGTCTGTCTGCCTAATTTGATGGTCTGGTTCTGGCTGGTGGTGTGCTTCTCCAACCCTCTTCTCAATAAATGTTCTAGTTTGAAAAGTTGCAACTTGCAATATTAAAGGAATGAACAATTCTGCAAAACAGAATGATATTATATGTTGGCATAAGGACATAGGCAACTTAATTTCTATTTTTACAGTGTTACCGGAGGTTTTTGGTCTCTTTTCTTAAATTTTGTTGATGCTTGTTTGCTGTGAATTCACGTTTTCTGGATGTGGTTGAACCTCCAGTAACTGAATTTATCTTCAAATTATCTCCTATAATTTGAACTTGCTGGGCTTATGAGTGGAATGGCCAATTCTGTGCCAGTTGCTTTATGTAGTTACG
>JAAOMT010000175.1:0-35549 GCA_016748015.1 Geosiphon pyriformis | reverse complement strand
TGGTGGAATACTAATCAAAGTGAGCATTAGGTTTTCTCTTAAAGCAAGCTTTAAAAGTTCTGGCAGGTGAATTCCAGTATAACTTCTTGTGTTCTTCTTATATGGGTAATATTTTCGTGAGTTTGGGGCTAAATTTGTAACTTCTTCTGTTTGGGTATAATTAATGTGTTTTCCAGTAACAGTAATGGATAATTTGGGTATTGTTTTTAAAGCTAACATTAGTTTTTGGGATAATTGTTGAATGTTTTGAGGAATAGTCATTATAAGCAATTTGAAATAAAAGAAAATTATTTTTGGTGTATGGGTTTTTATGTTATTTTTGTTTTGTTTTTGTGAGATTGTTTCTAAATTATAAGAAAATAACTAGTAAAATTAAATTAAGTATTCAGGTTGAAAGGTTGTTCAATGACAACTATTGGTTCTAAGTTTTGGGGAATATCTTCGGGACTGACCAAAGGGGAATGTGTACCAATTTGTGGAATTAATGGTTCAGGATTGTTTCTGGAATGGTAGTGTTTCAAATGATCTCCATGTGCCACTTTTGCTAGGATTTTGTCATCAAGTCTTAGCTTGTATGATCCGTTGCCTAGGACTTCATGGATAAAGAATGGTCCATCCCATTTATTTTCAAATTTTCCACTCTATTGTTTTTCAGCTTTAGTTCTGTGTAAGAGAACTTTGTTTCCAATTTTAAATTTATTGGTGACTAAAGGCAATTTGTCATCATGCCATTCTTTTTGTTGAGCTTGGGAGTGTTCAATATGGGTGGCTGCTATTCGTCGTTTTCCTTCCAATGTGCTAAGCAGAGTGTAGGCTCTTCACTGAAGCGTTTCTTGGAAATTGTTTTCATTGATCGGTTGTGCTGGGTATGTTTCTACTGTGAAACTAATTGGTAATGTTGCTGTCCTTCCATAAGTTAAATCGAATGATGTGTGTTTTGTGGTATCTTGTTTTAATGTCCTATATGTTAGTAATACTGACGGAATAAAAAAATCCCATTCTTGCTCAAAATCGGTTGAGACTTTGGCTAATAACTCACACAATGTTCTGTTAAAATGTTCCACAAGTCTATTTGTTTGTGGATGGTAGAGCGAAGACAGAGGTCTTTTGACATTGAATCGTTTGCAAATTTCTTGTATCAGGTTGTTCACAAAGTGTGTTCTCTGATCGGATAAAAGTTCAATTGGACATTCGTGTCTACAAATGATGTCTTCATAGATGAAATTTGCTACTGATTTTGCATCTGCTCGTTGAATGGCTCTGGCTTCAGGCCATTTAGTAAGATAGTCTACAGCTACTACAATATAACGGTTTCCTTGCGTGGTGATAGATAGTGGTCCGACTAAATTGATACCAATTCTGTCAAAAGGCTGTCCAACTTTGATTGGATTTAAAGGTTCTGTAGAGCGAGTTTCTCCTCTTCTTTGACAACTATCACAAGATTTGACATATTCGTGAATGTCTTTTCTCATTCGAGGCCAAAAGTAATATTCTAGTGTTCTTTGGGTGGTGCTATCTTTTCCGAAGTGTACTGATGAAGGATCTGAGTGTATATTGTATAAAATGGTCTCTTTTTCCTGTTCTTGTATTAATCTGAGTGGTTTGGTTGGGTTTTTGAAATTTCGATGATAGATAATGTTGTCGTGTAGAAAATATTGTTTGGCTTGTTGTTGTAACCAATGTTTTTCATCTGGGGACCAATCTGTTGGGATTGTTAATGTCTCCAAATATTGTTTGAGATTGTTGTAGTTTTCGGGGTTCATTGTTTGTTGTTTTGATGCTGTTAATTCAAATGGGTGTTTGTTTCGTTTTCTAATCTTGCCTCATTCTTGAAAGACAATCAACGTTGGTATAGAGTTTTCCTGGTTTGTGGTGTACAATGTATTGGTAATTGGCTAAAAATCCTGTCCATTGGGTTTGTTTTGCGTTCAGCTGGGTGTTTTTGTTCTGAAGTCATTAAAGTCCAATATTATTAGTGATAATATCAAATTCTTTGGGTCTGAGATAAAGATTGAAGTGATGTAGGGCCCAGATTACTGCTGTGGTTTCTAATTCTGTTGCAGGGTAGTTCTTTTCAGCTGGCTTTAATGTTCTACTAGCATAAGCAATTACTCGCTCATTTCCATTGTCATCTAACTGTGATAGGATGGCACCAAAGGCAGTATAAGAGGCGTCAGTTGCTAACTGGAATCAGTTGCTGAAATCTGGATAGGCGAGGATTGGAGCTGTTGTGAGTTTTTTCTTAAGTATTTCGAAGGCATTTTGGTGTTCTTCTGTCCATTTGTATTCGACATTTTTAGTAGTAAGCTGGTTGAGGGGTTTTGCAATTTCTGAGAATTCTTTGATGAATTTTCAGCAATAGAATGCTAATCCAATAAATCCTCTTAATTCTGTGGTATTTCGTGGAGTCTTGAAGTTCTTGACAGTACTGATTTTTCCAGAGTCTGGTTTGATTCCATCTTTGCTAACAATGTGACCAAGAAAAGCTAAACTTGTTTTTCCAAAGTAGCATTTTTCAATGTTCAGTTTCAATCCTGCTTTCTGTAATCGTTGAAAAACTTCTCACAGGTGAATTAAATGTAGCTCGAAAGATGATGAATAAACATTAGTGTCATTAAGATAAACTACTACTGATTTCCAAAGGAGGCCTTTGTAAACAACATCCATGAGTCTTTGGAATGTTGCTGGTGCATTGCATAATCCAAAAGGCATTACATTGAACTCGTAATTTCCTTCTTGAGTGGTAAATGCTGTTTTGGGGCGGTCTTTGGGGTCCATAGCAACTTGCCAGTATCCATTCTTTAAATCTAATGTTGAAAAGTATTTGGACTTTCCAAGAGCATCCAACATGTCATCAATTCGGGGAAGAGAGTAGGCATCCCCAATGGTGACACTGTTGAGTTGTTGGTAATCAACACAAAATCGTATCTTTCCATTTTTCTTTTTAACTAGGACCACAGATGAGGCCCATGGGCTCATTGATAGTTGAATAAGCCCATTGTTAAGCATCCGTTGTACTTCTTCTCGGATAAATTGGTGACTTTCTGGAGCAACTCGGTAGGCTTGTTGTTGCCTAGGTTTGGCATCTCTTGTATAGATTTGGTGTTGAACCAAATCAGTTCTTCCTAAGTCATTGTTGTTTTTAGCGAAAATGTCAGCAAATTCTGCAATTAGCTCTTTGAGCTGGGTCTGTTGTTGTGGTTCAAGTTGTCCCATGTTGATTTGAGATAGTTTTTCCATGACAACATGATAGTTTTCGGAGCTGGGGTTTGGGTTGGTTTTTGGCATTGAATGTCCAATAATTTCAGAGAAATCGGGAACTACTTGGGGTAATTCTTGTTGAAATATATTACTGTGAATAACTCCAATTTCTAAATTATTTAATAAAATTATGGGGTAATTATTGGGGTTGTAAAAAGTAACTCGGACTTTCTTTGTTCCTTCTGGAATATAAATGTTTGGAATTGAAATATTATGTTCCAAGCAGACTTGTTCATTGGACTCAAAAATTTGTTGTGTAGTTGTTGACTTTGGGCAGGTGTAGATTTCCGGATGTTCTTCAAAGGGTGAGATAGTAATCAGTTGTGGAAGTCTGAGAATTTGGTGGGATTCGTTTTGTGTGTTAAGAGCTATATTAACTGAAACTGTGAATCGTCCAGTTGAACCAAAACCTTGGATTCCTCTATCACTTTTTCCTAATTGTTCTCTTTGATTGACTAGTTGCAAACCCGAAATGTTGATCAAGAGTAGGTAAATAGCTTGGGCAATTTTTTCAGCATGTTTGATCTTGAATGGTTTGTCAGTTTTATTTTGAAGCATTACTGTTATGTCTCCAGTATATCCAGCATCAATTATTTCTCCTCTGACATTGATTCCTTTGCTTGCCAGAGAGGACCAGAAGATGATTTGAACCATTGCTCCTGGCGGGATTTCGAGTGCAATTTTGAGGTTGATTTTTGTGAAAGATTTGGGTTTGAGAACAAGAGTATCCTTGCCTGGATATCTTAAGTCATATTCAGCATCAATTTCATGTGCTCTTTCAGGTTTTATTCCTTGTCCATTGTTGTTGAAGTATTTAAGTTGTAAGGCAGGCTGATTTTTAATAAGGTAAATGGGTGTTATTTCAATTTTTTCCATTTCTTTAGGTTCTCCAAATTTAATTTCATTCTCATCATTTTCGCTGGGCAAGGAAATACTAAGAGCATAGCATTCAGGACACTACTGTTCATCACAAGGCATAATGTATTCTTCACATAGCCTGATGTTCATTTGCTCTAATCGTTGAATTTGAGCTTCTTGGGTCAGATAAGTGTGACTTGCAATTTGGTGGTAGACTTCTACTTTATCTTCATAATTGAATCCAGCTAATTCCATAGTGTATTCAATGTATTCTGCTTCCTTCATTTGATGAACATCTTCTTTGGTAGCTCCATTAATTAATGCCATTGCTAAGTCGAAAATCATCTCGGCATCATGAGGGTAGTGATAAAGTTTGTTGAAAGCACTGTTGTATGCTGCATAAAAAGATGTTCCTCTTTTTACTTTTTCTGAAATTGATAAAGCATATTGGCAGGTCTGATTGCAGACACCTCCTCTCATTGCTACATCAATCCAATTGCATTCTTCTGGTAGCATATCTTCACAAGTCAAACAAGGGGTGTTGTCCCATTTTCCGCTCTTTTTTATTAGATGGCCCCATTGCTCTCTGTGGCAAGCCTTGCAGTAATAACAAGTATGATTCTCATATTCTTCTTCAGGTGAAATGCAGGCTCCCATTGACAATAGTTTCTTGTGGCAGTCCTTACATTTAAGGGGAATATAGGGGCGTCGTTTCTTTGGTTCGGGTTTTGAGTAAGATATATTCCATCCAGAGGTTTCGGGTTTAGTGTGTGGAGTAAAATGTTCTTGTTCTGTTTCATTGGCCCAGTTGGATGTTGATCCAAGAGCCATGAATGTTTCAATTATTGGTTTTTCTTCTTTGGGTTCAAATTCAAAAGCCAGGGCTTTTTCAGATCGTTTGTTGAATGTACCACAAATGGCAGGTACCCAGATGTGTTGTTCTTGGTAGGAGATTGTTAACTCTTGTGTTTCCCAATTCAGATTAGCATTGGCTTTTTGAAGCCAATCATTTCCGACAAGAGCTTGGTACTGGGGTGCGTCCATTACAAGAACTTTAACTGGAATGATGATTCCATTAAGAGTGAATGAAAAATTGTCAATTTCTCCTACTGGTGTCTTTTTCATGCCATCAGCAGTGACGATTACTGTTTGAGCTGGTCGGTCAACATTTCTTTTCAACTGTTGTATTAACTGGTAGGTGATAATGCTTCTGGCGGATTCACTGTCTAGGATCAAGCAAATTGGCTTTCCTTTTACTTCAGCTTCTGTGTACATTACAGTGATGGCTTTTTGCTTATTAGCCGCTGTATTGCTAAGCAAGAATGGTGATTCATTTGCTTCAAATTCAAAAGAAAAAATATCAGAGAGATTGGCGTTTTCAGCAATTCGGGCTGGTGGAATAGTGGTGTGGTTATGAGAAGAGTTTCATTGTTGTTGTGCTGCAGCTTTACCTTCTGAGAATACAGTATGGTGAAAATCCTGTTCTTCTGGCATTGTTAAATAACTGGATTGAGTGTGGTAGTGGTTGGGTCTTGGTTGAGTGGTATTTTGGGGAACCAATTGGTTGTTTGAACCAATTCTACTGTTGTTTACTTGGTATCGGTTTTGTGGTGTGAATTAATTTTGTGTAATCAGTCTTCGAGCAGGTACTTGATAATGTTGTGTGGATGGTTGTTGGTATTGCTGTTGGATTGGTTGTGAGGTGGGCTGATAATAGTTATTTTGGTATTGGGGTCTTGGTGGATAATAAGCTGGTGGTGGTGGTTGATAATAAGATTGCTGTGGTGAAGAGTAATGTTGATTACCCCTGTTTTGTTGGTCTCGCTGTAGCTTTCTGCAATCTCTTTCCTAGTGGCCAGAGATTTCACAGTAATGGCAATTCTGGGGCTGGTTATTGGGAAGTGGTGCAAAGTTATTTTGATTTTGTCTTTGGGGTGGTTGATATCTTTGGGGTTGTTGTTGTTGATTGATGAAATAGTTTTTGACCTTCTTTGTGAGTTGGTCAATTTTTTCCTTAGCTGCTGAGCTGGTTTCTCCAATTGCCAAATTTACAAGTTTTGTACGATTGGCTTCTTCCATGGCCATTTCATATCTTTTTGCATGCTGTATGGCAGAGTTTAAATCTTCTAGTGCATGTGGGTGAATCTTTTTAATTAGTTTATCTTTTAGACCAGCGATAAATTGATCCAAGATTTGAGCATTGGAATAATAATCGTTTGTCTCGAGTTGGCGAATCCATTTGAGAAGTTTGTTGAATTTTCTAATATAAGTCATAACGGATTTGGAGAGTTCTTGTTTGATATTTCGAAAATAATTGCGAAGAGTGATGGAGGTATTATTGTCGGTGAATTGTTTAAGGAAGGCTGCTTTGAAAGCGTTCCAATCATTGAATGGGGCGGCAAGATTTTCAAACTATTCTCCTGCTGTTCCTTTGAGGAAGTAAGGAATTGTTCTTAACATTCTGGCAGCATTCTATCCATTTGCATCTTCAGCTTTAGTAACTTGGTCAAGCCATTCTTGGGAACTGGTCTCAATATCTTCTCCATTGAATTCAGGGATTTTTGTAATGTATGTTGTCATTTCGTCTTCTTTGTTTTCACTGTCTATTGATTTTTCTTCGGTTATTTCAGAGTTGTTTTCTTTGTTTGCTGCTGTCTCAGAGTGTTTACTTTGGTTTTCAGCTAGAAAATCAAGGAGATTGGAACTAGTTTGAAGGGATTTTTGTTGTCTGGTGGGACTTCTGAGTGATGTAAAATCTTCTGGTCTTGCAAATCAATTCAAGGGTGAATTAGGTGTTTGGGCTTGTGCAAGTGAAGCTGGAAAAGATGTGATAGTAAGTGAAAGTTTTGAGCTGGTTCCTTGTTCAGGTGTTTGAATGATATTTTGGAAGTATTGAGTGTTGTGTGAACAGGTTGGTTATCTTTTTGTCTTTTGTTGCTACTGGTTTCAGGTTCAGATTCGAGTTCAAAGGCAAATTGTGCGTTTGCAGGATATTTTTCTTCACAGAATCAAATAATATTATAATTGAGTTCCTCAAAATAAGTAGCGCAAGCTTCAGTACTAATGTTTTCTGATTCAGTGTTGGAATAGTGTAGTATGTTCTCAAAAAGATCTTTTTTAACTGTTGTAATGTTATAGTTCCCAAAGAGGTAGTCGTTGATTCGATTTTCGATGTATTGAAAAAGTGTTTTCTTGAAAGCTATGATTCCGTCGCGTATTTCAAATCATTGTTTGCAGTGTGTGTAAATCGATTGATAATACTCTAAGGTTGTGATGTCTGAAGTGGTCACCACTTTGAATTTGTTGCTGTGTTATTTCTGTGGGAGAGCACCAAATGTTACCGGAGGTTTTTGGTCTCTTTTCTTAAATGTTGTTGATGCTTGTTTGCTGTGAATTCACGTTTTCTGGATGTGGTTGAACCTTCAGTAACTGAATTTATCTTCAAATTATCTCCTATAATTTGAACTTGCTGGGCTTATGAGTGAAATGGCCAATTCCGTGCCAGTTGCTTTATGTAGTTACGTTGTAGTAAACGTCAACTCTTTCCCAAGAATTGCTTATCTGGAAGCTCACTAAAAATGTGTAGTTACTTTGCTGTGAAAGTCAACTCTTCTACAGGAATCTTGTCTGTAGGCTACCCTAATGATTGTAATAAGAAAATAAAATAAAATAAAAGAAACATAAAAGAAATAGAATTTTTGTCAAGGGAAACGTTTTCTATCCAGGCCTGGAGTCACTAACAGTTTACTAAAATTGGTAGCTAATCAATTTCGAAATGTTAGTTGAGTTTTGGGAATTTTCCAAATATAATAATTAAAGAATTTGGTTTTTCGAATTATTTGATATTTATTTCTTTTTGTGTGTATAGGAATGGTTTTAAGAGATAAATCTAAAGTAAGATACATTTTCTCGAAGAGAGAATCTCTTCTTTTATACAACTTGTTGTAACACTATTCTATGAACTTGAACTTTGTTATTTTCTACAATTTCGCTGAACTAAAGATACATTTCGGCAAACTACAAGTTATTTCGGCGAACTATTAGATATTTCAGTGAACTATCAATTATTTTGGCAAATTTCTACAAATTTCGGCGAACTTCTGAATGTTACATAGTTTGGGGTATTGCATGATTGATCATCGCAATTAGGTTACATTTGTGTTGTGTACAATTTGGGTTATTAATTAAATGATAATTTCGGACATTTTTTGCTAATATAATAAGTGATCATTGAAATGATAATATATGCTAATTAATGATAGGAATTATAAGATAATTTTATGCTAAATAATATCTCTAATTTTGTCTGGTAACAACAGAATTAAAACTAAAAGAAAAAATTTGCCCGTGGATTGCTAATAGGTTTAATGGTGTTTGGGTCTTCACTTCTGGTTTGGAATCTGATCATTTGGGTGCTGGTGTTGTTGTCATTATGAATTTTTCTTTGACAAGACATGTGAGCAGAGTTTCTGAGATGTCTGGTTGGCTTTTTTCTATTAAACTGCTTTTCAAGGATAAGATTTTGGTGTCAATTTTGGGACTTTATGCTGGTGCTTTCTCAGTGGTTCAGTTCTCCAAGGCTGGTAAGATCAACTTTTTTATTATGAAAGCAGCAAATAAGTCATCTTTTGTTATTCTTGGTGGTGATTTCAATGAAGATGGCTCTCATAAGTGTGTAAGTTTCAGAAAGTGTGCTGATTTGGGCTTGTTAATTCTTTGGCTGGTAGTCTGGCCATCAAAGAACCTACTTGGGTGAACTCTAAAAGAGTCATAAAAACAATTAACTTCATATTTGTCTTCCCAAATCTGGTTAATGCAATAGTGCACTAAGAAATTTTAGAGATCAGTAAGTATTTTGACATGGATCACAAAGCAGTTTTTATGTCTGTGGGTCTTAATGGTCTTTTAAACACATGGTTGAACTATTTTCACAAACAAGTGAATAAAGATTGGTGGAAGTTCAATTTCAAGAATGCTGGTGAAGATAAGTAGAATGATTTCAAAGATGCTACAGTGGCCAACGTGATGTTCTCAAATAAATTTGCTGCAGCTTCAAGGTTTTCAGACTTGAACACAATGTGAGATGTTATTCAAAGAGTTATGGTGTTTTTGGCTAATGAAATATTCAAAAAGAAATGGTTTAGGAACAATAATTACATTTTCACCAAGAGATCTTCAAAGTTTCACAGATTAGAACTTTTAGTTTTGAAGATTGTTAAGATTTTTCATGGAGATGGTGTTGATGATTTTGTTTCTCTTATGGAGTTTTGGTGTTTTCTGGATGGTGCTAGAGCTTCAATTGTTCAGAATTTAGTGGACTTTGATGCATCTTTTAATTGTGTTCATTCTGTCCTCTCTGGAGCTAGAAAATCTTATCATGCTTTGAAGCTGGCAGATTCTTTGAGAGCTAAAGAGATGGACATTAAATCCACTATTGACAAAAGGATAAAGAGCTTTGAGATGGATAAAAGCCATACTATCAAAAGTGTATTGGAATGTTCTTTTCGCAAGATGGTGCTTGACTATTTAGTTGTTGATGATAAGCTGGTTTTGGAGCCTAGTTTGGTTAAGTCTAAGGTTGATACAATTATGAAAAGTTGGATCTGGAAGCATCAAACAGTTTCTGATGTTTTTGATAATTGGTGTTATTAATATCAGCCTTTGGAACACGTTTTTGATGGAGCTTTTTCTGGTGTATTGTGTTTAATTGATTTTGAGAAATTTTTTGGGGTGGTTTTTAATCTGCCTGATGGCAAAGCTGCTGGTCTCTTGGATATCTCGAATGAGCTTTGGAAGCATTGTGATAAATCTATTTTGGACATGCTTTTGGTGCTTCTGAACTGTTGTTTGTCTGATAAATCTGTTCCCAATTCTTGAAAAGAAGCCTGGGTCTTGATAATTCCTAAACTATATAAGTGGAAGGGTGTTTTAATGAATACTTGTCTTATTGCATTGATTGAAATGACTTGCAAGATCCTCTCCAAAATTCTCTCTGATAGAATTTCCTCAGCTTGCAGCACTTTTGATGTTTTTCGTGAAGACAATTTTTTGGTTTTGAAGGATACAACAACTCAGTCTCCTATTTTTGCAATTGGGTTGGTCATTGAGAATGCTTTGAAAAAAGACCAGGAGCTCTGGCTAGTTTTGCAAGACATGCGGAAGGCGTATGATTTGGTTGGCTGAAATCATCTTGAAAAAAGTTTGGTCAGAATTAAAATATGTAACAGATTCATCCAATTTTTTGGTAATATTCATAGGGGTCATACCAACCAAGTCATGACAGATTTTAGTTTAACAGATGGTTATTGTGTACATGATGATTTGAATCAAGATGAAGTTTTTTCCCTTCTTCTATGGCATGTGTTTTATGATCCTCTGTTGTGTAAAGTCAAACATCAGAAGAGTATGTGTAGATACAAGATCAATTTACATTTTATCTCCAAGAATAGTCACACTAAATCTCGAGCTGGATTTTTTTTTTTTTTGCTGCTGGTGCTTTCATTGATAATACAATTTAGATTGATAGCTGTCAGAATGCTACTCAACACATTCTTAATATTGTTAGTGAATTTTTCCAGATCAATGACATTTCTATTAATAACAAAAAGACAATGGCTATTCTTATCAATAGTAAAATCAGTAATTCTTTTCTTTTTATTAGTGGCTCTCCCATTACTATTGCCAAAAAAGAGAAATCTTATCAGTATTTGGGTATTTTTTTTTCGATTGAAGGTTTTTCGAAGCCTAGTTTGGCTAAGGTGCATTTGGATGTTTGATTTTTCACTAATCTGGTCTTAAGAAAAGCTGTGTCAAATAAGCAGTTCTTATATTTAGTGTTAGTGGTCCTCCACTCTATTGTCAGCTACAGAATACAGTTTAGCTTTGTTCCTATTGGTGTGTGCAACAAATGGGATACTCTAATTTGTAAAAGCTTGAAACTTAAGTTTGCTCTACCACTTGACTTTCTTAGTAATACTATTCACCACCCTTCCTTTTATGGTTTGAAAATTTTTTTGCAAATTCAGTCTAAAAGTAAGATTGCTTTACTTAATAGCTTTGTGAACTCTGGTGAAATTTTGGGTTGATTATTTTCTCACTGGTCTCATGACCTACAAATTTGGTATTGGCACCCTGCTCATCTATTGGTCTCTCCTGTTTGTACTCATGTCAGTGCTTCTAATAATTTTCTGGCAAGCATGATTTGTATTCTTCTTGATTGTAATTTGTTTTTGAGCAGCCTCATGGCCAGTTCTTTTCAGTTCTATAATGGAGTGCCCATGTCTGCTGTTCTGGGTAAGTCAAAGTTTATCAAATTTTTTCCTTCTCTTCAGTAGTATGGTATTGTGTATGTGGAGCAACTTCATGATCATTATGGTGTTGTCTTTGATTGGTACACCTTTAAGTAGTAGAAAAGATTGGATCCCAAAGGCCCTGTTCCATATTGGTTCAAGTTGTCTGTTGTATTTTTCGACAATGTAACTTTTTTTCCAAGTTGTTTCACAATTTTGTGTGGTGTTGGCCCTTTGATCATTCTTAAATCCAGTGACTTTGTATCTATTTGCAATCATCTTTTACAAGTTGATGTTAGCGTTTTATCTATGTACATTGATGGATCCATGAAAAACTTTGGCTCAGTCAACTGTAATGCTAATATTGCTGCCTTTTTTGAGGACATTGGTTTGGGTTTGGGTGTTGGTGTTATGGGTTTGATGTCTTCTATTCTGGCAGAATTGCAGGCTATTGCGCTGGCTCTGGAGTGTGTTCTCTTGTCTAGTTCTGTTTGCTTATTTTCGGACAGTCAATCTGCTTTCGATGCTTGTAAGTCAGAATTGGGTCTGGCATGTCCTGACTTTCGTAATCAGTATTGGATTGAGCATCAACATATCTCTAATGTTATTTATAGTAAGAATTTGAAGGTCAGTTAGCACAAAGTAAAAAGTCACTCTGGTGTCTCAGAGAATGAGTGTGCCAATGTGATTGTTGGTATTGCTTCTCTTTCAGGTTGGTGGCTTCCTTCTCATGTGAATAAATGTTTTATTGTGGCTGATAGTAATATGGTTTTTGGCAATTCTAAATACTTTGTTTGTAATATTTTTGTTTTGTTTGTTGTGTACGTTGGGAGGTTGGTTCTGGTTGTAAGTTTTTGGAGAACAGTCTGCTTTCTGAAATTGACTGGATCTGCTCTTCATTGGTGTGGCATCCTGATTTGCACATGGCTACTGGTTTTACCAGCAGGCTTTCAGCCAATACATGCACTTATTTCATGAAGGCTTTGCATTATCACTTGCCTGTTGTCATTTGGAAGCACCTTTATAATAGACTTTATCTCAGTGTATTGTGTTTATATTGCAGTAAAGTGGAGGTGTTGGATTATGCATTCTTTTATAGAGTTGACAAGTTTGCTTGCCGTCAGTTATTGGACTTCTATATGAATTCTTGAAGAACACTTTTTGATTCCTTTCATGCTTCTTTGTGTGTGTTACAGCTGTTGTTATCTTGCAATTCAGGTTCCTCTGTGTCTATGGCTCTTTTCAAGGGTTTTGTTTTTGATGGTTGGTTCTGGAAGGTCATCTCTGTTTTCCATGATTCTAAATTGGCTGGTTTGGAGATTGTTAAGTTTGTGTGCTTTCTTAGTTTAGCTTTTAGAGATAATGTATGGTTGGTTCATGCTAAGCACCATGCCTATATGAAAAAGCATGGTTTAATTCCTTCTGATGGTTCAGCTATTATCTTGGTTTCTGGTTTGTCTTCGGAGTTTTCCACTAGTATGATGAAACTGCTTGGTATGGCTGATGCTTTTGGTATATGTTTTGGTTTTTGCAAATCTTGTTTATTTTTCTCAGGTCTTGGTGGTTCAGTCTCAGTCCACATAGCTGTATAGTGTTGTTTTGATTGGTTCAAGTGGCTGGTTATATGTAAAAAATGCATAATTTGCACCTAGTTTAGATTTTTCCTTGATGTATAGTACTAGATTGCATTTGGACCTTACTTGTTAAAAAAAAAAAAAATACCTTTAAAATAAAACATAATTTGCATGTTCCAATTATGTTTTTTTATAAAAGTCTAATTATATAAATTTTTTTAATATAAAGAAACTGTATTTAAAATTTAAATATATTAAACACAATTTTTTTATTTTATATATATAACCTGTAATTACTTAGCAATTTAAAAATTATTTATTGTTTTTGAATATTTTTTTACAAATAAAAATATAATTGCAAATATAAAGTTTTGTTTAATGCCTAAAACTATAAAAATAGCATAGTGTTTTTAATTAAAAATATAAAAATTATTAAAAAAAATTAATTAATAATATAACACAATTTTTAATAATTAAATCTGAATATATTTATAAACTTTAAACTAAATTTAAACTGAACTTGTTGTTTGAATTTAAGTTTAGTTTAAATTTAATAATTTTAATTTTAATTTAAGTTTAAGTTTAAAATTTAGCCAAAATTTTTGTTCAAATTTGGTTTAATTTAATAATTTAATTAAATTTAAACCAAATTAAACCAAACATTAAAACTCTAAAACAACTTAATATTGTTTTTTAAAAACAGATTTAATTTCAATAAAACCAAATAGCAATAAAACAAAAAATTAATATAAACCAATTTTATTTTAAATATAGTATTAAACACCAAAGTAAAAATTACTTATTTAAAAATTTTTTGATAATTAAAAATTGTTTTTTAAACATTACTAAAAACAATATTAAAAACCAAAAAAAAACAGTTAATTTAATTTCTATTAATTTTTAAAATTAAATAAATAAGTTAATTAATTAAAAACATATTTTGTTTTGTTTTTAGAATTGTTAATAATTTATTAAAAAACATTATATTTAACAAAAAAATTAGTAGTTGTTTTTGGTTTATCTTAAAAAATATGTTAATATTATTGTTGCTTATATTAAAAATAAGAAAGATCAACTTATTAATTAATCTATTATTAAACATTTTAGAACTTTTAAAATAAGTAAAAACAATATTAAATTAATTTTAATGTGTTTTTTAAAAAAAATTTAACTGAAAAAAAATTACTAATTAAAAATAAAAAATACTTTAAAAACTATTAAAAATAGTTTTTATTATTAAAACTTTATTGGTTATTATAAAAAAATAATATTTACAACTTTTTTTACTTTTTATTTTGGTTATAATTAATAAAAATAAAAATTTGTTTTAAAAAAAATTATTATTATTATTATTATTATTATTTTATTAATATTTAACAAGTAAGATCCAAATACTGTCTAATATAATAGATCATATATAAGTGATCTAAATTAGGTGTGAATCATGTACTTTTTACATGTAATTAGCTACTTAAGCTAATCAGGACAACACTAAGCACTTATATAAACCAAAACTAAGTTATCTATATTCAAAAAAAACAAACAAGGTTTATGTAGACCAAAACCAAATCCAAAAGCTTCAGCAATACTTAATAATTTAATTATACCAGCCAAAAGCACTGAAAAAAGCCCAGCAATCAAAACAAAAATAGACTTATCATGTGGAATCAGTCTATTTTTTTCCATAAAAGCCCAGTATTTAGTATGGGCCAATCATATTTCATCTTGGAACACAAAGCAAAACTTACACACAAAGTTCACAATTTTTTGGCCTGCAACTTTAGAATTCTTAAAAACAGAAAGAGACTTTCAGTACTAATTATTAAAAACAAAACTCTTATACAGAGCTACATACACTGAAATGTTAGAAACACAGAAAAACAATAACTGCATTACACAAGAAAAAGAACAAAAAAGACCAGAAAGCATCCTCCAATAAGCTGTATAGGTGTCAAATAACTGGGTATAAGCAGCAAAATCAAATGAACAAGGAAAAACATGGTTCAAAATCTCAATATCTTCACAAAACAAACACACCATACTGGAATAATACTTGTCATACAAATGTTTGTAAACAGTGACAGGAAGCCAGTGATATAAAGTCTTCATAAAATACATGTAAACATCAGCAGTATATCTACTAGTAAAACCAGCAGCCAAGTGAGAATTAAAGTGTTATACCAAAGAAGATCTAAACCAATTAACATCTATACACAAATTGTTTGCCACAATCTGAGAACCAGAACTAATCTTTCAGCACATATAATAGATAGAACAGAAAACATTACAAACAAAATATCTAGAATTATTAGAAACAATGTCACCATCAACCTTAATATGACATTTATTAATCTAATAAAAAAGGTATCAATTAGAGAAAGAGACAGTTTTTGCAAATGCATCAGCATGTTTATTGTCAGTGTTATTAGTAAAATTTTAGCTATTAATTAACATGAAATTATCTTCATAATTTCTATTATTAATTAGCATATATAATTATCATTTCAATTATTATTTATTATTTAATCAAATTAGCAATTATCATCATTTAACCAATAACTTGATTTGTATCATAGAAATTAAGATAATCAAATTACACAATACCCTGAACCATGTAACATAGTTAAAATTCGCCGAAATTAATAAAAATTGGCCGAAATAATTAATAGTTCAGTAAAATAACTTGTAGTTTGCCAAAATGTATCTTTAGTTTACCCAAAATTGTAGCAAAAAGAAAAATGCAAGTTCAAAGACTAGTACTACAACAAATTGTATAAAAGAAAAACTTCTCTCTTCAAGAAAAAGATATCTTCCCATATCTTATCATAGTATCTTACTTTAAATATCTTAATTAGAACAAATCACATTTTACAAAATCCAATAAAAATTAAAATATTTAAAAACCAAATTTTTAAATTATTACACTTGAAATTTTCTCAACACAACTAACGTTTTGAAATTGATTAGCTACCAATTTCAGTAATCTGTTAGTAACTTCAGACCTGGATAGAAAACGTTTTTCTTGACAAAATTCTATTTTTTTTACATTTTTTTTATTTTTTTTTTATTTTCTTATTATAATTATTTGGGTAGCCTACAGACAAGATTTCTGTAGAAGAGTTGACTTTTACAGCAAAAGTAATTACACATTTTTAGTGAGCTTCTAGATGAGCAATTTCTGAGAAAGAATTGATATTTACTACAATGTAACTACACAAAGTAACTGGCACAAAATTGGTCATTCTACTTATAAGCCTAGCAGTTCAAATTATCTCTATAATTTGAAGATAAATTCAAAAAACGTGAATTTACAACAAAACAAACATCAACAACATTTAAAAAAAGAGACCAAAAATCTCTGGTAACATTTGGTGCTCTTTTACAGAAATAACACAGCAATAACAACTTCAAAGTAGTGACTATACTAGACATAACAACTCTAGAGTATTATCAGTCAATTTACACTCACTGTAAGCAGAGATTCAACATTCCAGACAGAATTGAAATTGTTAAGAGAACATTTTATTAGTACATTGAAAATTGCATTAACAATTATCTTTTTGGAAATTACAACATTTTAGAAGTTAGAAACAACTTTTACAACAATTTATTATACTATTTACAATTGGAAATTGAAGACCTTAACAGTGAAACACTTGCCACTTACTTTCAAGAGCTTAATTTTAACATTATTCAGTATTGTGAAGAAAAATATCCAGTACAATCTAAATACTTTGTTAACTTTAAATTAGAACCAGAAACAAGCAACAAAAGCAAAAAAAAAGCAAAACAATACTCAAAAACGACTTCAAACACTCCAAAAACACCAAAAATAACTTCCAAACACTTACAAACTCCAGAACAAAAAACCAGCACCAAACTTCCACTCTTAATCATCCCATTTCCAATTTCATTTGCTTAACTACAAACACCAAATTCACTACTTATCTGTTTCTTCAGACCAGAAGATTTTCAGTTACTTAAAAGTCCTACTCAACAGCAAGAACCAATATTAACCAGCACTAATATTCTTAAATACTTAGAAAAAAATCAAAGTGATTATTTAGAAGACTTAGAAAGTGAAAAAACTGAAGCAAACCAAGAAAAAACCTCAGAAAATGAAGAAGAAATGGCAACTGCTTATATTGCAAAAATTCCAAAATTCACTAGTAAAGATAATAATACTAGTTCTTAAGAATGACTTGACAAAATCCAGAAAGCAAGAGATGCCAATAGATAGAATGCAGCAAAAATGCTTAAAGCAATCCCATATTTTCTTCAAGGAATAGCAGGAAAATGGTTTGAAAACCTAGAAAAACTCTTTGAAAACTGGCAAGCATTTAAAAATGCTTTCCTACAACAATTCACTGACAACAATATCTCTATTACTCTCCAAAACTGTTTTCACAATATTAAGCAAGAAACATCCAAAACTGTTATAACATATCTTGGAAGATTTAATAAACTTCTTAGATGAATTTGACAATTGGAAACCAATAACTACTATTCTAATGCCCAGATTCTGGATCAGTTTATAACAGGATTAAAAGACAAATTGATTAAGAAAGTTTGCTCACATGCTCCAGCAGACTTAGCAACTACCATTAGACATGCAAAAAACTATAAAATGACAATAGAAAAAGCAAATCACACCAAGCTTGTAAACCTTGTAATTGAAGGAACCAGCTCAACAGCTGAAAAAAAAATTGAACAATTCACAAAAAAGATTGAAAATTATTTTACCAATCAATAACAATAGCAACAACTATAAAGATATTAGCTACTCCAACAACAAAATCAAAACAATTACCCTTTATTATCTAACAATTAACCACAAAGCTGTTATTATTGTGAAATTTTAGGACATTGGAAACAAGATTGTAGAAAGATACAAAAAGACTAACAAAACAGGAGTAATCAATATTATCTTCCACTATAACAATCTTATTATCAATCTCTACTATCAATTTATTACTTACCAAGACCACAAAATAAGAACAATTACTATCAATCTGCTTTACAACCAATGCAGCAACAATATCAGCAACCCTTATCAATTCAGCAATATCAAATACCATCCACTTAACAATATCAAATACCTGTGTGAAAATTGGTTTACCAAAACCAATTTACACCTTAAAATCAATTCTAGAATAATAACAACAGAATCAATTCAAACAACCAGTTGGTTTCCCAAAATTCTGGCCAGCAAAAACCCAATCAATACCACACTCAACTCAGTTATCTCACAATGCCAGAAGAATCAAATTTTCAGCAAACTGCATTTTTTGAAGATGAAACTACAGCACTAAGATCAAACCTTTCTAATAATACTATTCCACCAGTCCAAATTGCCCAAAATGCCAACCTCTTAGATATATTTTTATTTGAATTTGAAGCAAATAAATCACCATTTTTGTTTAGCAATACAGCAGTTAATAAACAAAAAGCAATTACAGCAATATATACTAAAACTAAAGTTAAAGAAAAACCAATTCAGTTAATTTTAGATAGTAAATTAGCTAGAACTATTATTACCTACCAATTAATGCAACAACTTAATCAAAATGTTAACATACCAGTCCAAATAGTAATTGTTATAGCAGATGGTATAAAAAAAACACCAGTAGGAGAAATTGACAACTTCTCATTCACTATTGATAGAATTACTATTTCAGTCAAAGCTTTAGTCATAGATGCTCATTAATATCAAGCTTTTGTTGGAAATGATTGGCTTCTTAAGGCCAATGCAAATTTAAATTAAGAAACCCAAGAACTAAAAATTTCATACCAAGGACAATACACCAAAGTATCTGTCACCTGTGGTACTTTTAATAAAAAATTTGAAAAAACCTTAGTATTCAAATTTAAAAAAAAAAAAAAACT
Organism: Geosiphon pyriformis; assembly: GCA_016748015.1. Taxonomy (NCBI): domain Eukaryota; kingdom Fungi; phylum Glomeromycota; class Glomeromycetes; order Archaeosporales; family Geosiphonaceae; genus Geosiphon; species Geosiphon pyriformis. The sequence continues at coordinate 16,681 of JAAOMT010000175.1, read as the reverse complement.
ACCAATCACTAAAACCTTTATGGCTCTTGGATTAACATTCAATTGGACTGAGGAAACAGAGCAAGAAAGCTTTGAAGAAATCAGAGAATAGAATGTAGTTAGATATTCTACACCAGAACTATGGAAATAACCACTTTACATTCCACTTAAATGCAAAAATTACAAGAAAAAACTTTCATCAATAAGAGCATGTATTTCTTTAAAAGAGGAATATAAAACTCACATCTTTTATTATTGTAAAGCATGTCATAAAAAACGATTTGGATATTTTAAATAAAGTGGAAAATGGGATAACACTCCTTGTTTTACATGTGGAGATATGCTACCAGAAGAATGCAATTGAATTAATGTTGTAATAAAAGGAGAAGTATGTAATCAAACCTGTCAATATGTCTTATTAATTTCGGAAAAAGTTAGAAAAAAAACACTTTTTGATGTAGCATACAACAATGCTCTCAACAAACTTTACCACTATTCTTATGATGCTGAAATAATCTTTGATTTAGCAATGACTTTAATTAATAGAGCCACACAAAAGGATGTCCACCAAATAAAAAAAGCTGAATACATTGAATACACTATGGAATTAGCTGAATTTAACTATGAAAATAAAGTAGAAACATATTACCAAATTGCAAACCACACTTACCCAATCCAAAAAGCTTAAATTTAACAATTAAAGCAAATGAACATTCAATTGTGTGAAGAATACATCATGCTTTGTGATGACAAATAGTGTTCAGAATGTAATGCTTTTAGCATTCTCTTGTCCAGTGAAAATGACCAGGAGAAAATTGAGTTAGAAGAACATAAATTAAAGAAGAAATTGCAACAACTTCTATCTATTTCACTAAGAATTAACCAGCTTTGCAATTCAAATATTTCAATAATAATGGTCAAAAAATCAAACCAGAAAAAGCTCACAATATAGATACTAAATATAATTTACAATACTCAGGAAAAGATATCTTGGTCCTCCAACCAAAATCTTTAACAAAAATCAACTTTAGAATTGTTTTTAAAATACCACCAGAAGCAATAGTTCAAATTGCATCCAGATTATCATTAGCAAGCAAAAAAATCAATATCAGAGAAGGAATTATAGATGCAGGATATACTGGAGACATTACAATCATACTACAGAATGAAACTAACAAATTATTTAAGATTAAACATGCAAAGAAAATTGCTCAAGCTATTTATCTATCCTTAATCAACATTTCAGATTTATAACCAGTTAACAAAAGAGACCAATTAAAAAAAAGTGAAAAAAAAACTTAAGATTTTGGTTCAACTGAACAATTTACAGTTTCAGTAAACATAGCTTTCAATGCACAAAGTGAATTTCACCAAATTTTTCAACTTCCTTAACCAATTACCATTTCACCTTTTGGAAAACATTACGAAATCTACACTTGCTTAAAACCTACTACTATCCAACAAATTTTTGAATCTAATGAACAAATTTGTTCAAAACATGAAATTTCAATTTCAAATGTCTACATACCAAAAAAAAATGAAAAAATTTCGAGTTACTTTCTACAATCCCAACAACTACCTCATTGTTTTATTAAACAAATTAGAAATTGGAATCATACATAGCAATATCTTTTAAGATAAAAACCCTCAAATAGTCAGCAATTTCATTAAAATTGTAAGACATATACTATTTTTAAATTCAAATATTATTGTTACTACTGAAAACTACCACTTTTTGAAGGAAAAACTATCTCAAATTAACATAGGTCTCTTGGAATCTTAACAACAAAGACAACTAAAACAGTTAATAGCTGAATTTGCTGATATATTTGCAAAAGACAACAATAATTTTGGAAAAACTGATATTGTCCAACATTAGATCAACACAAAAGATGTTTCACCAAAATAATAACAAACTTATTGAGTACCACCTGCCAGCCACCAATTCATTAAAGAAGAGATCCAAAGAATGCTCAATAATGAATTGATTCAATTATCAAGAAATCTATAGGCCTTACCAGTAGTTTTAGTTAAAAAAAAAACAGAAAAATCAGATTTTGTGTTGATTATCAACAACTGAATAGTGTCACAATTAGAGATGCCTACACTCTTTCAAGAATTGATAACATGCTAGATACTCTAGAAAAAGCTAAGTTTTTCTTAACTTTAAACTTAAAAAATGAATACTGGCAAGTCGAAATGGACTTAAAAGATCGACCCAAAACAGCATTTACCATCCAAAGAGAAAACTACAAATTCAATGTTATGCTTTTTGGATTCTGTAATGCACCAGCAACATTCCAGTAACTTATGGATGTTGTATATGAAAAACTTTTATGGCAATCAGTAGTTGTCTATCTTAATAACACTAATGTATACTCACCAAGCTTTGAAGCCTACTTTATTTATCTGTGAGAAGTTTTTCAATGATTATGAAAAGCAGGATTGAAGTTAAACATTGAGAAATATCACTTTGAAAAAACAAGTTTAATTTTTTTTGGACATATTGTTAACAAAGATGGAGTCAAACCAAACCCTGAAACAATCAGTGCTATTAAAAACTTTTAAACTCCCAAAAACACCACAGAACTATGAGGATTTGTAAGATTATTCTCTTACTATTGGAAATTCATCAAAAAATTTTCAGAAATTGCCAAACCACTCAATTATCTTACCAACAAAAATGTGTTATACAAATGGATTAAAGAACAACAAAAAGCTTTTGAAACTCTCAAAACAAAATTGACAACAGCTCCAATTCTTGCTTATCCAAACTTCAACAAATGATTCCAACTAGCCACTAATGCTTTACACATAGCATTTGTGCCATTCTATTACAATTGGATGAAAATAACCAAGAACAAGTTATTGCCTATGCTAGTAAAACACTCAAACCAACAGAACTCAAATATGTTTCAACTGAATTAGAAGCTGCTGCAGTCATTTGAACTCTTAAACACTTTTAACAATACTTGAAAAACAGAAAAAAATTTGATATTATAACTGACAATATTGGTTTCAAATGGTTTAATAAAAAAAAACAGAACAAAGTGCCAAACAGTCTTAATAGAATAATTTCCTAGCAGACTACAAATATATTGTACATTACAAACCAGAAAAACTACACACTAATGTTGATAGTCTTTTAAAAATGAGACAAGATTAATACCAACAGCAATACTATCACAACTTATTAAATCAACAAAATAACCAAACAATAATGGATTCCAGCAATTACAACAATATCAAAAACTATTTGAAGACTTTTACTATGCCAGAAAATTGGTTTTCAAGTAAAAAACATCATTTAAAATACCAATCAAAACAATATTTCATACACCACAATAAAATTTATTACAAAAATTGCAAAAATCCAAACCAATTACTTAGATTAATACAAAAGCATGAAAAAGAAACAATCTTATACAACATGTACACAGATACTTTTTCAGTACACTTGGGAAGAAATAGAACAATTCAAAAAATTTTTGAACATTATTTTTGGTCTTACATGCAAAAAGACATTTGACAATATATAGAATTTTGTAATAGTTGTCAAAGAAGAGAAAGAACTCACCCCACAAAATTTTTAAATCCAATTAAAGTTGGACAAGCTTTTGACAGAGTTGGAATTAATTTAGTCTGACCATTATCTATCACAACCCAAGTAAATCATTATATTGCAGTTGCAGTAGATTATCTTACTAAATGGCCTAAAGCTAGAGTCATCCAAAGAGCAAATGCAAAATTAGTAGCAAATTTTATTTATAAAAACATTATTTGTAAACATAGATGCTCAATTGAACTTTTATCTAATCAAAAAACACATTTTGTGAACAACTTATTACAAAAAATTTGTGAACAATTCAATATCAAAAGACCTCTATTATTACATTATTACCCCCAAACAAATGGACTTGTAAAACGTTTTAACAGAACATTGTGTAAATCCTTAGCCAAAGTTTCAACTAATTTTGAGCAGAAATAGGATATTTTTATTTCATCAGTGTTACTAGCATACAGAATACTAAAACAAGATACTACAAAACACACACCATTTGATCTGATTTATGAAAGGACAGCAACATTACCAATTAATTTCACAATAGAAACATATCCAATACAACCAATCAATGAAGAAAACTTTCAAAAAACACTTCAAAAAAGAACCTACACTCTTTTTAATACTTTGAAAGAAAAAAGACAGATAGCAGCAATTTATATTAAACACTCTCAAGTTCAATAAAAAGAAAGACATGACAACAAATTGCCACCAGTTACCAATAAATTTAAAGTTGGAAATAAAGTTTTTTTACACAAAACTAAGACTGAAAAACAATAGAGTAGAAAATTTGAACATAAATAGGATGAATCATTTTATATCCACGAAATTCTAGGCAATAGATCATGTAAATTAACTATCAAATATAATAAAAAGCCTATTGTGATTAAGTATTACTTTTAGACAACTTTTTAGTATTCAAGCAGAACCAAGAAAAAAAACAATCAGATAAATCAGATAATAAAAAAAGTAATAAAGAAAAAGAACAAAAAAAAACTGCTAAATTCACTTATATCATTTTTACCAATAATAACAAGTTATTAAACAATATTAAAATTAACAAAAAAAAGCATTGTAAATGGCAAGCTAATTTGTTGGCCCTATTATAATATTTTTAGAAAAATTTTTGATAAAAAGTTAGCAAAAAAGCCAAATACAGTTATTAGTAACATAGTTTTTATGCTTAATACTGATACAATAAATTATTATATTCTCTTAATAATAAATACATATTCTGCCTAATTTATTACAAAGATTAAAAACAATTAGCTTAATATTTTGAGAAAAAATAAAAAAAATACAGAAGTTTTTTGAAAGTAAATTACCAAAAATACTGTTATTAATAGTAAAACAAAGAGAACTCTCTTCAGAAGAAAAAAAAATTGATATTAAAAATTTATTGATTAGAAATAGCCCAGTTATTTCAAAAAAAAATAATATCTCTAAATATACTTATGTAATACAATATATTATTATTATCAAAAAAACTTGTTTTATCTATTTGAAGTCTTATTAATTCAATTATTATAATAATAAATTTATCAAAAAAGAAATAAACCAAATAAAAAACCTTGAATTTATACAAGAAACCAAAAACAAATGAATATTTTCAGTTGTAGTAATATTTAAAAAAGATAGAATCCTATACTTTTGTATTAACTACTGCTAATTATATATCATAATCAAAAGAAACATATACTTACTTCTCAAAATTAATACAATATTGGATTAATTTAATGGTGCTGCTTTTTTTTTAACCATTAATTTAACTATTGAATTTTGGCAAATAAAGATAGATCCAGAAAGCAGAAAAAAAAACTGCTTTTATTATCAAGTATAATATATCTATAAATTTACAGTTGTATTTTTTGGTCTCATCAATACTCTTTCTACTTTTTAATATTTAATAAACAAAGTATTTGAATTAGTAAAAAAAACTTTGTTCTAATCTATTTAGACAATATAATAATATACTTAAAAACCTAAAATAAATATCTTAAATATTTACAAAAAATTTTTGATCTTTTTAAAAATACTGGTCTTAAAATCAACCTAATTAAATATTTTTTTGGATATTAATTTGCCCAGTTTTTTGAACATCTTATTATAAAAGATAAAATTTTCTCTGATTTAGTCAAAATTAAAAAAGTCCAAAACATTAAACAATCAATAAACATTTATAAACCATGTTTTTTTTTTGGTTTAGCATCTTATTATTACAAATTTGTCAAAGATTTTTCCAAAATTGCTTTTTTATTTATTCAGCTACTTAAAAAAACTGTTAATTATTATTGGAATATATATTAACAAAAAGCTTTTAAAACTTTAAAAAAAAAACTAATTACTAAGCCAATTCTCAAACAATCTAATCTGAATTAACTTTTTATTCTTCTTACTAATACATCTGGCTTTGGATTTGGTGCTATTATATTTTAGAAAAATAAAGATAGTAAAAAATATACTATAACTTATGCTAACAGATTTCTCTTCTTAGCAGAACAGAATTATTTGGTAATTAAACAAAAATGCTTAATAGTAGTATGATCTACCAGCTACTGAAGTAAGTATCTTTTTGGTGTAAAATTCTTAGTAATAACAGATTATCAAGTCTTAGTTTGACTGTATAATAAGAAAAAACTGAAACACAAACAAATAATTTGCTGAATATTCTATTTGGATAAATTTGACTATAATATACAACATTGCAAAAAAGTTTATTATTAAAATGCAGACACTTTTTTAAACTTATCATTCAATAATAGTACAATCTTCTTAAATCAATCTAACTTAATTATTAATAACTTTTTTTTAAACAAACACAATAATAAACTTGGATAACTATTCTGTCTTAATAAAATTTTCAAGTAAAAAATAATACTTATTGAACTATACTTAACAACAAAAAAAACATTTGCACAAACAATTAAATTTCTATTTAATTTACTAAAACCAACTTTACAAAAGAAATAAAAAAAATTTTAACTGTCTCCAAAGAGTTATCAAATTTGAAAAAAAAGAAATTATAATCTATAACATGCATATTGATTCATTAAATAAACACTTTGGAAAAACAAAAGCAATTCAGAAACTCTTACTTATTATTACTGGCCTACTTTGAAAAAAAACATTGCTAAATACATCAAAATCTGTAATATCTGTGGAAAAAAAAACTCTCAATTGCAAAAAAGACATTTATCCAATCTCTGTTGGTTAATCATTTGACAGAATTGGTATAAATATTGTTGGACTTTTAACAATAACTTTTAATAACAACAGATATATTATTATAACTACTGATTATCTTACAAAATGAGTAGAACCAAAAGTTACTCCAGATCAAACAACAGTCTTAATAGCCAATTTTATTTATAAAAATATTATTTGTTATTATGGCTACTCCAAAAAACTTTTATTTGACAAATAAAGAGCTTTTTTTAGTACATTAATTAAAGAACTTTGTAGAAAAATAAGAATATATTATAAATTTTTTTTCTTTTATTACTTTTAAACAATGTTACTCATAGAAAAAGAATACAAAAAAATAGTAGAAAAAACAGATAGAAAAAATAGACCAATAAGAAAATAGTATTTAGCATGTGAGCATATTGCTTAGCAATATAAAGCATTGTTAGAGAATCATGGCACATTGTTCAGCAATGAGCACATTGTCAGAAATTACAGGCACATTGCTCAGCAATGTAAGCATTGCTTGAAAAATCATAACATATTGTTTACAAATGTGCAGAATCTTGTATAACATAAATTATATATATATAGCAAAAGTGTTAAAAGCAGAAAAAGTAATTCCTGGAGAATTAAATAGAGTTTTATTAATTTAAAACAATCCCCTTTTTCTCTATTTATTAACCCTTATTTCAAGGATAGTTGCTATCAACTGAAATGGAATTATATAAATAAAAAATCTCTCCAATTCTTCAAATTCATGTTATTGTTGTTTGTTTGAAAATATAATCACTCTTCCATTTATTAACACTTCATGTTAATAAAAATCTAACACTTAATCACACTGAAACAATAGCTCTTGATTATGGCTATTGATGGGATACTAACTTGAATTGCCTTGGCTTATTTCTAATTTCTTATTTTCTTTTTATTTTATTTTATTTTATTTTCTTTTGTTTGTTGACTTACTACTGATTAAAAAAATTAAACACTGAGTAATTGACATCAAGAATAGCCTGGTAAAAGACCCAGAAATAAGAGTAGAATTATATATATTAATGGATAGCTTACCAGAAAAGCACGACTGCCAGATTAAACCAGCCACCATGCTGAAGACAGAAATTGGGAAAATAACTTGAGAAATCAACCAAAACCAACCATAGTGAATTTCTGTCTATTATACAAAGAACTCCACAACAAAACCTTTAGATAAAACAACATTTTCAGATATTACCAACAACATTATATCAATTGAGCACCAAGTTACAGGTTTGTTATTTGATTTGAGACCCCAAATAATCATCTGTAACATTTAGTGCTCTCTGTGAGGTATAATCTAACAGAAAACCAGTACCAACAACAATCATGTAAGAAAGTGGCAGACCAAGAGAAAACAAGGGAAAATCACTTAAGATTTGTGAAATTCTTATTTCACCATTACTTTTGAAAAACTTGTTAAATTAAAACTCTGATTATTCAAAACCCAATCATTAAAACCTTGAACATTTGAAAATTACTATTGATAAATTCGTTAAATCTTGTTAAATTAAGAACTTCAATTATTTAAAACCCAATTATTAAAAACCCAAACATTCGAAAATTACCGTTAATAAATTTGTTAAAAATTCATTAAATTAAAACTTCATTTATTCAAAACCCAATCATTAAAACCCTGAACATTCGAAACTTACCATTGATAAATTTGTTAAAAACTCATTAAATTGAAAATCCAATTATTTAAGACCCAATCATTAAAACCCCAAACATTCAAAATGTACTGTTAATGAATTTGTTAAAACTCATTAAATTAAAACTCCATTTATTCAAAACCTGATCATTAAAACCCCAAACATTCGAAACTTACCATTGATAAATTTGTTAAAAACTCATTAAATTAAAACTCCAATTATTCAAGACCTGATTATTAAAACCCCAAACATTTAAAATGTACCATTGATAAATTCGTTAAAACTCATTAAATTAAAACTCCGTTTATTCAAAACCCAATCATTAAAACCCCAAACATTAAAACCCCAAACATTCAAAACTTACCTTTAATAAACTCGTTAAAACTTATTAAATTAAAACTCTGATTATTCAAGAATTAATCATTTAAAAAAAACCCCCAAACATTCAAAACCCAATAATTCCAATTCTGTTATTGTACAAAAAAACTTACCATTGATAAAACTTGTTAAATCTCTAGCAATTCAAACTCCAGGAATTATTCAAAAACCCAAACATTCAAAGTCTGATAAATTCCAAATCTCGCGATCATACAAGAAAACTTACCTTCGATAACCCAATTAAACCTAATTTCCACAGTACCAATAAATCAGCAAAACTCACTTGACAGTCCTGAGTCAGAATATTGGAACATAGTTACAATTCACTCTCATGTATCATATATTCGAAGAAGAGCCAATCAGCGAAAACAAATCAAAATCAAAATCAGAACTTAATCCCAATTCAAACTCCACTGATAACAGCAACAATTTAAACTCCACTAATAACAGCAACAATTCAAACCCCACTGATGACAACAATGATTCAAACTCTGCTGATAACAACAATGATTCAAACTCCACTAATGACAACAATGATTCAAACTCCACTAATGACAACAACAATTCAAATTCTGCTAATGACAACAACAATTTAAACTCCACCAACAACAAATTCAAACTCTGTTTCAAATACTGAACAATATATTATGCTTCTAGATCTTATAATGGAGCAGGAATTAACTAAATTCAGTGATAATAATGAGGGCATTATGTCTGAACATGTACATAATACAGATGCAAGATTTGAAATTGATATTTTAGACAGACTGTTATAGTTAAAAACTCCAGTCATGTATAAAATTAGATTTACAAATAGCAATAGAAATTACAGCAACAACATTAATACAAAAGAGAAATTTAGAAGATTTTGCAGAAGCTCAATATTAAAGGAGAGAATAATATTACTCATAGAAAAAAAATACAAAAAAATAGTAGGAAAAACAGATAGGGAAAATAGACCAATAAAAAAATAGTATTTAGCATGTAAGCATATTGTTCAGCAATATGAAGCATTGTCAAAGAATCATAGTACATTGTTCAGCAATGAGCACATTGTCAGAAATTACAGGCACATTGTTTAGCAATGTAAGCATTGCTTGAGAAATCATGACACATTGCTCACAAATGTGCAGAATTTTGTATAACATAAATTATATATATATAGCAAAAGTGTTAAAAGCAGAAAAAGTAATTCCTGAAGAATTCAATAGAGTTTTATTAATTTAGAACAATCCTTTTTCTTCTCTATTTATTAACCCTCATTTTAAGGATAGTTGCTATCAACCGAAATAGAATTATATAAATAAAAAATCTCTCCAATTCTTCAAATCCATGTTATTGTCGTTTGTTTGAAAATATAATTACTTTTCCATTTATTAACACTTCATGTTAATAAAAATCCAACATTTAACCACACTGAAACAATAGCTCTTGATCACAGCTATTGATGGGATACTAACTTGAATTGCCTTGGCTTATTTCTAATTTCTTATTTTCTTTTTATTTTATTTTATTTTATTTTTTTTTGTTTGTTAACTTACTACTAATTAAAAAGATTAAACACTGAGTAATTGATGTCAAGAACAGCTTGGTAAAAGATCCAAAAATAAGAGTAGAATTATATATATTAATAGATAGCTTACCAGAAGAGCACAACTGCTAGATTAAACCGGCCACCACACTGAAGACAGAAATTGGGAAAATAACTTGAGAAATCAACCAAAACCAACCATAGTGAATCTCTGTCTATTATACAAAAGACTCCACAATAAAATCTTTAGATAAAACAACATCTTCAGATATTACCAACAACATTATATCAATTGAGCATCAAGTTACAGGTTTGTTATTTAATTTGAGACCCCAAATAATCATCTGTAACAACAAATAGTCTAATAAAACGTTTTAATAGAACACTATGTAAAATCTTAGCCAAAACTAGTAGAGAAACAAACTTATAAAACAAAATATTGTTTTTAACTTTGTTTGCTTATAAGACTATAAATTATAATATAATAAATTATGAATTCTTTTTTTTTGTTCTATAAACAAATGACAATACTACTAATAAAAAAAATATTAAAACAATATTTTTTGAAGAAATCACATTAGGAAATTACAAAGACATTTTGCAAAAAAGACTTAATATTATTTTTGACTTTTTAGTAGAAACACAAATAATTGCTTTTAAAAAAATAAAACAATTTTAAGAGAAACTTGAGAAAAAAAACCTATAAAACATTTTTCTTAAGTGTTAGTAACTTAATTTTAGAATACTGCTTAAACAGAAACAATATTTATAATAATAAATTTTCTAACTGGTAAAAAAAACTCTTTATAGCTAACAAAGTTTTAAACAATAGTTTTTATATCTTACAAGATTAATATAGAATAATCTTTAATAATTGTTCTGTTTATAACACATAACTTAAAAAATATTACAAACAATCTGAATAGTTATTTGTTTTAATAATACCAACCCAAATAATCAGCAAAAATCAGATATAAAATAATACACTATTTCTAAAACAGAGATATCTTGATTTGATATAAACAATTATTTTTTGGATTAAAATATTTAAAACACTATTTATATTTTTTATGAGTATTGAATCAAAATTATCTAAATACTACTCTGATCATTAGAAAACAAATTATTATAACTAATAATATAAAATATATACTGTTATATAACCAAAAAAAACCACTATTAAAAGAGAAAAAATTGGTAGTAAAATGGATAAATATATGTTTGAAAGTATAATAACAAACATATTAATACTTTCTAATATACTTAAAAAAACAATTAAAGAAATTTTGTTTATAAACAAAAACTTGTTATATAGAAAACAATCAAAGCTTTATGATCGACTTAATAAAATCATAAAAGACATAAAACTTATAAAGAAAACAACTTCAAAGATACAAATAGAAATTCTGAACATTATATAGTTAAATGTTTTAAAAGTTTTGACCATTGCTAAAAAAACTAAAACTCTTATACAAAAATTTGGTTTTTTGGATACAAAGCTTATTTTACTTCAAGTATTATATATTTTATTTACAAAAAACTTTAACAAACAATTAGTTTTAAATTAGATAAAACTTTTCAATTAAATTATTTCATAAATAACTTAATTTTATTGGAATTTAATCTTTTTAAAAAGAATAATATTATGATTGAAATTCATAGTTTTTATTAGTTATTATATTATTACTCATAAAAATATAAATTATAATAGGTAAAAAAATAGCCAATAAGAAAAAAACATAGTAAAAAGAAAAATTCCGGAATTTTTCTTAAGAAATTGCAAAATTCCAGAATTTTTTTAAAAGAATTAAAAAATTTCAAAGAATTTTATATAATACAAGTTATGTATTTATAGTAAAAGTATTAGAAATAGAAAAGACAAATTCAGAGACAAAACCATAGTTTAAGATAAGTAATTATCTAATACTTCTTTCTTTAAAAGATAGTTTTTTATAACTTGAAATAAAATCATACTAATATTAATAAAATTATTTATTATTATTCAATTCATATTATTATTACTTGATTAAAAAATATTAATTAATTTTATACTATTAATACTTTATATTGATAAAAGTTAATACTTAACTATACTAAACCAATAGCTCTTAATCATGGCTATTAATAAGATACTAATTTTTTATTTTATTTTTGTATTTTTTTTATTTTTTTTATTTTTTTTTCTTTGTTGTTTACTAATTGATTAAAAAAATTAAGTACTAAGCAATTAATGTTAAGGATAGCTTAGTAAAAAACTTAAAAATAAAAGTAGAAAACTTAAGAACAAAAGTAGAAAACTTAAAAACAAAAGTAGAAAACTTAAGAATAGTTTACTAGAAGGGCACAACTGGTTATTATGCTAAAAAAAATTTATAGAAAAAACCATTAATTGAATCTCTATCTATTATACAAAAGATTCAACCAAAACTTTTAGACTCCAAACCCTTCAGAAACTACTATTATCAACAACTATTGAGCACCAAATTACAGATTTGTTATTTGTTTTAATACTCTAAATAATTATTTGTAATATTTGGTGCTTTTTATAAGATATAATCTAACAGAAAATTAGCACTAACATCAATTATCTGGAAAAGTAGCAAACCAAAAAATTATAAAAGAAAATCATTTAAAATTCATGAAATTTTTATTTCAATATTATCAAACTTATTTTAGACTAATAAATAATTATTGGCCAACAAAATCAGCCTTTAATTACTACATAAATGAAAAAATTATATATTTGGAAGACCAAAAAAATTCAGAAACCACTATTAAAAATTTTTACAGTAAGCTATTACAATATACCAGTTTTCAATAAAATCATAGTTTTGTCTTAATAATTACAGAAATAAATCATAAGATCAAAAATATACCAAACAAAAATTTCTCATTACTTTTGCTAACAAAAAAAAAGAGAAGCTACAAACTTCAGCAAAAACTTTAAGAAAAATACAACCACTTATTTAAAAAAACCAAGAATCATTTTATTTATTAATTTATTATATTATTACATAGCTAGAAGCATTATCTAAATAATATTAACAGCTATGTCTATATTAAAAATACTATTATTCAAAGTATTATTTCAAAATAATTAGAAAAAAGCCAAATTATTAGGAACTTATAACAATTTTTTTAAAGAATTTAAATTGTAATCAACAATCTTATCAAAACTTTAATTACTATTACTTTAACCAAATTTTGAATTTATTAGTAACTGAATAAACACCAATTCAGAAGAAAAAAACAGTAATTAAGGAAATAATAATCAAAATTTGATCCCAATTAAATTTGAAAATTATAATTTTAATTGTTTAAATCCAGCTTTTATTTTTCCACAAAATTTATTTTTAGTTATCTTGATTAACTAACTACTAATAGTACTAATTGCTATCTAATAATAATCACAACAACAATAATTATTACTCATATTAATAATATATGTATCAATTGCCAAATTCAAAAAATTCATTGATAAAGAAGACAATATCTAAGTATGACTTAATAATATGACAAAAGTTATTATAGCCAATAGATAAAATGATGCCAAAGTTTTTTAAGCAATTTTTTACTTTTTACAAAATACTGTCAACTTATAATATTAGAATTTTGTAAACAAATTTCAAGATTTCAATATATTTAAAACCACATTTTTACAGTATTTTAGCAATAATAACAGCATTAATTACTTGTTAACTAGTTTTACCACTATTAAGCAAAACAATATTAAAACAGTTATTATTTACTTAAGATGCTTTTATTAAAATTTGCACCAAATCCAAGCAATTAATGTTAACTATTTTACAATATCACAGATTCTAAATTAATTTATTTACAGACTATGTAACAGTCTGTTACAATAAATATGCTTAATATATCTAAATATTTTCTAAGATACAGTTATATATGTTAGAGATTTTGAATTAGCCGAATTTGAAGCCAATTATATTTAAGCCATAATTTAGTAATAAATGGATTATCTAAATTAGATTCTAAGTTAAAACAATTCAATAATTTTATTAATCAGAAATTAAAAAGATACTTAGTTAATAATTAAGCCATTTATTAACCTTTATAATGTTATGACAATTAAAAAAACTCCAATTGCTTTCAAAATTAATCATGTTTATTATTATTATCAAATTAATTATAGTAACAAAAAATGCATAATTGCTATTATCGTAGTAAATAAGACCATCTAAAAACAGATTGCTGTTTTAGATCTAATAATTTACAATCAAAAAACCAATATAGAAACTCTAATTACCAATTTCAAATCTTCAAATTACATTAACAATTTAACCAAACAATATTAATATTAGTCTTATTACACTTTAATAACTTAATAACTAATATATTTATCTTTTATTTATTAGACTTCAACACCAATAATTTATTAAGTCCTACTGCCATAAATAATTTATTAATCCCAACAAATTTAAGTGCTGCTCCAAAATATTGTGCCAATATCAACTAAAAATTCAAGGCTAAGAATCACTTATATTTAACAAAATTAAAGATTGGTAATAGGAATATACTAACTAATTCCTAGTTTATTGAACCAGTTAACAAGATTATATTCAAAAAATTTGAGAAACAAACATTTCTAAAATCTGAATTCTTAAAGCTATTTAAGTTTTTTGGTTATTTTAGAAAACACTCAATTCAACAATCTAAAACAGCCAAACAACTACTTATTAATAATATTCTATTAGCAATTGTTACTAAAGATAAGTTATTTACAGCCATATTTTTTTTTGAATTAGAAGAATTAACAATAATGTTTCTATTTAGTGAAGTTATTTTCAACACCAAACCAATTACTATTATATACATTAATGCTAAAATTAATAACCAATTTATCAAGCTTATTTTTAATAGTAAGTTAACAAATAATAATATTATTAGACAATTTATGAACCAATTAGATCACCAAATTAATCAAACTGTTAATGTTAGAATTATTACAGTTAATAGAGTAATAAAAACTCCAATTGACAAAATTAATAACATCTTTTTTAAAATCAATGGTATTATTACATTTATCAAAGTTTTGGTAATAAAAGTCATGTAATATTAAGCTCTTGTTAGTAATAACTGGCTGTTCAAAACCAATATTATACTTAATTAAAATACTTAAAAACTACAACTTAGTCAAAATGGTTAGCATACTTAAGTACCAGTTACTTGTAGTTACTTTAAAGCTTTTTCAAAAAAGCAATTATTAATTAAGCTTTAAAAAAAAAACAATCTATCTAAAAAGCCTATCAAGTTTTATAGACTGAAAATAATTACAATAAACTACTACTAATTCTATCTTGGGATAACAAAAGAAAAGAAAAAAAATAAAATAAACTACAAGCTATTATTTTTACCAAAGGAACAAACAATATTTAACATGCTTTATATTTAATACCAGAATTAAGAAAATAATCACCTTATATTTTTCTCAAGTATATTGATTATAAAAAGAAGCTTTTATTTATAAAAGCTTAGATTTTGTCTAAAAAAAACCATAAAATATGTACTATTGTAAAGCATACTACTAAAAATAATTTGGTTATCTAAAACAACAGAAAAAGTGGAATAATAAATCATATCTTGTTTGCAAAAAAACATTACTTAATAAAAAAATGTGAAATAATATTTTTAATTAAAGAAAAATATGTGATACATTGTGCCAATATATAATCTTCATAAACAACTGGATAAGCAAAGAAATGTTTTTTAATGCTGTATGAAACAAAGTTTTCTTGTGTTTAAACAGTTATCCACATAATAAAAACAAAATTTAAAGAATAACAAGTGTTAAAATCAAAGAGATTTTGTCCAGTGAAATACTAACAATTAAAAATAACTTATCAAAACCAATCAATACTGTTTTTATTTCAAACCCAGATGTATTTATTAACATTATAAACAACCCAAAACAATTCCATAAACATTATCAAAATTTAACATTCATCAGAGAAAAACAAAAGCAGTATTTAGAACAATCAAATATTAAACTTTGTAAACATTGTTTAATTTTTAATGATTTCGAATATTATAACAATTGTAATCTTATCTACAATTTACCACTGTACATAATCTATTCAATTTTCAAAGAAAAAAAATTAATTAATAGTTATACTTTAGAATTGAAATCAAAAATTAATTCCAATTTAAACTCTAATAATAATAACAACAATAATTTCTAACTTTGTCTATAATGGCAATAATAATAACAATAATTTAAATTCTAATAAAAACTCTAAACAATATATTACACTCTCAGATCTTTTAAAAAAGCAGAAACTTAAATGATTTAGTAATAATAATAAAAATATTATGCCAAAATGTATATATAATACTAAT